>OZ034803.1:45845236-46453986 GCA_964028335.1 Altica lythri | reverse complement strand
TTATTTCTTCTGTTTGTTTACTCACTTCTACTATTTTCTCTTCTACAATTTTAATTTCCCCCTTAATTTTAATCCCTGTCTCCTGGATTTCATTCCTTAATTTAATATTTTGTTGTTCCATATTCTTGTCACAGTCTATCTTCATAATTTTCATTTCTTCCTTGATCTTCAAATTATCTTCTTTAATACTACTAATTTCTCTTTTAAAAATCTTATTATCTTCTTTTATTTCATCTAATTTTTTATTAATATCTTCTTTTTGCTGATCCAATTTCTTGTCCATGTTTTCTTTTTGCTGATCTAATTTATAATTCATATCTTCTCTCATTTTTACATTATCTTCTTTTTGTTGATCAAACCTCTTGTCCATAGTCATCATGATCCTTTGTAACATGCTGAGCATGTCTAATTGACTTTCTTCCTTTGATTGTGTTTGTACCTCCTGTTCTTCTTTTTCATCTCCACCACCAGTTACATCTGTCTCCATTTCAACCATAGTTTGATCATTCTCTCCCCCTATCTCCATTAAATTATCACCTTCTTCTGATTCTGCTCCTTCCTGTTGTTCAGTTTGGATCAATTCCTCCACTCGATAATCTCCTGCTCCCAATACTCTCTCTTCATGTACTTGTACCGCAACACTCTCTACCTCAATCTCTCCTCCATCACTACTCTCGCTATCCTCTCCTACTACTTTACCATCTCTCAATCTCATTTTTCTATCCATTCTTACAATTTAAAATACCTAGATAAATACAAGTAATGTGCAAATTTCTAAAGAAATACCTTTATACCAATAAATATTTTATAAGCTATTACCTTTGTATTTAGCTTATAACTAATACGGAATCACAAAAAAAAATTTTCAAATGAAGTTTTCAAAAAAAAAATATTTTAAATATTAATTATTTAAATAGGCTCTAGTTTGTATTATTTAGAGCCCCACGTTGGGCGCCAATTTTATAACATATATGAAAATGTAAATGTATATTATTAATTGTTTATAATTTTGTGTTGTTTATCTGATTATATGTTATATTTAAAATGATGTAAATTTAAAATAATTATATTTAACTTTAAAATTTGATGTGAATTGAATTATTGTTTATAATTTTTTTTTTTAACGACTCTATCTCAGGGCAGAATCCAATGTTTTATTTTATTAATTTGATATTGTCTTGAAATTATATGCATAATAACTATTATGTACCAAATGATACCTATGGATGTTTAAATTAAAAAGAAGAAGATCTGTAACCTATCTTCTCGTCAATGTGAGATTCTATGATTACTAATTATGTGAGTAAAATGATATGAAAAGATTAATAAATGGTGGTATTATACATATCAAAAAATTCTTAAAACTAATAAAATATGTGAATAGAGTAAAAGTGAAAATGAGGAAATTAATTGTTCATCCAATTATATATATAAAACACAAGAAAGTTCTTTATTAAGGTGAATAGTGCAATATTAATACCGTGACTCCAGGATCTATGAATTCTCTCAGCTAGTCTGCTACAGGATTATCAAAAGAAACCATAAACTCGTTCAAGAAAAAGGTCTTCTAACTGCTTAATGAACTCTGCAACGCTGGTATGTACTTATTCCTTCTTTCTATTTAACACGTACTTGGAAGTTCAAGATTACATTCATAGCACCATTTGCTATCACGTTCTCATCTTCTGATTTCTTTTATTTATATAAAATTTAACTTTCTGCTTACCAATATACTTTAGTTTTCTTCTTACAGACGTTTATAATAATATTCAATTACTCAAGACTGATTTATATTGAAATTTTTTAATAAAAATCGTAAAAAATTACAAGAGCAAATTTAACACGTCTTTTTTCTTTCTGAACAAAAAACAAGAGAGCTTCGTTTAAAATCAACAACTTCCAAAACAAAAATAACAAAAAACAACTATCCTAACAATTCTTATTAGTATCTATCTGATGCCTACTTGATAATAACTTAATTTATGACATCCGTGCACTTGATTAATTTCTATTTACAATTTATCTTATACCTAGGATTCTTATACAAATTTATGTTTTTTATTTATTACTATTAATATTAAAACTTTTCATTTCATTCTTTTAATAAATTTTTTCATTTAAAATTTAAACCATAATAATAACTTTTAAATACTCATATGCATTAGTTAATACAGCATATAATTCTACATTTAATTTATATTTGAACTTATTCTTTGCATAAAAAAAAATATTATTTCTAGCATACTTTCTCAGACAAATTTCTTGTTTTATAGAAAGAAAATTACATGATTCCTTTTATTTATAATTATGAATATATCATGGTACTCCTTATATTTTATTTTTAAATTTATGTTTCCTTTTTTAGGAACGAAGAAAAAATTAAAACAACACTAAAACTAAGGAACTTGAAGAAAATTAATACTATTTATATACAACCTAAACTTTGTATTCTGCCCAGGATCAAGAATATTCCTTTTTCTACGGTTATTATACAAATGTATCATTTTTTGACAGTAATCTCTAAAGAAATAGGGTACGTTGTTATATCTAATAAAGAAATATCTCATTTCTTTATCTGATAACACAAAATGTTCATTTCTTTATTGTTTTAACTTAATCAAGTATACTGTGACAATTATGTATTCATATATTTGACTAACAGTACAGATTGACAGTAATAAAGTAGTGACAGGTACAACAGATAGTTTTCAATACATTATTTAAATTAGATTGTTATTTAAGTAAAAATGTTAAGTAGTGATAAAAATGAATTAGAATTAACTCCTCCTGAAATAAGAGAAGCGGCAAACGAAGCTTGTCAGAATTTGATTCCCGAAATTTCAAAACATAAGTACCAGAATGCATATGAAAATTTCGTGACCTGGCAAAAGAAAAAGGCAACAAATTCCGTTTTAGAAACTGTGCTTTTAGCTTATTTTTCTGAATTAACAAATAAATTTAAGGTATGATAACTGTAAATATTGTAAATAATAGTTAATTTTACTTAAATAATATAACTTATATCGTTATGTTTTGTTTTGTATTGGATTTATTTTTGAATTATTGCATTATTATGTGGTATAACCGTAGAAAAAGTATAGTGTTTGACTCGCAAGAAATAACTCATTTCCCACTCGTACGATTTGCAGCATTCGCCTGCGGCTCTTGCTGCAAACATCGTACTCGTGGGAAATGAGTATCATTCCTTGCTCGTAAAACAATAGATATACTATTTTTTTAATGAATTTATTAATAACTTAATTTGATCTGTTCTTTAATTTATAACATATAATAGGATAATATCACAATATATATATATATATATATATATATATATATATATATATATATATATATATATATATATATATATATATATATATATATATATATATATATATATATATATAATAAAAAGGTGGGTAGTAATAAGGATTGGAGTTTGAAAGGAATAGTTATAAAGCAAAACTGCATTAAGAGAATACATTTATTCCACATCATGTACAATAGAGATCTCTGTCAGTGCGCGTGTTTATAGTATTCCTGATAATCAAGAAATGATAAACATTTAAGAAGCCTCAGTTGGTAAAATGGTTAACCACTAAATATTTTAATAACATCCATAAATATTTTAAACACCAATAAATATTTTTTTAACAGACTATAAACACAAGAGAGAGTTAAGACTTTTTAGTTATGTTATTATAACCACCCTACATGCATATTTTATATATTAATATAGGAATAATGTTATGCTATAGTCATCGTCAGGTTTAGAAGTTGAAGATCGACTTAAGTTACGTTTTGATTTTGGCCAAGATCCAAAAGTTAACCAAAAAGCTGCAATTCGAGTCTAAATCAAACGGAAGCTCTTAGGGGCGATGGAAATCAGCCAAAATCATAGGGCCTAGAACATGACTTAAGTTGATTACTTTTGGTCAACATCGTGATATGTCAAACATTGTTACAATTAGTATATCATTCTTTAGAGAAATGCTGATTCATTCACGGACTGTTTCCGTTTACCTTAACTCTAACAGTATAGGGGTTTCAATCTTTTAATTACATACTTACATAGAAAGCAACTACTATCTAAAGTTAAACATACGTGTTTCGTACAGGGGTAACAATTAAAATGTATTATTGTTCTTTGGATCGTCCTTATTCATAGCCAGTGTCATTTGTATCCGTTTTATTCGTCCGAAACTGTTTTGGGAGACTATTTTTAAATCCCGACCAAAAATCAGTAATACAGTTATTCTTTGGGAGGATTCAATTATAGTATCACCGAAGAAAACTTCAAAGTTCAAGCTGTATTTAGAAAATAACGTTGTTGCCTTTCTTTGCAGCAACAGGTAACTTTTCTCCACTCAAAAATGGATTGTTATCCTGAAATACAGAAAAATATTATTTAGAAAAAAAAATAGTTATTTGTGACACAAGGACGGAAAATGCCATTTTGCAAGAGCGAGTAAAGTTGTGTAGCCGAGGGGCGTAGCACCGAGGCGAAACAATACGAGCACTTGCAAAACATTTTGCGGACGTGTAACACACACTATTTTTTGGTCCGACCAATTTTATAATAATTTCAAAAGTTCAAAAACTGTTTACTTTGTGACATACAAGATTAGGTGTATATTGACATTATTGACATCTTTTGCACGATTAAAAGAATTAGTAATAAGGAATGATTTTCTGATAATCGATTTCACGATCCTTAATTTTTATACATACGAATACTGTGCTCATAAGCAGCACAGTAAAAATTGTTATATTGATAATATTAATATTAATATCTAATAATTTTATATAAAAATAGCAGAAACAATGAACTATTATAGTTCAATGAGCAATTATAAAATCGAAATATGTATTTTCATAATCGAATGATAAGTAGTTGTAAATTGACATAAATGTCAAATTTAAAATAAAAGTTGTGAGAGAAATTAAATGTAAGTTTAAATCCTGCTTACCTTTAGAAAAAGTTATTAGTTTAGTATATTATACGCTGTTTTTAAATAAATTTAATTAAAATTTGTAGTATTCATTATGTATTTTTGATGACTCATAGCGCCATCTCTTTAGATAATCTAAAAGCTACTTTGCCGGCCTAGGCCGGAAAATGTCATTTTCCGGACGATTTTGAAGTAATTAATAGTATTGTTTCTGGACGGAGGACCAAAAAATATTATGATAAATTGATATAATAGTTATTTATGAAACAGTTCGTGAAGTATGCTTTTTGCGCACGCACGCGATAAAAGATTAAATAAAACAAATTTTTTTTATATCGAAAAGAAAAACAAATATTGATTTAAAAAAATTGTTTCTTTCTTCCTTAATATTAATTAGAAGTGAAAGAAAATAATTGGTAATTTACAAATGATTTTTTAAGCAATAAAAAAAAGTTTTTTATCAAATAATTTATCTTTTAAAAATCATTTGTATCAAAGATTGAAATTCCTTGAAAAAATTTCAATTATCTAATAAACCACGCATTTTTTTACAACAATTTTTTTAACTGATAAAAATTTAAAAAAAAATATTTTTATGCAGCTTCTAATAACATAAAAATATTATAATATAATAATAATATTAAAAAAAAATTTTTTCAATGAATTTAAGTTTTTAATTTTGCAACAACGATAATTATTAATAAAAAACTGAAAAATATTTTTTTTTTTTAATTTCACCAGCGGGAATCTATTCTAAAGCCTTTTAAGAATTGCTCCAAGGGTTCCCCGTCAAAACAGCCCCGGACAAAACAGCCCCGACAAAACAGCCCCGACAAAACAGCCCACCGACAAAACAGCCCCAGCCTTACCTACCAGTTAGATTTAAATTAAACTAAATATACATAATAAAATAGGTAGGTGGTATATTACTTTAACTTTATAATTTGTAATTGTAAAGATTATTCAAAAACAGTATGACTAGTACTTATGACATAAAAGATTAAATAATGTACCTGATTAACATAATTGTCAAATCAAAACGAAATAAAAACAAGAACTAATGTTTATATTTTTATATTTACCTACTACAAAACAAATAAAAGATGTACATTTACAATATAATTTATAATGTTAAATTGTTGGCAATTCGACGGAGGTAAGTTACAAAGTCATCAGCGTTATAATTGTTCACCAGAATTTCGAATCGACGATTTAATTGCACATACTTCTGTTTCGAAGCTTCTAGATTTCTTATGCCATCTCGAAAACGTTGTAATTGTATTTCTACCCGGTCTTGTTCCTTCCGGATTTGGTCTATGAATTTGAATATAGACAAATGGTGACAATCATTGCTGTGTTGAAACGCATGATGCCATCCTTCTACAGAGTTGTTGGTACCTGGAAGTCCCTGGAGCGCTCTGTCATATACATTCCATATATGAATTGGAAATATCGGGTCCGCTCTACGATTTGTTCTTTGCCGTACTATATATGTATCTTCCCAGTAATCGATGATTGATTCAATTTCTCGAGGGCAATTATCAGTTAGTTCCTTAAAAGCAGGGATTACGTCGCCTTCTCGGACAAAAGCTAAGGCTAATAGCATTTTTATGTGTATTCGTATATTTTCGTCAGTACGATATGCGTCTACAAGATGTAGCTCTTGGATCTTTCTCCACAAACATTGTCCTTAATGGAATGAACAACCCATCACCTTCACACCATTAAATACCTGGCCAACAGCATTTCATGCACTATGTTCCTTTTTATTATTACTCTTGTGGCTTGTTTAAAAAAATAGAGATATATTATGAAGTCGAATAAGTGCATATTCCAATTAAAGTAAAAAGACTGGGGCTGTTTTGGCGGGGGGCTGTTTTGTCGGTGGGCTTTTTTGTCGGGGCTGTTTTGTCGGGGGCTGTTTTGTCAGGGCTGTTTTGACGGGTCACCTGCTGCAAGAGAGGAAAAAATCTCAAACTTATAGTTCAACAATTATCACACTTGCAATGTTTAAGTTCAAGCAGAAAAACATTTTAATTAACAATTGCATAAATAAATTTATAAATTGTGATAAAAAGAAAATTCAGACAGATTATTGTTTATTTATCTATCCAGTAAGCACCCGATTTTTTTCATATCCTAAATTTGATATTTAATATGTTAAAATAATTTTTATTAAAAAAGTGTCCAAAGCAGGCGTGGCTTACGCAAGCCAGAGCACCCGTTTTCGGTCGTATGTTCAACCATCTGGGAAAATTATAAATATTAGTACTACAGTTCCGAGAGTTGGAGCTTTATTGTAGGAAATTTTCTCCTCTTTTTGAATCTTTTTTTTAATTTAATAAATCTTTATTAGTTTTTAAGATATTTGCAAAAAATCAAACCCTCTTCTTTTTGTTTTAGTTAATTGTTAATAACTTTTGCAGTTTTTGCATGCGGAACATCATTTTTTTCAAAAATCATCTAGATAAGATTCCGAATCGAATGACACCTCGTTTATAATTTTCGGAGACTGCTGAAAAAAGTTGAGCAAAAAAGCACTTGTCAACTAGACTATAATATCTCTTCAGCGGCTGTTATTTATAGTAATTTTTCATTTTTAGTACAAAAGAAAACGCATCTATTTCATCTTTACAAGTTGAAGGAAGTTTAGTTTTTGAAGTAAAACTTCTTTAGGCGCACTAGGGGTAACTCAGTAATTCTAACGGACGTGACGTCATTCTAATGTACCGCGTACCGGAAACAAAACCTGATACAAAATACCTAACACGATTCCGCCTACTATATTAAATAAAATTAAATCTGTAATTGTATGAATTGACAGCTTGTCATCTTGTCAACCAAAATACATTGGTGGTAAATAGTTTAAATTTTTGTATAAAGTGTTTGTTTTAAATATGAATAAACAAAGTGGATTTATTAATGAAAATAGTGATAAAAAAATATTGAATGAAAATGAGTGAGTACCTACTCTATATGTATACATTTTATTTTTGGTGTGTAATTGCACTATTTATACCTAATTATTTATACCTATTATTTATACCTAGCTATTTTCGTTTTATAGACTTAAAGAGCTAAAAAGAAAAAGAAATTGTGAACGTCAAAGGGCATATTATCAGCGCAAGAATAAAGATTTGAAGAAAAATGAAAATGAAAAAAAGACGAGACAGCGACATTCATTATGATTTGATTAAGTAAGTTTATATAACATACATACATATTATGATAGTAAATAATTGTTTGTAGGGAAGCTTTACGTTAAGTAAAGAAGCATGTTCCACGTTTTTGTTCATAAAATAATAATATTCGAAATGTTTTAACACTTGCTTATACTTATTTTAGGTTTGGTTAGGTACCCATAAAGGCCATAAAACCACTAGTCAGGATGGCTGATCTTTTACCAGCAATAACAGATCCTTCGTAGAACTGAACCCAGGATTTTAAATTTTATGGAATATGCTATAAAATGCTACAAAATGAAATGGTTATCTAACTATCGAAGGCTCTTATGTTGTGTTGTATTACAATAAGGTAGATACAGCTACAAAATAACACATTCTAAACGTAATGTGTGTATATTTTTAATATTGTTTACCTATTATTGAAGCAAAACTTCTTTGGGCGCGACTAGGGGTAACTCTTACGTTAGATTCTAACGGAAAATTCTGATGGAAGTAACGGTGTGATTTCAGCTATGGGAGGAGCTTAAATTTTCAAAATGTATTTATGAAATTTTCAAAATTTTTAAACGGTTTCAAATACATTAATGGTATTTAGAGAGTAAAATCTATGTTTCACATTTTAGTTATCATAAACCTATTATTTCATGTATAAAAAATAATGATAACTTTCAAATTCCTATTTCTAATGAATAATATAAATATAACATCTCATTTTTTGTAAAGTATATAGACAATAAATATAATTGAATTGTAATTAAATATTTATTTTCCGATACGTAAGTCAAAAAGTTTTACTTCAATCGCGCGTAAAGGTTACACGCACACTCGTTTTTTTATTTAAATCTAGGTTTAATAACAAATTATTTAAGCAAGGGAAATTATATTACAAAGCACTATATTTTTTTTAAGTAGTGAGTAACACTAGTTTATTTAGCTAATGTAATATTTATATTAGGTACTATAAAAATACGTGCTCTAAGTTTCTAATATTTCTAGTTAAGAAAACTAAACTACCGAAGCAAAAGTTAGTAACTTATAATACATAATAAAAATAGCAGCAGCCTTCATCTATAATTCCTACATTAGTGTTAAAATTCTGTACCTTAACGTGATGTACCTTTTTGAACACCATATATGCGTGTGGAAAATTATAATTTAACTGCAATGGAAAAGTTCTCTATTATAACATAATAATGTATAATTGCTTTTCCGAGAAGCAATAAATAAATATTTTTAGCATACCTAAATTAAGTACACGGATGTATATTGTTATTAGACTGTATCGTTTTGTAAGTTTTCCTAATTTACACTTTCAAAAGCAAAGAATTACGTAATTTTACAATGTAACATTTAAAATTGTCGGAAAAATCTAAAGCATCATTTTCCTTATACTTATTAAAATTTAAAAAAATGACTCGAAAATAATGGGAGTAATCGCCAGAAATTATGCTTTTACTCTGCATGTACGTTATCACTACCTCCAGTATATGGAGGGTAGAGGTAAGGAGAACGATCTTAAATGGGAAATGATTAAAAATGTGTCCACTTTTTAGAGGTACATAACACTTTTCAAACTTGCCACTACAATGGCGCTAAAGTAGATGTAGGGTACAGAATGAATGTAGCAGTTTTTGACAAATTGATTAAAATGTCGTATGATTTCGTAATATAAGTCACAAATTATATAAGTGCTATAAAAAAACGTGGTCAGCGAATTCAGTTTAGTGTATTTTAAATTCGTTTTATACTTTATGATTATCTTATGTATCTTATGATTATTTTAAAAATGTTGTCATAATAAAGCGGAAATGTGTTTCCTTGTTTATTTATCTATCCTACTCTAAGAAATTATGGCGCTTTTTTTAAAATTTACCCTAGTACGATCGTAGCGCCACCCTTATTTACCACATTTTGACGGACACATTCAATACACGGAGACAGTTCTCCTTACCTCTACCCTCCATACTCCAGTATAAGAGACGACTATGACGACGGAACAAAGTGACAGTGACTAGTTTTTGTTTTTAATTTACATTTTAGATAATATGGAGGGTAGCCCTCCATAATTTTAGATAACAGTATCACAGTATGATTTAAAAATATGAGCTTATGGACACTAACGGTTGGTTCATAAGAGCAAATGAGCACGTGAACCCCAACGTTAAAAATACGCAATAAAAAAAAAACGAAAACATATATTATTCTATTTATGTATAAAAATCCAACGTAAAAAATTGTATTTATCAAAAAAGAAAACATTTATTATTCTATTTATGTATTAACATTTATTCAAAGTCACATTCTCTAGCTACATCCTCGAGGCTATAAATAAAGTATAGACATTCCGCGTGCAGTGCTCAATGCGATACGATATCTGATTCGTACAAACACTACTTTCCTTCTCACGTGCGCTCCGTGACTGTGACCTAGTTGTAAAGTTTATTCGAGCACAGTGGCATTGTGATCAGTAATTTTATTTACGCACACGTTACCATTACGCGATAATTGTGATAATGGCGGAACATGTGGCGATCTCGAAAAATTTTTGCGACGACAAGATCCTTTTAAAACAATTAAATATAATTCACTAAAGATAGAACAAAAAATTAAAATAATAAGTGTATGTCGTCCAAAACTGAGATTGGAAATTAAAAAAATGAGTAAAGGAACAAGTCTTGATTATATCTAAACAATCTTTTAAAATAGACATTTATGAAAAAACATATTTCCCTTTTTAAATAAATACAAATTAAAAACAGAATTGAAAATAATATACAATCGATCATATTTTAAAATTATATCCAGAGCAGCCCATTTGCTTAAATTTTTAATTGAAAATAATTTACAGATTTCTCTTAGACATTTCTAGTGCTACAAGTAATTGTTACGATGCCTATGGCAACCGCCGAATGTTGCTTTTCCTCCAGCAATGTTATCTACTGAGAAACAAATGACTAAGAAACTCCAAGTTTTAACGCATTAGTCGTTAAAGAATTTATCAAAAAGAAGGATAGACGACATCACTTTCAATATAAAACTCGCTTGTGAAATTTAGACACTACAAGAATAATACTACAAATAATAAAAACAATAAGTGCATGACAAAGTGCCTACTCAAGAGGTGAGTTTATCCACAATAATGTTTTTTTTATGCCATTTAATAATCAAAAAACACCTTGTGTTACGGTGCCACCCAAAAAATCTTTGTCTCCGACGTTTTACTTATGACCCCATTTTTTATTTTAATTGTGCACCCCTAGGGATGGCAAATTCTTGAAAAACATCGATATATCGAAATCGATAGACATCGGTGGACTTAACATTAATGGATTCGATGCATCGAAAGAAAAACATCGGTGTTTCGATGTATGAAGGATGATCATTATTTTATACATTTATTTAAACAACTGTAGAATGGTATCTGATAAAATAAATGCAAAAGATTTCTAAAAAATTGTGTATTGTGTATCTAGTAGGAAAAGCGATACATTCCCGGACGACAATGTAAATTGTTGGTTGAGGCATATAGCCGAGGCCAACAAACATTGGAGTCCGGGAATGTGCTTTTACTACGAGATACACATACACATTAAATATAATCGTAAACTAAGAAAGTTTTATATATGCATAACTGTTTTTGATTATCATCGTATTTTCTATGAAACCGTTTCGTTGACATTGTTTGTTAATAATTGTTTATTAGTGTCACAAAAGTGTCAGTTCGGTTAGTTACATATTGCTTAAAATATTTTAAATTATATTTAAAATGGACAGTGACGATGATGTCCAGAGGTGCAAAACGCCTCCACACTGCTACTTATATGGTTTTAAATTTATTGCCAAATAAAATCAAGGCGCAAAATATGAATTTGCTTATAAACGTTTTATGAATTATTCCCGTACACAGGTACAGAAAAAATATTCCCGTACAGTACGGAAAAGTTCGTTGCCCAGCAACGGACTAAAATACAAGAATAGTGTATTTTGCGGCTCGAATTTGATCCGAGAAACTAGACATTTCCAAGCGATTTCAGAAAAATAAATTTATATTGTCGCCCGGGAATGTTTTCCTACTAGATACACAATATAGTATATATTTACCTTGGTTGATTTCTGCAGAATTCTATTTATTCTAAAGCCATCAAACACATCCATGGAATGATCATCTTCAATGTCGTTGGATCCAGGGCATTCAAACATATGTTCCGTGTCGCACATGCAGTCCTGGGCAGCTTGGAATCTGCGACTGTAGGATGCTGTATTTTCGAATTCTTCGATACAACCGTGTTCAGCTACAACGAAAATAATTTTTTATGCGAAGTATTCTACTTTTTGAAGGACTCCCAATTAATTAGTAACTTCTTAATAATTTAGGTTTACTATTATAATCAGAATCAGGTAATTTTTGAAAGACCCTTTCCCTCCTATTCATTTAATAGTGATATTAACAAAGACGCTTAAAAAATTCACATCCATAATAACAGGAAGTATAATTTTTGTTAACAAGAAAAAAAAGAAGATATCAATTTGTCTAATTGGAATTGGGTTTGTAATCCATTTGACAATAACCCTAATGGCCTATCACTGGAAGAAGAAGATTAACTAATAGACGTTTCGTCTAGTACTTCACTGAAAATGGATATCAGTACCAAATCTTTAACAAACTTCTGGATCGAACCTCTAAAAAATGACTTCTCAGTAATAACAGCCAAAGCGATACGGATTTTGTTAGCTTTCCCTACGTCCTAGCTTTGTAAAACAGATTTTTTGCTGTTGCTACGTTAAAATCTAAATATCGAAATAAACTTCAACTAGAAAATAGTAGGTATATTATTTTACGAGCAAGAAATGATACTCATTTCCCACGAGTACGATGTTTGCAGCATGAGCCGCAGGCGAATGCTGCAAATCGTACGAGTGGGAAATGAGTTATTCCTTGCGAGTCAAACACTATACTTTTTCTATGGTTATACCACATAATAATACAATATTTCAAAAATAAATCATTTTTAATTCAAAACAAAACATAGCGATACAAGTTGTATTATTTAAATAAAATTAACTATTATTTACAATATTTACTGTTATCATATCGTATAATGCCTGCGCGATCACAAACGCGAAAGCAGATGGTACGCACATGCGAACAAATAAAATAGTCCATGAGTTTGAGAGTGAGAAACCAATCTACAGGGAACATCTACTCGCAGTCAAGCGCGTAGATAATGCTGTCGCGCTTACACTTATAAAACATTAATGCGTCTGGGGGGACGGGGTGATTGGCCCATGGGGTTGGTCTGGCTGCATACGAAAGGTATTAAAATACTACTATGAATATCATATATAAAAATTGGAAGTTAGAAAATAAGATAGAAATTTTTATGCAAATTTAATGCGTCTGGCGGGAGTTACCGCCCACAAGAGGTGTCTGGCAATATTGGATTATGAATTCGTACAATATTTTGTAAAACATATCCAAAAACCAGCTGTTAGAATTTAAGGAAAGTAAGCCATATTTTTATGTACCTTTCTTACCTATTACCTGTAAGAGGGCCTGGTAATCAAGTTAGCAGGTATGCATAGGTGCTTAAGCATACATTACCCCACACATTTCTCATAATTTTAAGAGTTAGAAAATAAGGAAGGTCTGGGGTCCCCGGGATCTCAGTCTATTTTGCCAATAGACGAAGCTTTCATAATAGGTCTTACGGTTATTGTTTTTAGAAATTTCAAGTATCAAATTTTTACAAGCTTCACTGGGGGAATGTATGAAAATGTGACTGACGAGTGTTCAAAAGAAAATAGGTAACTAATATGCTAAGGTGTTCGTGTACGAAGTTAAATACCCTTATCGGTAAAATATGTTATAAAAGTTTTGATTCCCTAACGCCCTTTCTAGACAAAATTTAATTGTATTTTTTTGTATGATTTAGGACGGAGTTATTGTTTTAATGTTTTAATGTTTAACGTTTTCCCCATATCTACTCGACTAAGACTCGATCCAGGAGAAACTTGCTCGGTACCAGAATTTCTTGAGAGAAAGGTTCCTTCATCCTGAGTATGGTATGGGTCTTGCCTCAACGTGTATGAAACTTCTCCGTCGAGGAATGGAAATGGTCTTCGATACTCCTATTTCACTAAAACCAGATATTGCCAAAGGTGGCAAGGCTGTATTTGTGTGGTTGCAATGTAGTCTTTACTACACCTTTGTGGATAAAGTGATGGAGTACCGTCTGATGTTGGCCAAGGACCCAGAAAGATGGAGCTATGGGACCTTAGAGATTAGAGACCAATATACCAAAAAGGATCCTTTTAGTCAGCGGTGGACCTGACGGTTTCTAGACGAGGGCAAGACAGGACAGAAGGGCTGATTATTAATATCGTAAAACTTAGTCCTAAACATACAAAGCCAACCATTACCTGGAGGCTGATTTTAAGAAAAGGGACATGTCACATAGTTTTGCCCTACATATTAATTAATTTGTTTTATATTTTACTGTATTGTTTTGCATTAATAAAAGTAAAAGGTTAAAGGTCAAAGTCATTCCGTTAGATAGTGTTACGAGCTCAGCCCAGACCTGTTGCCTGATAGATAAAACAGAAGCCATCCGTTCTAAGAGCCTAATCGTGCTTCCTGAAGATTCTAGAACGTTGTTTTTGTTGTTCGATAGAATTATGGAGAAGCTTCTAAAAAGATTTAATTTACTATAAGAAAGGACTCAGTTGGACGAGATGTTATGTTAGTTATTAACTTCGAAACAATAAGCAGTGATTTGAAAAAACAAGTGCAAAAAGTAAGTTCGACGTGATATACCAAGCGATAATTAAAGTGTGTACAAGTGCGAATTGTTGTACGAGGTGTATCAGAAGACGTTATTCTCCAGAGTAATTGTTACTTTTATCCAAGTTGTGTTGAAGCTGTGCAGGTTGTATTAAAGATTTTATATATTTGTATTTACCAATAAAATTGTTAAGTTGGTCTGCTCTTTGTCATTTACCCCGAACCCCCGAAGCGCGTCGTTGAGGTCGCACACGGTGAGTCCGAACTATGTGGGTGTCTTTACGGGTCACCCTTTGGGTGTCTCTAAAACAGGCCCTTGGGTCTAGCCGTTGTGACTTTTGTTATATTTTTCGACGACGGAGGTCTCACATGGAGTTGCTCGACTAAAGGAAGACACCGGTAACTACGACCATGATGGTCATTCCGTAAACGACCTCGAGGTGCTAGTGGAGAGGTTAATGAAGTTATCTCCATAAATAAGGCGCCCAAGGGAGAAAGGGAGAGCATGCTGTTTCAAGAAGTTTGCCAAAGATTGGATATCCACTAAACTGATGGAATGGTGCAACTAATGAATCGGACTATAACCAACTATATGTCAGAGGGATTGAAATTGACATATTTTACTATTCCTAATGGCAATTCGATCGGTCATTAACGAAGCGAAGGTCCTGTTCGGTAGAGAAATGAGACTACCATGTGACTTGGTGTTTGATTGTTAACCTGGTGAAGTAGTGGCCTGTGAGGAAAATGTCGCTGATCCTCAGAATCGAATGAGTACAAACCAGTGCGTGGGAAACTTCAATTATCTAGTTATCGGATGAAGAGGTACTATCACACGCGGTCAATGGTAAAGAGTTACCAAGTTGGAGATTTAGATGGCGTCAAGGCATTTGTCCCAAATTACAGAAGAACTGGGAAGGTCCACACACCATCAAGAAAAAGAATAACGATGTCATTTATCGGATCGTAAAAATTCTCAGAGAGAAACCCGCAAAGTGGGGATGTGCAGCAGCTTCAAGAAAATGGATTGGTGGGATCCCGATGTAGGAAATAACATTCTGGGAGGAATGAATCTTATGGGGCAACAGTGTAATGAAATAACTCAATACTTTAAAGACTGTTTTTAGGTAATATATTCTAGAAACTTCGAGCATGTAGTTTGTAGTTATTAGGTTAGATCATGTTCTCGCAAAGACTAGAATATTTGTTTGTTTTATATAAGGGGATGTATGAACAGTTAACGGGAGTGCAAATAGTTAATTGTATTTGTAAATCTGTTTAGATGTTATTCAGCAGAGTTCTTGAGTATCTGTAACAGTTTTGCTGAATAAATTGTGTTAAAGTCCCCATAAGTGTATTTGTTGTTTATTTTCTGTTGTTTATCTCATATTTCACAAAGTTAGGTTTCTGCCTCCAGCAGGATAACTACAGGTGGATAGATCACCACGACAGGGGTGGAAAGGGTCATTAGTACAGCTATCCCTCATTCAAACCTACCCCACATCAAAAACACTGGTGCACATTCGGTCTACCCAGGCGTGACCATAACATGTTCGTATAACAACCATAGGAAAAAATATATTTGTTTTATTTTCCATCTTTTCTTATTGTCTGCTACAAGTTGACTTATTAAAGGTTACCGATTAACCTGTTTGTATATTTAAAAAATTATCCCTTGGTATGATTACATTCTCTTTCGCGATGCCCAGCTATGAAGAGGTTACGAATTGACCTATGCCCTTCTGAAGGCGTTCTATAAGTAGTTATTACCTAAAAAGTAATATAAATAACGATTAACTTACCACTATAACCTACAGGACATGGGTTTGGTGGACTACAATAAGCAGGTAGAGTGGATTCCGTCTTCATTTGTTGCTGACTTTTCATTCCCTCAGGTCTTAAAAGCTGACTACCATCTCCATTCATATACTATATTAAGATATACATATATAAGAATATATACTTTGGTCAGGAATTATTTATTAATTAAATAGAGTTTAGTATTGGCCGTTTTTTCCAAATTTTACGTGTTTTTTTGCGGATTGTATATTTTCTTGTTTGCTTTCAGGTTTTTATTTTTTTTTTGTTGTATCTTGTCATTTTTTTTTATTTTCTACATTTTTCCTTTTATTTACAATTTTTGTGATATTGTTTTGATTTCTCTTTTTCTTTTTTGTGTTTTTTCGATTATTATACACTAGCAGCCCGCCCCGGCTTTGCACGGGGATTAAAGAAAAATAACAAAAGCCACTAAATATATTGGGTCAACGCTTCCCTGTAAACAATATTACATGTTGTTTTATTTTCTGGCAACAAAAGAAATTGATTTTCAGGGGCTCGACCCGCCTTAGGCCGTTGGCCATGAGAAAAACCGATCCCTACTAATTGGAAGGTTTGACCTTGAGGCTAGTATTCCCAGCGCACGCGATGTAAGAGTTTTAAGGTCATTTTTGGTTACATTAATGGCATTTTAGTAAGGATCCCTATTTTTTTTTTTAATAAAACATAGCCTATGTCACTCGGGAATAGTGTAGCTTGCCAACGGTAAAAGAATTTTTGAAATCGGTCCAGTAGTTTCGGAGCCTATTCATTTCAAACAAACAAACAAACAAACCTTTCCTCTTTATAATATAAGTATAGATTTCACTTTAATTTATAGTTTGTATTTTCTTCTATTATTCTATTATTTGCCACGACTCGACTGTCAAAATTTTTTTACGATTTTCATAAACTTTTTACGATTTTCAAAAAGACACAATACAATTTTAGTTTAACAGAGTATTTCTAAAAGTTGCTGTTAAAGAAAAATAAGAAGATAAATAAATATTATTCATTATTTACCTGTTTTCCCCACAAACTACTATGTTGTAAATACTCCTGGTCTCGAATACTTGGGTGAAGATTAAATTCGCCCATGGAATCGTAATCACCCGGAAACATTTGTTCTTCTTCCAATCCTCCTCCCAAAGAACGTCCATCTAATGGCATTCCATCGGTGAAATCCAAATAAGATACGCCATCACCTTCAGAGATTCCTTTGCCTTTTATTCGGTTCACTAAGTCTCGTAGGAAAATGTTGGAAAGAAGATTCTCCTACGGATTTAACAAAAATTAATTGAATTCGTTGTATTTTAGTTATAAACACTTTTATAATATTAAATGTTTTGTAGATGTAGATTGTAGATTATACGTTCGGTCAATTGGTCAAGGTGATCTTACTACACTGCAATCTAAAAGATCTTTTGTGTTGAATGTTTTAATTCAAACTGTGGTTTCTTACATTTAGCTACTTTGTAAGACACTTCGTATGATGCTAACAAAACTTTCTCGTTTACTGTGAGTGTTTTCTGAAAATTTATCTTCTGTTTTCTAAATGATCTGAGTTTTTCCTCAAAAGATTCAAGCGATTTACTGAGATATTCCATGTGCAATATTGACAGTTCAAAAACAAATTTGACATTTGTGTGAGAGTTGACTTTAAAAGTGACATTTAATTGGCAGATTAACACTAAATTTGACATAAAAATGACAGTTGACGTAAACAAATTTTAAAAATGACAATTAATTGACTGTTAAGCATTTGCTATAAATTGTTGGAGAGAATTTATCCAATAATTGAACATTATACTACCCAAAGAACAAGGAGGTTTTCGATCGAACCGTAATTATTGTGACCAGGTTTTAGCTTTAACAACACATATAGAATCTGGTTACCAGAAATAGATGAAAACCGGCACTGTTTTTATGGATCTGACAGCAGCTTACGATACTGTTTGGAAAGATGGCTTACTGTTTAAACTATTTAATACCTTACAATGCAGGCAAGTAGTCAAAATTTTCGAAAATATGCTTACCTACTAACAGAAAATTTAGGGTTTTTATTGGAGAGAATAGTAGTAGATTTAAATTTCTAAATAATGGTCTTCCACAGGGCTCTGTACTTTTACCTCTTCTTTTTAATCTGTACACTAGTGATTTACCGCAAACTATTTGCAAAAAATTTATTTATGCAGATGACATTGCACTAGCTTGTCAAAGTGATAAATTCGAAAACCTGGAAACTGTTCTTGACAATGACTTAATACTTATGACTGAATATTTTAAAAATTGGCGTCTATGTCCTAATCCTACTAAGACAGAGGTTTCCTGTTTTCATCTTTGTAATTCTGCCAAAACTAGAAAACTTTAATTCTGTAAAACTAAATCACAATTTTCATCCTATTTACCTTGGTGTAACTTTGGATACAAGCTTAACATATAGACAACACATTGAGAAAGTTCGCCAAAAACTTAAAACCAGAAATAACATTATTTCGAAATTATCTGGTACAAATTGGGGTACTGACGCACATACATTACGTACATCCTCTCTTGCTCTGGTTTTTTCTGTTGCAGAATAGCTGCCCAGTTTGGATGAACAGTGTCCATGTACACAAGATTGACACTCAAATAAATACAACAATGAGAATCATCAGTGGTGCGTTGAAGTCTACTGCAACCCCTTGGTTACCTGTTCTATCAAACATTCCTCCACCAAGTTTACGAAGAAAACTAGCTGCGAAAAGATTGTGGCAGAAATATCAACTTAATGAAGACTTCATCATCTGGCAAGACATCCAGGACCAAAATAATAGATTAAAATCAAGAAATCCTTTTTGGCTATTAGTAAACAGTATCGAACATTTCTCAGTAGATGAAGATTGGAAAAAAATTTGGTTAAGTGAGAACGTTTTTAACCGAGGTTTAGTAGAAGATCCAACAAAACCACTACCTGGATTCAAACATCCTAGAAATATCTGGTGTAAATTTAACCGTCTACGCAATGGTTATGGACGCTGTAATTCCACTCTCTTTAAATGGGTTGTTGTAGAAAACCCATTATGCTCTTGCAATATAGCCGAAGAAACTATTGAACATTTAGTCAATGAATGTCATCTTACAAGATTTACTGGCGGTTTTCAAGAATAACATGAATTGACACAAAATGCCATTGAATGACTCACACAAATCAAGAGTCTTTGAATATACAGCAAGTAGTTCTGATTAAGGTTTTTTTTCTGCGGTTTTTCCCTTAATCCCCAACACGAATGTGAGAACTGCGCATACCCTTTAAAAACTTTCCGCAGATACAATATTTAGAAGAGTGTTTTCTCTATAGAACGAATTCTTCAAGTTTAATGACTATATTATTGTTAATAATATATATTGTACTACTACTATTTTCATACGAATATATATTTGAGTGTGTCTCTTTAATTTATTGGGTTTTAAGTTATCACCAGCTAATAATTTTAAACAAATAACGCATTGCGGTTTTTCATCTCCATGAATTTCAATCCTTGTAAAGCCCAAATTTAGTTAAGCTTTGTCATATTTTCGGGTTCAAGACCTTCATCTTTGTAAATCAGTGGAAGTACAAGGTTCGTCCTCGTTTAGTTTTCGTTTCGCTCCAATTACAAATTTATCCATATTTACAGCGTAAAAAATATTTAGCGTTAGGCCACTAAACTTGAATATTTCTTGTTTAACTTTAACTAATTGTAATGCAACAACTGTCTTAAAACAAAAGGTTAAACATGTAAAATGCGCTTCTCTATTTACACTCGAGAATCTTACGTCGAGAAAATTTGATGATATTTGACATCTTTCGCGAAACATCAGCATCTGCCGCGTTAAGCACATGTGTATCATCAGCTGGATATACAGTGTTGCCCAGTTTAATTTTAATTCTCCAGGTTGACTATTTAATTTCCTTAATACAAAGAGGGGCTCAAAATTAGTTGAAATTAAATGGGGAGGCGTTAAGTATGAAAATTTGGGAACCACTGTGTTAATTCATACAACCAAATTTTCCAAATTGTGTCAATGAATGAATAATCACAATTTATAAAATTATAAATTATTTTGGTTTTTAAAACCGTGTGTGAGAAAAAAATTTTGTAATCGATTTTAAATCCACTAACAGCAGCTCCACCTATTGAGAAAAGTTTGAATTAGTTTACCAAATAAAATGGAAAATTAGTAGAAATTGTAATTAAACATCAATGCATCTGTTTAAAAACACTCAATTCATGCAATGTCGAGTTCTTAGCGACCCCGAAAGTATTAGAACTGTACTTAGTGGGGAAGTAAGTGACAAAATTCCACACGGACAGACAAAGAGACAAGCGAAGTATATAAAAAGGTAGTAAAAATGCTATTCTTTGTTCAGAAAGAAACGAGAATTTATTATTTCACCAGCTACATACACTCAATTCTCGATTTTTTCCTTATGTTGATACACATGTCCCTAATGTATGTTTTGCATTGTTAGTTTTGTGTAAATTACATTTTGTGTTAAAAATGAAATAAAGTGTGTTAATGCATTCAAAATGTTGACTGTGGCATTTGGTGAATCTACTGTGAGTAAACCAGAGTGTATGAATGGTATAAACGCTTCAAAGAAGGCCGAGAAAACATCGATGACGATGAGTGCTCTGATGAAAACGGCAAATGGTTTTGAAAAATCGTTTAATTACTATTAGGAAAGTTGCTGAGGATGTCGGCATATCTACTGGATCATGTTATGCGATTGTATCGGATGTTTTGGGTATGATAATTGTGGCAGCGAAAATTGTTCCAAAATTGCTCAATTTTGACCAAACAACGTCGCATGAATATCGCTCAGGAGATGTTTAATACCACCAAAGACGTTCTGGATTTCCTCGAAAGAACCAAAACTGGTGACGAAACATGAGTATATGGCTATGACATCAAAACCAAAGGCCAATCATTCCAATGGGAGCGTCCAGAGGAGCAAAAAACGAAAAAAGTACGTCAAGTTCGGCGAATGTGAAGGTTTTGCTCACTGTTTTTTTCGATTACAATGGCGTAGTGCATCATGAGTTCTTGCCACAAGGGCGTAAGGTCAACAAGGAATATTACCTGAAAGTTATGAGACGTTTGCGCGAAAACATACGTTTTAAACGCAAGGATTTACGGGAAAACCAGTCATAGATTTTTCACCATGAAAATGCACCGGTACACTCATCACTGCTTGTTTGTGAGTTTTTGACCAAAAACAACACCGTTATCATGCATCAACCACCGTATTCTCCGGAATTGGTCGGCTGCGATTTTTTCCTATTCCCAAAACTAAAGAGACCGATGAAAGGACGACGTTTTGCTACAATTGAGAGATAAAGGTCGCGTTGAAAAAAGAGCTGATGGTCATATCAAAAATCGATCTTCAGAAGTGCTTCGAAGATTGGAAGAAACGCTGGCAAGAGTATGTTATATCTGAGTGGAATTACTTTGATCGGGATGAAATAGATATTGATGAATAAATATAGATTTTATGAGTTGTTCAAAAGTTCTCGTTTTTTTCTGAACATACCTCGTGTAGTAAAAATAAATATTTTAGAACTATCTGGAAGCTATTGAGTTCGTACTTAACTTCGTTACTTTAGAGAAACTTTTAAAATTAAAGCAATAATAATATTTAAAGTTTCTTTTAAAATCAGACTGTTGGAATAGTACTGACTTACCTTCAGAGGAGGTAGATAACACATTGCTCCTCCAACGAGGAACATCACAAAAAGTAACTTCATTCTGAAATTGTCCTCGACCTGTAAATACCAAAAATATAGTCATATAAACATTTAACTTTTATAATCTATTTTTGTTTTACTTATTTCTAAGTGCAAATTCAGATTTTATTTTGTACTAGTTGTACTCGCAACGTCGTTCGCGTGGCATGTGATTTGCCCCACCCCATTTAAGAAATGGGAAAAAAATTTTTATACGCCAGATGTTAAGTTGAAAGAAGACAAAAACATCTGTGAAAACTGCATTCAAATCGGATCAGTAGTTTTCATGTGATAACGGGGTAAGGAAAGAAATTTTTATACACCAGATGTTAAGTTGAAAGAAGACAAATACGTCTTTGAAAACCGCATTCGAATAGGATCAGTAGTTTTCATGTGATGCGCGCACAAACATATGCATTTTTACAGTTTTATTATATGCATATAGATATATAGATATAGATTTGTTGTCCGGCTTTAACACAAAAAGTCCCTGATGGATTTTGATGAAACTCTTTTTGTTATAATTACTCCTCGACCATAAATTATAACTTAAAAATGTCAATATGATTTTCTTGAAAAACTGTTAAAAATCGTAAAAAATAAGCGAAAATCCTAAATAAAAAGTTAAAAATCCAGAAAGATAGTTACAAACCGTAAAACAAATTGAACATGGTGAAAATTTTTCTTAAAAAATTGTTAAAAATTATGAAAGTATTTTAAAAAACCTGTTGAAATGTTAAAAGCCGTGAAAATTTTTGTTAAATATCTAAAACGTTGAAAACCATAAGAAATTCCTTGACAATCTTAAAAAAGCATTGAAAATTATAAAAAGTGTAAAAAATTCAAGTATTATTACAGAAAACTGTATCATTTATTTATTTCTTTATTCGGGGATCTTTTTGCCACTAAAACAAACTTGTAAAAAATATAAATCAATATTTTGAAAATGACCCTTGCTTATTGATCTTGATAGATATGTCAAATTTGTCAAAGGTCGTCTTTTAAAACTGAAAATGCCTAACAAAAATGAAAATAATTTGTTTAAAAATAATTCTTCTGAGCTTTCGACAACCAGATCGGTTGTCGTTTTCAAAGATAAAAAATTTTGCCAAAAGAGTATAGACCAAAAAAATTTTTTATCTTTGAAAACGACAACCGATCTGGTTGTCGAAAGCTCAGAAGAATTATTTTTAAACAAATTATTTTCATTTTTGTTAGGCATTTTCAGTTTTAAAAGACGACCCTTGACAAATTTGACATATCTATCAAGATCAATAAGCAAGGGTCATTTTCAAAATATTGATTTATATTTTTTACAAGTTTGTTTTAGTGGCAAAAAGATCCCCGAATAAAGAAATAAATAGGCATTATTATGCCACAAAGAAGCTATCGAGAGTATTTAAATATAAACTGTATCATTGTCGTATTTAGTAAAGCGTGTTATCAATAGATATCAAAGATCAAAGAATAATATTATTCTAACGCTTTACAAGTTTTTGAAAAACATTTTCAAAGACAATGACCGTTCAACTAAGAAGAAACAACTACCTCCTGGGCTATATGCCCCAACGGATATTGAATTACACTTCAAAGTCAAACGGGGTTGGCATATCTAATAGATAATTTAAACCAACCATTCTGGTTTGCAGTTAGAAGGGACAACATAACTTGTAGTCCGGTTTCGGCCTATTGGGCCTCGTCAGTACAAGGTATATGCTGACGGATGACATATAACTGTCAATATTTTTTGAAATCATAATTTTTTGATGCTCATTATTTTATTCGGACGAATACAAGTCCAAATAATTTTTTTAACTGCATTATTTGGAAATTGCAATATAACGTCGTAATAGTAAATATATTACGTTATGAGTGGAGTAAATTGTATATTACAGCGAGTGTGTTTGGCTAAAGAAACGAGCTAAATATGCAATTTGTTCCTCGAGTAAAGTACTATGCTTTACCCACGACTTACCAAATGGTTTTGTAAAAAACTAAAAATAATAAACATAAAATTTAAATTTTGGCATAAGAGGTCAAAAATATTTGATTTCGCAGGGAAGGTCTGTCTGAGAAATGTCAAATGTTAATATTTTGTAGGGTTTGTCGAAGACAAATCTTGGTACGACGGCATCCGTGTCAGCCTGTAAGCGTGGTATCCCATTCAGCGATTCCCTCCACAGAATGTCCCTATTGGTGTCGTTCCCTACAGTGGGTACGATACCAACCGTACCCTTTGTTATATTAACAAATATATCAAAGAGTGAGTCCAAGTATTACTTCCATTGCCCCGGTCGGTGGCTTAGCGTAGCTCCTGTTACGAAAAGGCATGCTAATCTTTGGTTTAATTTTTTAATTGCTGTTGTTTGTTTCACTTTAGGCCACCACACGAAAGCACCGTATGTTAGCATAGGTCTTATGATTGCCGTGTAGATCCACATGGGGATAATCCCCAGGTCCGTCTTATGGTTTGAGCGGATTGCTTATAAAAGATGTAAATCCTTTAACTCTGCGTTCTATGTATCAGTTCCACGTCAGCTTGCTGTCAATGAAAACCTTCTAAGTATTACACTTGTGTGGCAAAGCTTAATTTAACGTTGAGAAGACTAGGTGCTTTCAAGCCCCTATGATTTTTTTCTTCGTGAAGAAAATTATTTTTGTCTTTTTGGTATTAATAGACAGCGATTGCTCTTTACACCATGTCTCATATCTCTAAAGTTTTGAGAGCCACTTGCGTTCTGCCGCATATGGCTATACATATATAGAAAATAAATTTTATTCTTAATAAAAATTTAAATTTGAATTATGTTAAAACTTTGTCAAGTGTTCGAGATAAACAAAAAATCTGATAGCGATGTATTTTCACCACTATCTCTAAATGCCACTCTCAAATTTTATAGCACGTCGCGGTTTTTTATCTAAAATAACCATTAAAACGATTCATAAAATAAAAACCCTTAAACTTCTTAGTTCTTTATTGCCCACATTTTTTAAGACATAATCAATAGCGTATTAATGCATTAATTTAAATTTAAAAAATTCTGTTTCCCGTAGAGGTTTATGCCAAATTACAATTCGTAAGATAAAATAATTTGAGGACAAAAAATTTTTAAGAAATTGAAGAAAATTCTTCATTTAAATTATGTTAAATAATGTAAGTTTCATAAAACTGTGTTTGGAAAACTTAAAACTGTACCTAATTTAAGATATTTTTCAATTATTTTAATAGGCCAACCTAAGGATTGTATAGACGGGTTTAAAAGTTGAAATGTATATTATAATATGGGAATGGAACGACTCGCCGTCGCCGACTGGCCGTGGCCGATTGGCCGTGGCCAATTGGCCGTAGGGACAACTCGCCGTAGGGACAACTGGCCGTAGGGACAACTGGCCCCCGATATTGTTTTTTTTTTCAACATCCCCTAAAAGTGATAGGTAAGTTGTTACCTTTTCTCAATTAAACTAACTAGACATAAAAAAGTTAAAGTAGGTACCTACTGTTAAAAGATAATGTTTCGATTTTATTAAACAGATACTAATATAAGATGTAATTAAAATATAATTTAATAACACTTTCTCTTAATCTAGCCGTAATGGTAAACAAATTGTCGGAATTAAAATTTCAATTACTGGTATTAAAATTCCCCTAATGCTCTATTAAATATTTGAACTTGTAGGTACGTATTATTAAAAAGAATCTTTTTGGCATCTTTTTGTTAAAAAAAGTACTTTCCGTTAGTTTACGGACGAGGCGACGTAGGAGCCGAGTTTGGAAATGAAAACGAGGACTGTAATAACACCTAACGACCATGTATCGTATTATATTTTATTTCATCCTGTTTTTATAAATTAATAAATTCATAAAAATTTTAAAAATAGTTCGTGACTTGACTAGTTACGTCAACTTACCTTAAGCGTCAGTTACTGTCAAATTTTGATTTTATAGTTATTATAGTGTTTTTAAATGCCAAAATTAAAAGTAATTGTCTTCCCTAAAGCAATCAGAGCAGAGTTGCTAGGCAACACATCACATTACAGTACATGATACCGTAATGTTCTACTTACCGGCGCCAAATTGATTATAGGGAAGTTTATTTACTGGACAGGATAAAATAAAAGCTTTTTTGGTCCTCCGTCCAGAAACAATACTATTAATTACTTCAAAATCGTCCGGAAAATGACATTTTCCGGCCTAGGCCTGCAAAGTAGCTTTTAGATTATCTAAAGAGATGGCGCTATGAGTTTAAATTTTAAGTCATCACAAATACATAATGAATAATACAAATTTTACTTAAATTTATTTAAAAACAGCGTTAATATACTAAACTTACCTATAACTTTTTCTAAAGGTAAGCAGGATTCCAATTTACATTTAATTTCTCTGACAACTTGTATTATAAAACTTGACATTTATGTCAATTTACAACCACTTATCATTCGATTATGAAAATAGTTCATTGTCTTTGCTATTTTTATATAAAATTATTAGATATTAATGTTAATATTTTCAATATAACAATTTTTACTGTGCTGCTTATTAGCACAGTATTTGTATGTATAAAAATTAAGGATCTTGAAATCGATTATCAGAAAATCATTCCTTATTACTAATTCTTTTAATCGTGCAATAGATGTCAATAAACACTAAGCTTGTATGTCACAAAGTAAAAAATTTTTGAACTTGTTGTGTTTGCAACATATGTTAATTAAAACACTAATAACTGCTGAACACGTATATTAAGTATCAAACAAGTTATTATACAACTATAATATTAACATCCAATGTGGCGCTAATATCTACCCGAAGATCACGTCATACCAGCTGACAGTCTGTCGGCTGTCTTCTAGTCACTGGTCTTACTTTAGGTAGCACAAGCGGTCAACTCTTGAACATAACAGAATTTTTAAAAATATTAAAAATTATTTGGACCAAAAAATAGTGTGTGTTACACGTCCGGAAAATGTTTTGCAAGTGCTCGTATTGTTTCGCCTCGGTGCTACGCACCTCTGCTACACAACTTTACTCGCTCTTGCAAAATGTCATTTTCCGTCCTTGTGTCACAAATAACTATTACCGGACTATCACAAAAATTTCCTGGCCCGGTCCGACCAAATGAGATTTTCTGACCCAAATAGAAATAAATAACTAACAATTTATTGCTTAACCAAACTTTCATACACTTAAATTTTTTGTCAAAACGAAAAATAAGATTAAATCAGAGAACATCTTTTTTGAAAAATTTGCTAAATATACAATAGTTTCTAATTTTTTTCTATTTTCATCGGAAACTCTAAGCCTTTTGTTTAAATATGTTACTAATTAGACTATTTTTTGTGCTTTTAAAAACATATATGTAGTTTGATATTTCATATCCAAAAAGTATTCCGTCCTATCATTAAGACAAAACTTCATGTTATCAGGTTTTATACCCAAATTATACAAAATAATCATTTTTTAAATAAAAAAGTAGAAAACATATATCGGCGGCCAGTTGTCCCTACGGCAAATTATCCCTACGTCCAGTTGTCCCTACGGCCAATCGGCCACGGCCAATCGGCCACGGCCAATCGGCGACGGCCAGTTGGCGACGGCGAGTTATCCTAGACCCTTATATTACAGAAACCCTCTTATCTAGGGATTCAACGATTTTTTAGTAGAAAGATTTATAAATAAACCATTAACTTAAAAACTTTTGTATTTAGAGATTTGGACTCCACAGAGAAATTTTTGAAAGGAAAAAAATACACAAAATGATATATGCAAAATAGAGTAAAATAGCTGGTTTTAAATTATGTTAATAACTTTTTATTATTTGTCAAAATTTGTTTAAATATAACTAAACTTCAAGGTTTTATTGTATAACAGTTTTGTGCAAAGTATTTAATTTGTTTATCCCGTTTTTTGGAAATTTTTGAAAATACACTAAATTCTAAGGCCCGTCCAGAACATTTGACTAAATAGACCTTAACAATCAGATTTATGTTTTTGATCCTGATCAGCTAAAAAAAAAGTCTATTTGTTTGCAGTTGGCAGCACAGTGAATTCATTATAAATGCAAATCCTTTAAAGCCCAAGCAATGGTGGTTCATGAAAAATAACTAAAAGTAGTATACATTTCTATTGAAACATATAATAGTTGTTATTTTTCAAAGATTCCACCCTGTAATTAGGGATTAACTAACCCAAACACAATGGAAACCCTAGATAATATTGTTACAACAGGTATGCTCTTTCCAATCTAAATGTGAAATTCTTTGCTCTTTGTCGGAATATAAATGCCTTTGATGGCATTGCCGACCATTGGCGTGGAATTAAATAAAACGGGTTCATAAATTTTTGTTAATTTTTGTTTTAAATTTCAAAAGAAAAACGGTTTTTGTATATTTGTAAATTTTGTATCAATTTGAAAATTGTCAAATAACAAATTAATTCTTTCAAATTAAAACTTGTTAATTTTAGTTATTAATAAGAACATTTGACTCATTATCAAATAGTACATAACTCATAATATTTTTATAACAATTGTGTACAAATAATACTCATTTTATCAGACAATCTTAAAATATTGTCTGTCCAGCAAGGACCACGAGGAGGTATGAGCCTTCCTTGCCTGGAAAGGAAATGGTTGGGTATGTTAGTAAGAATATAAAATTAGTTTGTTTTTGAAAACAAGTTTTCAAGATACATCACGATAGCTGTAAAGGAAATTGGTTGGAATGACTAACAAGAATTGTCAGAGTCTTCGGAAATAGAATCGGTCCCTGGTTGAATAACTGATGGTGCTATTAGCGATACAACATGATATTCCTTTTCTATTTTTATAACACGAGCTTCGCAATTTTGCCATACATCGCTTTTAATGCCACTAATTAAATTACCTCTCGAATATTATCAAGGACAATTGCGCTTAAGGTTGTTTACTAAGTAATTATATTTTGGTAAACGTTTTTTTACAGTACTCCAAACCATTTCGATTGGATTAAAAATACAGTTGTATGGAGGTAAACCCAAAAGGGTATGACCGTGTCTGCTACAAATGGTGTCAATGACTTATTCATTTTTAAAATTCTGACTTTTGATCATTCTTAATTCCTTCTTTACTGGAACCTTTTTAGGAACAGTGATATTTTTGATTGCCATAAATCTTAAAATTTGATTCTTTTTCGTGTTATTATTAGGTATTTTGTTTAATATGCGGAAATGATACGACGCATCGTCCATAACAATTACCGAATTCGGCGATATGTTAGGCAAGAACTGTTCGACAAACTACTTTTCAAATAAATCGGCTGTCATATCTTCGTGATAATCGGCAGAAGACTTTGTTATTTTTTTGGCCGATGATAGCAACGCATAAGTTGCTTCTGGCATGAAGAATAATAACACGTTGTTCCTTGTTCTCTTGTTCTCCCCTAAGAGACATGTATAGTTTAGTTCTACGAATTCCTAATAGATTACAGTTTAAGTTAATTGAAGTAACTCTATACACCTTTGACATGTAGGTTAGATAGACACCCGGTAGATGGTACTGTGTTTTGATTTCTAGATTATTCAACATTTAGGTTGTAAGAAAACCCAATAGATGGTGTTGAATTTCGATTCATAAATAAATAAATTAACGAAAAACTAAAAGAAAATGGAAAATTAAAAACAGAAAAAATGCGGAAAAAATAAAGTCAAAAACTACCTTTCTAAATCAAATAATATAACGCCACCGTAAGGTGTCGCAGTTATTATCTCATATATTTAAACAGAAATTCTTACTAAATTAAGTATTATCACGCCCACCGTAAGGTAGTGCAGCGAATATCTAATATAAAAAAATCAATGAAAACAAAAAAAGCAAAATGGTAAAAATTCCAAAAAACGAAAAATGGAAAAGACACGACGCTACTGTTTAGTGACTTTAGTGTAATCGACACAAGTTTACGCCCGGTACTCACCTAATGTCGCATTTTGTGTCTTTGATGTTTCGTTTGTATATGACCGACTCTTCGGCATTTCTTTAAATTTATATCTAAAGAGCCGGCAAAAAAATTGAAAAAATAATCAATGTTGCCATTACTTTAAAATATCTCTAGTATAAGTAATATATACAAAATTGATTTCATTAGTGAAAACTGTTTAAATATGAAGAACCTAGTTAATTAATTTAAGTATATATTTTGTAAGAATATTTTTATATTATCTTTCTAAGAGTCATTGATGAACAATTGAATAGTAAAGTAGAGAAAACATTTTCAAAATATATAAACTTAGGAATTTTCAGAAATATATCTGGCAACATAGATTTGAAAGTCGGGTCCTTTGTTGGGGTTAGAAGGCGTGGTTGTCTTTTCACATTAATATTAGTTAAACTATATTAGTTGTATAGATCTCATGACCGCAGAACCGAAGTTTTTTTAAAGCATAATTCAAATTAAAATAAAAATTAAAAGTAAAATAAAAATATGCTACATATTAAAAAGTAAGAATTAAATATAAATTAATGCAAAAAGCACTTATTCCTTTAATTGTCGGCTTCCATTTCGTCGTATTCATCCGACGATGAGTCAGAATCGTTGCCTGGTCCGATAGGAATTACAATGAGTTTGAACAGTTCTTCAATATTGATATCAACACTCCACAATCGTTTTTCTTCCTTCTTCACATGGTTTATGGCATTGGTCCAATTTTCCCGTGTTACGTCATTGAATTTAAAAGTTGTATTGTTTTTTGCCACCTCACCTTTTACCTGTGCCCATATTAGCTCTATGGGGTTTAATTGACAGTGATAAGGTGGCAAACGTAATACAGTTATTCCTTTTTCCTTCGCCATTTCGTCAATTACATATCTTTTATATTGTAATTGGTGGCGCTTTGCAATTTGCAGTAATTCCGTGTTTAGCATGGTGTCATCAAAAGAAATATTCTTGCTCTGGAGCCACTCTTTAATATCTCCTTTTTTCCATGACGTCGTTGGTAACTTTTCTAGCAGTTTTGAATGATAACTGGCGTTATCTAAGACAACCACTGCAGCACTTGGCAAAAAGTCCAATAGCTGGGAAAAATAATCTTCAAAAACATCAGAGATCATTACCTCGTGGTAATCTTTGGTTGACTTTGATACGACCTTTTCCTCGAGGAGCATTTAATCCTGTTAAATATCCCTCCAAAAATGCCTGACGGGAATTTGAAATATTGGTGTCCATCCATGCTTTAGAAACAGTGTGTCCTTCATTCAACCATGTTTCATCTAAATAAAAGATAGTTCTTCCCTTGCTCCATTTTTACTACCGAAAATGTTCTTGAAGTAAAATAATAAAAATATAGATCACAATATAAACCATCAATTATTCTCGTTAAAATCGAAAAACAAAATATTCTAGATATCGTATTATGACTACTTATCCCTTACCTAAGAAGATTAAAATATGATGATTAAAAGAAATTTCCTAATGCCGATATAAAAAAGTACGTGCGCTACTGATTTAGGCTCTTGTTTACAACATTTTACGATTTAATGACTTTTCTTAGCTGCCCGTTTCTAACAAATAGACTTTACTTCAATTTAGCTAATTTTGCAGTATAAATACAATAGTTGTTATTGTTGTCTCTTTGTACCCCAGTTTAAAAAAAAAATGAGGAAAGTTGGTCCATTAGATTCTGAGATATGTCAATCCGTTACCCCACTCCTTCCATTATACTTGGAAAGCAAAGTACTCTCAGTTTACAACACTCCTGTTTCAATATTGTTTAACCTTTTTGATTGTTGACATTTTTTTTAATATTTGAACTTTCTTGCAAAATATTTGTGTATTTCTGCCATTAATGTTGTTAAATGACGTAATAGTGATTTTTTGAAAAAAAAAATAGTTATCTTGGCTCCTAATGTCATAGCACCTTTAAAAAAAAACAAATGTGTATTTACTCAAATTTTCTGGACGGGCCTTATAATTTACTGCATTTTCCAAAATTTCCAAAAAATGCGATAAACAAATTAAATTGTGTAAAGACTATTAGAGCATTGATACGGATCTTCCTGCTGGAACACCCTTTTTCAATGTAATTATTGGTCGTGGATTCCAATATTTCCCAATTAATTGTCTTTACACACAAAAAAAAAAACATAAATATATAAAAAAATTCCTTCTCTTCTTTCTAAATCTTTATTCTTCCGTTAGTCAACTCTTTCTCTATACCTTTCTCTTCCTACTACTTTCCAACTCCTCCACTTTACAGTTCTTTCCTTTACTTCTAATTGTCTTCACTGCTCTGCTTTGGGTTCAATTCCAAATACTTTTCTTTTATATGATGTTTGTTTACTTTTTACTCTTTTCTATTACTTAATTATTCTTTTCTTTGATTATATATTTGTTATTTGTTCATAACTTTTTAAAAATTAAATTCAATTGTAATTAATTAAAAAAAAATTCTATTGCTTTCTTTTAATGACAAACTTTCTCAAAATTCAATGACATCAGCTCCAAAATTTGTATATGCAACACAATTAAAAAAAATTATTTGTTTTTTTGCAATAACTCCTTCATTTTAAAGGTATAGTATCCATTTAAAAACCGTTTTAAAGGAAATTTAAAGAGCTATAAAACCACATTTATCAAATTACTTCCAAATCTTTAGTTTTTAAATGATAAACGGTTGAAGGGTGCTAGGAAGGTGATACTCCCGCTATTAACCTGACTTAAAGTAGCGATATCTCAAAAAAGTACATTTTCGAGTTACACTGAGAAAAAGGCAGATTATTAAAAGATTTTAAAATGCGCTCTACTATTTGATCTCATTTTTTTTTCGAAATACGATGCATTTTAAACCAGTCTAATTTTTTGAGTATAGAAATAACACTAAAATAAAAGGTGTTGTAGAAGGAAAACGATGAATTTAAATTCTGGTGGATGTAGAGTTAATTATACTGCTCATTTTTTTTTTAATATTTCAGAATATTTTTTGCACCAAATCTCGTTTAGGTTGAATGTAATCAACTTTTAACAGTACTTATTTTAAAGGGTTTTCAAGCACTATAAATAGTTATTTGTGACACAAGGACGGAAAATGACATTTTGCAAGAGCGTGAAGTTGTGTAGCTGAGAAGCGTAGCACCGAGGCGAAAGAATACGAGCACTTGCAAAACATTTTCCGGACGTGTAACACACACTATTTTTTGGTCCGACCAATTTTTAATATTTTCAAAAGTTTAAAAACTTTTTACTTTATGACATACAGGATTAGATGTTTATTGACATCTATTGCACGATTAAAAGAATTAGTAATAAGAATTGATTTTCTGATAATCGATTTCAAGATCCTTAATTTTTATACATACAGATACTGTGCTAATAAGTAGCATGGTAAAAATTGTTATATTGAAAATATTAACATTAATATCTAATAATTTTATAAAAAAATAGCAGAGACAATGAACTATTTTAGTTCAATGAGCAAAAATAAAATTGAGATCTGTATTTTCATAATCGAATGATAAGTAGTTGTAAATTGACATAAATGTCAAATTTAAAATAAAAGTTGTGAGAGAAATTAAATGTAAATTAGAATCCTGCTTACTTTAGAAAAAGTTATAAGTAAACTTATACGCTGTTTTTAAATAAATTTAATTAAAATTTGTATTATTCATTATATATTTGTGATGACTCATAGCGCCATCTCTTTAGATAATCTAAAAGGTGATTACCAGGCAAGGCCGGAAAATGTCATTTTCCGGACGATTTTGAAGTAATCAATAGTATTGTTTCTGGACGGAGGACCAAAAACGTGTTTTTGGCATTATACCCTTAAAATCGATCATTTTTCTTTTTTTTACATTTTTTTTCGATAGATACATTAACAAAAAACCGCCCGAAAAGGTTTCAATGACAATGGCAAGTGTTTAATCACGAATTACTCAAAAAGCAAGGAGTTTTCTAACTTATAGAAGATATTTTGCTTAGATTTAGATCTTCTAACGATTCCCGGTGTGATTTTGACTAAAAAAATGCTACCCCCGAGAAGAGCTGAGATACACCCCCAAGATAAAAGGATATTTAGGTATAGGGCAGAATTTTTTTTGAACCATTTAATGCCTACTGTAAAAATTTCAAGTAAATTGATGTATTAGGACAGAATTCGAAGTCAAGTATCCTTATTGACTGGACTATATGTTAAATAACTTTAAGTTTAATAAAATTGAGTATTATGACATTTGATACTTAACATTTGAATTTTGGTATTGACATGTGATATTTGACATTTAACAATTGATATTTGACATTTGATATTTGGCATTTAACATTTAACAATTGATTTCGACATTTGATACTTGATATTAGAAATATTTTATTTGACATTTAATACTTCACATTTCACAACTGTTATCTACATTTGACATTTGGTATTTGACATTTAACAACTGATTTCGACATTTGATAATAAATATTTAATATTTGACATTACACAATTTGTATTTGACATTTTACAATTGATATTTGACATTTGATACTAAATATTCGTCATTTGACCGTTGGCATTTGACATTCGATTTTTGATATTTAAAATTTGGTATTTGACATTTGATACTTAATATTTGACAGTTGGAAGAAAATTACATAGATATATTTTTAAATCAAATTTGATTAATATCTAAATAGAATAAATTTTAAAAGTTTAAGGGAGATGCTAACTATTTAGAACAATTTTGATTAAACATTTCTAGAATACATTGTATACCGTGTAAAATGTAACAAATCTTAAAAAACTGAGTTTGTCATTGAAAACTAGAGATAGGTAATTATTCATTTTTATTTCAAATTTAACTTAAACAAAAACAATGTACATATTGAAAATTTAACGGAAAGACATTATTTATTTATTTATTTATTTATTTATTTATTTATTTATTTATTTATTTATTTATTTATTTATTTATTTATTTATTTATTTATTTATTTATTTATTTATTTATTTATTTATTTATTTATTTATTTATTTATTTATTTATTTATTTATTTATTTATTTATTTATTTATTTATTTATTTATTTATTTATTTATTTATTTATTTATTTATTTATTTATTTATTTATTTATTTATTTATTTATTTATTTATTTATTTATTTATTTATTTATTTATTACTTATTACTTTACTCGTAAGCCGTTTAGGCTTTAATAAATCTTAAAAAAGTGAATGTGTCATTAAAACCAAAGACACTTGTCAATTTATATTCCAATTTCTATCAAAATCTAAACAGAATAAATATTGAAAATGTAAGGCAGAGACTGATGATATTCTTATTAAAAGCAAATTTAATTAAAATTTCTTAGAACACCTCGTATACCATATGAACTATAATACATTTAAAAAAAACGAGTTTGCTATTAAAGACTGTAGACAGTTACTAATTCACATACCAAATTCTATTAAAATCAAAACATAACAAAAATTGAAAATTTAAGGGAAAGTCTTATTATATTCATATTAAAATGAAATTTAATTAAAATTTCCAAGCAAACCTCGTATCCCGTTTAGACTGTAATTAATCTCAAAAACAGACAGTGTCATTAAAACTATAGACGATTCAATTTATATTCTAAACACAAAATAAATGTTGAAAATGTAATAGAGAAACTGATTATGATATTGTTAAAAGTAGATTTGATTAAACTTTTCTAGAATAGCTCGTATTCCGTTTAGACAGTAATAAATGCCAAAATATTAGAAACTATAGATAATTGTCAATTTATGTTTTAAATTTTATTAAAATCAACACAAAATAAATATTGAAAATTTAATAGAGAAACTGATTATCTTCTTGTTAAAAGTAAATTTGATAAAACTTTCCTAGAACACCTCGTATCCCGTGTAGACAGTAATAAATGCCAAAAAATTCAGAGTGTTATTAGAAACTATAGATAATTGTCAATTTATGTTTTAAATTTTATTTAAACCAACACAAAATAAATATTGAAAATATAATAGAGAAACTGATTATCTTCTTGTTAAAAGTAAATTTGATTAAACTTTCCTAGAACACCTCGTATCTCGTTTAGACAGTAATAAATGCCAAAATATTAGAAACTATAGATAATTGTCAATTTATGTTTTAAATTTTATTAAAATCAACACAAAATAAATATTGAAAATTTAATAGAGAAACTGATTATCTTCTTGTTAAAAGTAAATTTGATAAAACTTTCCTAGAACACCTCGTATCCCGTGTAGACAGTAATAAATACAAAAAACTCAGAGTGTTTTTAGAAACTATAGATAATTGTCAATTTATGTTTTAAATTTTATTAAAATCAACACAAAATAAATATTGAAAATATAATAGAGAAACTGATTATCTTCTTGTTAAAAGTAAATTTGATTAAACTTTCCTAGAACACCTCGTATCTCGTTTAGACAGTAATAAATGCCAAAAAATTCAGAGTGTTATTAGAAACTATAGATAATTGTCAATTTATGTTTTAAATTTTATTAAAACCAACACAAAATAAATATTAAAAATTTAATAGAGAAACTGATTATCTTCTTGTTAAAAGTAAATTTGATAAAACTTTCCTAGAACACCTCGTATCCCGTGTAGACAGTAATAAATACAAAAAACTCAGAGTGTTATTAGAAACTATAGATAATTGTCAATTTATGTTTTAAATTTTATTAAAATCAACACAAAATAAATATTGAAAATATAATAGAGAAACTGATTATCTTCTTGTTAAAAGTAAATTTGATTAAACTTTCCTAGAACACCTCGTATCTCGTTTAGACAGTAATAAATGCCAAAAAATTCAGAGTGTTATTAGAAACTATAGATAATTGTCAATTTATGTTTTAAATTTTATTAAAACCAACACAAAATAAATATTGAAAATTTAATAGAGAAACTGATTATCTTCTTGTTAAAAGTAAATTTGATTAAACTTTCCTAGAACACCTCGTATCTCGTTTAGACAGTAATAAATGCCAAAAAATTCAGAGTGTTATTAGAAACTATAGATAATTGTCAATTTATGTTTTAAATTTTATTTAAACCAACACAAAATAAATATTGAAAATTTAATAGAGAAACTGATTATCTTCTTTTTAAAAGTAAATTTGATTAAACTTTCCTAGAACACCTCGTATCTCGTTTAGACAGTAATAAATGCCAAAAAATTCAGAGTGTTATTAGAAACTATAGATAATTGTCAATTTATGTTTTAAATTTTATTAAAACCAACACAAAATAAATATTGAAAATTTAATAGAGAAACTGATTATCTTCTTGTTAAAAGTAAATTTGATTAAACTTTCCTAGAACACCTCGTATCTCGTTTAGACAGTAATAAATGCCAAAAAATTCAGAGTGTTATTAGAAACTATAGATAATTGTCAATTTATGTTTTAAATTTTATTTAAACCAACACAAAATAAATATTGAAAATTTAATAGAGAAACTGATTATCTTCTTTTTAAAAGTAAATTTGATTAAACTTTCCTAGAACACCTCGTATCTCGTTTAGACAGTAATAAATGCCAAAAAATTCAGAGTGTTATTAGAAACTATAGATAATTGTCAATTTATGTTTTAAATTTTATTAAAACCAACACAAAATAAATATTGAAAATTTAATAGAGAAACTGATTATCTTCTTGTTAAAAGTAAATTTGATTAAACTTTCCTAGAACACCTCGTATCTCGTTTAGACAGTAATAAATGCCAAAAAATTCAGAGTGTTATTAGAAACTATAGATAATTGTCAATTTATGTTTTAAATTTTATTTAAACCAACACAAAATAAATATTGAAAATTTAATAGAGAAACTGATTATCTTCTTGTTAAAAGTAAATTTGATTAAACTTTCCTAGAACACCTCGTATCTCGTTTAGACAGTAATAAATGCCAAAAAATTCAGAGTGTTATTAGAAACTATAGATAATTGTCAATTTATGTTTTAAATTTTATTAAAACCAACACAAAATAAATATTGAAAATTTAATAGAGAAACTGATTATCTTCTTGTTAAAAGTAAATTTGATTAAACTTTCCTAGAACACCTCGTATCTCGTTTAGACAGTAATAAATGCCAAAAAATTCAGAGTGTTATTAGAAACTATAGATAATTGTCAATTTATGTTTTAAATTTTATTTAAACCAACACAAAATAAATATTGAAAATTTAATAGAGAAACTGATTATCTTCTTTTTAAAAGTAAATTTGATTAAACTTTCCTAGAACACCTCGTATCCCGTGTAGACAGTAATAAATGCCAAAAAATTCAGAGTGTTATTAGAAACTATAGATAATTGTCAATTTATGTTTTAAATTTTATTTAAACCAACACAAAATAAATATTGAAAATATAATAGAGAAACTGATTATCTTCTTGTTAAAAGTAAATTTGATTAAACTTTCCTAGAACACCTCGTATCTCGTTTAGACAGTAATAAATGCCAAAATATTAGAAACTATAGATAATTGTCAATTTATGTTTTAAATTTTATTAAAATCAACACAAAATAAATATTGAAAATTTAATAGAGAAACTGATTATCTTCTTGTTAAAAGTAAATTTGATAAAACTTTCCTAGAACACCTCGTATCCCGTGTAGACAGTAATAAATACAAAAAACTCAGAGTGTTTTTAGAAACTATAGATAATTGTCAATTTATGTTTTAAATTTTATTAAAATCAACACAAAATAAATATTGAAAATATAATAGAGAAACTGATTATCTTCTTGTTAAAAGTAAATTTGATTAAACTTTCCTAGAACACCTCGTATCTCGTTTAGACAGTAATAAATGCCAAAAAATTCAGAGTGTTATTAGAAACTATAGATAATTGTCAATTTATGTTTTAAATTTTATTAAAACCAACACAAAATAAATATTGAAAATTTAATAGAGAAACTGATTATCTTCTTGTTAAAAGTAAATTTGATTAAACTTTCCTAGAACACCTCGTATCTCGTTTAGACAGTAATAAATGCCAAAAAATTCAGAGTGTTATTAGAAACTATAGATAATTGTCAATTTATGTTTTAAATTTTATTTAAACCAACACAAAATAAATATTGAAAATTTAATAGAGAAACTGATTATCTTCTTTTTAAAAGTAAATTTGATTAAACTTTCCTAGAACACCTCGTATCTCGTTTAGACAGTAATAAATGCCAAAAAATTCAGAGTGTTATTAGAAACTATAGATAATTGTCAATTTATGTTTTAAATTTTATTAAAACCAACACAAAATAAATATTGAAAATTTAATAGAGAAACTGATTATCTTCTTGTTAAAAGTAAATTTGATTAAACTTTCCTAGAACACCTCGTATCTCGTTTAGACAGTAATAAATGCCAAAAAATTCAGAGTGTTATTAGAAACTATAGATAATTGTCAATTTATGTTTTAAATTTTATTTAAACCAACACAAAATAAATATTGAAAATTTAATAGAGAAACTGATTATCTTCTTTTTAAAAGTAAATTTGATTAAACTTTCCTAGAACACCTCGTATCTCGTTTAGACAGTAATAAATGCCAAAAAATTCAGAGTGTTATTAGAAACTATAGATAATTGTCAATTTATGTTTTAAATTTTATTAAAACCAACACAAAATAAATATTGAAAATTTAATAGAGAAACTGATTATCTTCTTGTTAAAAGTAAATTTGATTAAACTTTCCTAGAACACCTCGTATCTCGTTTAGACAGTAATAAATGCCAAAAAATTCAGAGTGTTATTAGAAACTATAGATAATTGTCAATTTATGTTTTAAATTTTATTTAAACCAACACAAAATAAATATTGAAAATTTAATAGAGAAACTGATTATCTTCTTGTTAAAAGTAAATTTGATTAAACTTTCCTAGAACACCTCGTATCTCGTTTAGACAGTAATAAATGCCAAAATATTAGAAACTATAGATAATTGTCAATTTATGTTTTAAATTTTATTAAAATCAACACAAAATAAATATTGAAAATTTAATAGAGAAACTGATTATCTTCTTGTTAAAAGTAAATTTGATAAAACTTTCCTAGAACACCTCGTATCCCGTGTAGACAGTAATAAATACAAAAAACTCAGAGTGTTTTTAGAAACTATAGATAATTGTCAATTTATGTTTTAAATTTTATTAAAATCAACACAAAATAAATATTGAAAATATAATAGAGAAACTGATTATCTTCTTGTTAAAAGTAAATTTGATTAAACTTTCCTAGAACACCTCGTATCTCGTTTAGACAGTAATAAATGCCAAAAAATTCAGAGTGTTATTAGAAACTATAGATAATTGTCAATTTATGTTTTAAATTTTATTAAAATCAACACAAAATAAATATTGAAAATTTAATAGAGAAACTGATTATCTTCTTGTTAAAAGTAAATTTGATTAAACTTTCCTAGAACACCTCGTATCTCGTTTCGACAGTAATAAATGCCAAAAAATTCAGAGTGTTATTAGAAACTATAGATAATTGTCAATTTATGTTTTAAATTTTATTTAAACCAACACAAAATAAATATTGAAAATTTAATAGAGAAACTGATTATCTTCTTTTTAAAAGTAAATTTGATTAAACTTTCCTAGAACACCTCGTATCTCGTTTAGACAGTAATAAATGCCAAAAAATTCAGAGTGTTATTAGAAACTATAGATAATTGTCAATTTATGTTTTAAATTTTATTAAAACCAACACAAAATAAATATTGAAAATTTAATAGAGAAACTGATTATCTTCTTGTTAAAAGTAAATTTGATTAAACTTTCCTAGAACACCTCGTATCTCGTTTAGACAGTAATAAATGCCAAAAAATTCAGAGTGTTATTAGAAACTATAGATAATTGTCAATTTATGTTTTAAATTTTATTAAAATCAACACAAAATAAATATTGAAAATATAATAGAGAAACTGATTATCTTCTTGTTAAAAGTAAATTTGATTAAACTTTCCTAGAACACCTCGTATCTCGTTTAGACAGTAATAAATGCCAAAAAATTCAGAGTGTTATTAGAAACTATAGATAATTGTCAATTTATGTTTTAAATTTTATTTAAACCAACACAAAATAAATATTGAAAATTTAATAGAGAAACTGATTATCTTCTTGTTAAAAGTAAATTTGATTAAACTTTCCTAGAACACCTCGTATCTCGTTTAGACAGTAATAAATGCCAAAAAATTCAGAGTGTTATTAGAAACTATAGATAATTGTCAATTTATGTTTTAAATTTTATTAAAATCAACACAAAATAAATATTGAAAATATAATAGAGAAACTGATTATCTTCTTGTTAAAAGTAAATTTGATTAAACTTTCCTAGAACACCTCGTATCTCGTTTAGACAGTAATAAATGCCAAAAAATTCAGAGTGTTATTAGAAACTATAGATAATTGTCAATTTATGTTTTAAATTTTATTAAAATCAACACAAAATAAATATTGAAAATTTAATAGAGAAACTGATTATCTTCTTGTTAAAAGTAAATTTGATTAAACTTTCCTAGAACACCTCGTATCTCGTTTCGACAGTAATAAATGCCAAAAAATTCAGAGTGTTATTAGAAACTATAGATAATTGTCAATTTATGTTTTAAATTTTATTTAAACCACACAAAATAAATATTGAAAATTTAATAGAGAAACTGATTATCTTCTTTTTAAAAGTAAATTTGATTAAACTTTCCTAGAACACCTCGTATCTCGTTTAGACAGTAATAATGCCAAAAAATTCAGAGTGTTATTAGAAACTATAGATAATTGTCAATTTATGTTTTAAATTTTATTAAAACCAACACACAATAAATATTGAAAATTTAATAGAGAAACTGATTATCTTCTTGTTAAAAGTAAATTTGATTAAACTTTCCTAGAACACCTCGTATCTCGTTTAGACAGTAATAAATGCCAAAAAATTCAGAGTGTTATTAGAAACTATAGATAATTGTCAATTTATGTTTTAAATTTTATTTAAAACCAACACAAAAAAATATTGAAAATTTAATAGAGAAACTGATTATCTTCTTTTTAAAAGTAAATTTGATTAAACTTTCCTAGAACACCTCGTATCTCGTTTAGACAGTAATAAATGCCAAAAAATTCAGAGTGTTATTAGAAACTATAGATAATTGTCAATTTATGTTTTAAATTTTATTAAAACCAACACAAAATATATATTGAAAATTTAATAGAGAAACTGATTATCTTCTTGTTATAAAGTAAATTTGATTAAACTTTCCTAGAACACCTCGTATCTCGTTTACGACAGTAATAAATGCCAAAAAATTCAGAGTGTTATTAGAAACTATAGATAATTGTCAATTTATGTTTTAAATTTTATTTAAACCAACACAAAATAAATATTGAAAATTTAATAGAGAAACTGATTATCTTCTTGTTAAAAGTAAATTTGATTAAACTTTCCTAGAACACCTCGTATCTCGTTTAGACAGTAATAAATGCCAAAAAATTCAGAGTGTTATTAGAAACTATAGATAATTGTCAATTTATGTTTTAAATTTTATTTAAACCAACACAAAATAAATATTGAAAATTTAATAGAGAAACTGATTATCTTCTTGTTAAAAGTAAATTTGATTAAACTTTCCTAGAACACCTCGTATCTCGTTTAGACAGTAATAAATGCCAAAAAATTCAGAGTGTTATTAGAAACTATAGATAATTGTCAATTTATGTTTTAAATTTTATTTAAACCAACACAAAATAAATATTGAAAATTTAATAGAGAAACTGATTATCTTCTTTTTAAAAGTAAATTTGATTAAACTTTCCTAGAACACCTCGTATCTCGTTTAGACAGTAATAAATGCCAAAAAATTCAGAGTGTTATTAGAAACTATAGATAATTGTCAATTTATGTTTTAAATTTTATTAAAACCAACACAAAATAAATATTGAAAATTTAATAGAGAAACTGATTATCTTCTTGTTAAAAGTAAATTTGATTAAACTTTCCTAGAACACCTCGTATCTCGTTTAGACAGTAATAAATGCCAAAAAATTCAGAGTGTTATTAGAAACTATAGATAATTGTCAATTTATGTTTTAAATTTTATTTAAACCAACACAAAATAAATATTGAAAATTTAATAGAGAAACTGATTATCTTCTTTTTAAAAGTAAATTTGATTAAACTTTCCTAGAACACCTCGTATCTCGTTTAGACAGTAATAAATGCCAAAAAATTCAGAGTGTTATTAGAAACTATAGATAATTGTCAATTTATGTTTTAAATTTTATTAAAACCAACACAAAATAAATATTGAAAATTTAATAGAGAAACTGATTATCTTCTTGTTAAAAGTAAATTTGATTAAACTTTCCTAGAACACCTCGTATCTCGTTTAGACAGTAATAAATGCCAAAAAATTCAGAGTGTTATTAGAAACTATAGATAATTGTCAATTTATGTTTTAAATTTTATTTAAACCAACACAAAATAAATATTGAAAATTTAATAGAGAAACTGATTATCATTTTGTTAAAAGTAAATTTGATTAAACTTTCCTAGAACACCTCGTATCTCGTTTAGACAGTAATAAATGCCAAAAAATTCAGAGTGTTATTAGAAACTATAGATAATTGTCAATTTATGTTTTAAATTTTATTAAAACCAACACAAAATAAATATTGAAAATTTAATAGAGAAACTGATTATCTTCTTGTTAAAAGTAAATTTGATTAAACTTTCCTAGAACACCTCGTATCTCGTTTAGACAGTAATAAATGCCAAAAAATTCAGAGTGTTATAAGAAACTATAGATAATTGTCAATTTATGTTTTAAATTTTATTTAAACCAACACAAAATAAATATTGAAAATTTAATAGAGAAACTGATTATCATTTTGTTAAAAGTAAATTTGATTAAACTTTCCTAGAACACCTCGTATCTCGTTTAGACAGTAATAAATGCCAAAAAATTCAGAGTGTTATTAGAAACTATAGATAATTGTCAATTTATGTTTTAAATTTTATTTAAACCAACACAAAATAAATATTGAAAATTTAATAGAGAAACTGATTATCTTCTTGTTAAAAGTAAATTTGATTAAACTTTCCTAGAACACCTCGTATCTCGTTTAGACAGTAATAAATGCCAAAAAATTCAGAGTGTTATTAGAAACTATAGATAATTGTCAATTTATGTTTTAAATTTTATTTAAACCAACACAAAATAAATATTGAAAATTTAATAGAGAAACTGATTATCTTCTTGTTAAAAGTAAATTTGATTAAACTTTCCTAGAACACCTCGTATCTCGTTTAGACAGTAATAAATGCCAAAAAATTCAGAGTGTTATAAGAAACTATAGATAATTGTCAATTTATGTTTTAAATTTTATTTAAACCAACACAAAATAAATATTGAAAATTTAATAGAGAAACTGATTATCTTCTTGTTAAAAGTAAATTTGATTAAACTTTCCTAGAACACCTCGTATCTCGTTTAGACAGTAATAAATGCCAAAAAATTCAGAGTGTTATTAGAAACTATAGATAATTGTCAATTTATGTTTTAAATTTTATTTAAACCAACACAAAATAAATATTGAAAATTTAATAGAGAAACTGATTATCTTCTTGTTAAAAGTAAATTTGATTAAACTTTCCTAGAACACCTCGTATCTCGTTTAGACAGTAATAAATGCCAAAAAATTCAGAGTGTTATTAGAAACTATAGATAATTGTCAATTTATGTTTTAAATTTTATTAAAACCAACACAAAATAAATATTGAAAATTTAATAGAGAAACTGATTATCTTCTTGTTAAAAGTAAATTTGATTAAACTTTCCTAGAACACCTCGTATCTCGTTTAGACAGTAATAAATGCCAAAAAATTCAGAGTGTTATTAGAAACTATAGATAATTGTCAATTTATGTTTTAAATTTTATTAAAACCAACACAAAATAAATATTGAAAATTTAATAGAGAAACTGATTATCTTCTTGTTAAAAGTAAATTTGATTAAACTTTCCTAGAACACCTCGTATCTCGTTTAGACAGTAATAAATGCCAAAAAATTCAGAGTGTTATTAGAAACTATAGATAATTGTCAATTTATGTTTTAAATTTTATTAAAACCAACACAAAATAAATATTGAAAATTTAATAGAGAAACTGATTATCTTCTTGTTAAAAGTAAATTTGATTAAACTTTCCTAGAACACCTCGTATCTCGTTTAGACAGTAATAAATGCCAAAAAATTCAGAGTGTTATTAGAAACTATAGATAATTGTCAATTTATGTTTTAAATTTTATTTAAACCAACACAAAATAAATATTGAAAATTTAATAGAGAAACTGATTATCTTCTTTTTAAAAGTAAATTTGATTAAACTTTCCTAGAACACCTCGTATCTCGTTTAGACAGTAATAAATGCCAAAAAATTCAGAGTGTTATTAGAAACTATAGATAATTGTCAATTTATGTTTTAAATTTTATTAAAACCAACACAAAATAAATATTGAAAATTTAATAGAGAAACTGATTATCTTCTTGTTAAAAGTAAATTTGATTAAACTTTCCTAGAACACCTCGTATCTCGTTTAGACAGTAATAAATGCCAAAAAATTCAGAGTGTTATAAGAAACTATAGATAATTGTCAATTTATGTTTTAAATTTTATTTAAACCAACACAAAATAAATATTGAAAATTTAATAGAGAAACTGATTATCATTTTGTTAAAAGTAAATTTGATTAAACTTTCCTAGAACACCTCGTATCTCGTTTAGACAGTAATAAATGCCAAAAAATTCAGAGTGTTATTAGAAACTATAGATAATTGTCAATTTATGTTTTAAATTTTATTTAAACCAACACAAAATAAATATTGAAAATTTAATAGAGAAACTGATTATCTTCTTTTTAAAAGTAAATTTGATTAAACTTTCCTAGAACACCTCGTATCTCGTTTAGACAGTAATAAATGCCAAAAAATTCAGAGTGTTATTAGAAACTATAGATAATTGTCAATTTATGTTTTAAATTTTATTAAAACCAACACAAAATAAATATTGAAAATTTAATAGAGAAACTGATTATCTTCTTGTTAAAAGTACATTTGATTAAACTTTCCTAGAACACCTCGTATCTCGTTTAGACAGTAATAAATGCCAAAAAATTCAGAGTGTTATTAGAAACTATAGATAATTGTCAATTTATGTTTTAAATTTTATTAAAACCAACACAAAATAAATATTGAAAATTTAATAGAGAAACTGATTATCTTCTTGTTAAAAGTAAATTTGATTAAACTTTCCTAGAACACCTCGTATCTCGTTTAGACAGTAATAATAGCCAAAAAACTAAAAGTGTTATTAGAATCTATAGATAATTGTCAATTTATGTTTTAAATTTTATTAAAATCAACACAAAAAAAATATTGAAAATTTAATAGAGAAACTGATTATCTTCTTGTTAAAAGTAAATTTGATTAAACTTTCCTAGAACACCTCGTATCTCGTTTAGACAGTAATAAATGCCAAAAAATTCAGAGTGTTATTAGAAACTATAGATAATTGTCAATTTATGTTTTAAATTTTATTTAAACCAACACAAAATAAATATTGAAAATTTAATAGAGAAACTGATTATCTTCTTTTTAAAAGTAAATTTGATTAAACTTTCCTAGAACACCTCGTATCTCGTTTAGACAGTAATAAATGCCAAAAAATTCAGAGTGTTATTAGAAACTATAGATAATTGTCAATTTATGTTTTAAATTTTATTAAAACCAACACAAAATAAATATTGAAAATTTAATAGAGAAACTGATTATCTTCTTGTTAAAAGTACATTTGATTAAACTTTCCTAGAACACCTCGTATCTCGTTTAGACAGTAATAAATGCCAAAAAATTCAGAGTGTTATTAGAAACTATAGATAATTGTCAATTTATGTTTTAAATTTTATTAAAACCAACACAAAATAAATATTGAAAATTTAATAGAGAAACTGATTATCTTCTTGTTAAAAGTAAATTTGATTAAACTTTCCTAGAACACCTCGTATCTCGTTAAGACAGTAATAAATGCCAAAAAATTCAGAGTGTTATTAGAAACTATAGATAATTGTCAATTTATGTTTTAAATTTTATTAAAATCAACACAAAATAAATATTGAAAATATAATAGAGAAACTGATTATCTTCTTGTTAAAAGTAAATTTGATTAAACTTTCCTAGAACACCTCGTATCTCGTTTAGACAGTAATAAATGCCAAAAAATTCAGAGTGTTATTAGAAACTATAGATAATTGTCAATTTATGTTTTAAATTTTATTAAAATCAACACAAAATAAATATTGAAAATATAATAGAGAAACTGATTATCTTCTTGTTAAAAGTAAATTTGATTAAACTTTCCTAGAACACCTCGTATCTCGTTTAGACAGTAATAAATGCCAAAAAATTCAGAGTGTTATTAGAAACTATAGATAATTGTCAATTTATGTTTTAAATTTTATTAAAACCAACACAAAATAAATATTGAAAATTTAATAGAGAAACTGATTATCTTCTTGTTAAAAGTAAATTTGATTAAACTTTCCTAGAACACCTCGTATCTCGTTTAGACAGTAATAAATGCCAAAAAATTCAGAGTGTTATTAGAAACTATAGATAATTGTCAATTTATGTTTTAAATTTTATTTAAACCAACACAAAATAAATATTGAAAATTTAATAGAGAAACTGATTATCTTCTTTTTAAAAGTAAATTTGATTAAACTTTCCTAGAACACCTCGTATCTCGTTTAGACAGTAATAAATGCCAAAAAATTCAGAGTGTTATTAGAAACTATAGATAATTGTCAATTTATGTTTTAAATTTTATTAAAACCAACACAAAATAAATATTGAAAATTTAATAGAGAAACTGATTATCTTCTTGTTAAAAGTAAATTTGATTAAACTTTCCTAGAACACCTCGTATCTCGTTTAGACAGTAATAAATGCCAAAAAATTCAGAGTGTTATTAGAAACTATAGATAATTGTCAATTTATGTTTTAAATTTTATTTAAACCAACACAAAATAAATATTGAAAATTTAATAGAGAAACTGATTATCTTCTTTTTAAAAGTAAATTTGATTAAACTTTCCTAGAACACCTCGTATCTCGTTTAGACAGTAATAAATGCCAAAAAATTCAGAGTGTTATTAGAAACTATAGATAATTGTCAATTTATGTTTTAAATTTTATTAAAACCAACACAAAATAAATATTGAAAATTTAATAGAGAAACTGATTATCTTCTTGTTAAAAGTAAATTTGATTAAACTTTCCTAGAACACCTCGTATCTCGTTTAGACAGTAATAAATGCCAAAAAATTCAGAGTGTTATTAGAAACTATAGATAATTGTCAATTTATGTTTTAAATTTTATTTAAACCAACACAAAATAAATATTGAAAATTTAATAGAGAAACTGATTATCTTCTTGTTAAAAGTAAATTTGATTAAACTTTCCTAGAACACCTCGTATCTCGTTTAGACAGTAATAAATGCCAAAAAATTCAGAGTGTTATTAGAAACTATAGATAATTGTCAATTTATGTTTTAAATTTTATTAAAACCAACACAAAATAAATATTGAAAATTTAATAGAGAAACTGATTATCTTCTTGTTAAAAGTAAATTTGATTAAACTTTCCTAGAACACCTCGTATCTCGTTTAGACAGTAATAAATGACAAAAAATTCAGAGTGTTATTAGAAACTATAGATAATTGTCAATTTATGTTTTAAATTTTATTTAAACCAACACAAAATAAATATTGAAAATTTAATAGAGAAACTGATTATCTTCTTTTTAAAAGTAAATTTGATTAAACTTTCCTAGAACACCTCGTATCCCGTGTAGACAGTAATAAATGCCAAAAAATTCAGAGTGTTATTAGAAACTATAGATAATTGTCAATTTATGTTTTAAATTTTATTTAAACCAACACAAAATAAATATTGAAAATATAATAGAGAAACTGATTATCTTCTTGTTAAAAGTAAATTTGATTAAACTTTCCTAGAACACCTCGTATCTCGTTTAGACAGTAATAAATGCCAAAATATTAGAAACTATAGATAATTGTCAATTTATGTTTTAAATTTTATTAAAATCAACACAAAATAAATATTGAAAATTTAATAGAGAAACTGATTATCTTCTTGTTAAAAGTAAATTTGATAAAACTTTCCTAGAACACCTCGTATCCCGTGTAGACAGTAATAAATACAAAAAACTCAGAGTGTTTTTAGAAACTATAGATAATTGTCAATTTATGTTTTAAATTTTATTAAAATCAACACAAAATAAATATTGAAAATATAATAGAGAAACTGATTATCTTCTTGTTAAAAGTAAATTTGATTAAACTTTCCTAGAACACCTCGTATCTCGTTTAGACAGTAATAAATGCCAAAAAATTCAGAGTGTTATTAGAAACTATAGATAATTGTCAATTTATGTTTTAAATTTTATTAAAACCAACACAAAATAAATATTGAAAATTTAATAGAGAAACTGATTATCTTCTTGTTAAAAGTAAATTTGATTAAACTTTCCTAGAACACCTCGTATCTCGTTTAGACAGTAATAAATGCCAAAAAATTCAGAGTGTTATTAGAAACTATAGATAATTGTCAATTTATGTTTTAAATTTTATTTAAACCAACACAAAATAAATATTGAAAATTTAATAGAGAAACTGATTATCTTCTTTTTAAAAGTAAATTTGATTAAACTTTCCTAGAACACCTCGTATCTCGTTTAGACAGTAATAAATGCCAAAAAATTCAGAGTGTTATTAGAAACTATAGATAATTGTCAATTTATGTTTTAAATTTTATTAAAACCAACACAAAATAAATATTGAAAATTTAATAGAGAAACTGATTATCTTCTTGTTAAAAGTAAATTTGATTAAACTTTCCTAGAACACCTCGTATCTCGTTTAGACAGTAATAAATGCCAAAAAATTCAGAGTGTTATTAGAAACTATAGATAATTGTCAATTTATGTTTTAAATTTTATTTAAACCAACACAAAATAAATATTGAAAATTTAATAGAGAAACTGATTATCTTCTTTTTAAAAGTAAATTTGATTAAACTTTCCTAGAACACCTCGTATCTCGTTTAGACAGTAATAAATGCCAAAAAATTCAGAGTGTTATTAGAAACTATAGATAATTGTCAATTTATGTTTTAAATTTTATTAAAACCAACACAAAATACATATTGAAAATTTAATAGAGAAACTGATTATCTTCTTGTTAAAAGTAAATTTGATTAAACTTTCCTAGAACACCTCGTATCTCGTTTAGACAGTAATAAATGCCAAAAAATTCAGAGTGTTATTAGAAACTATAGATAATTGTCAATTTATGTTTTAAATTTTATTTAAACCAACACAAAATAAATATTGAAAATTTAATAGAGAAACTGATTATCTTCTTGTTAAAAGTAAATTTGATTAAACTTTCCTAGAACACCTCGTATCTCGTTTAGACAGTAATAAATGCCAAAATATTAGAAACTATAGATAATTGTCAATTTATGTTTTAAATTTTATTAAAATCAACACAAAATAAATATTGAAAATTTAATAGAGAAACTGATTATCTTCTTGTTAAAAGTAAATTTGATAAAACTTTCCTAGAACACCTCGTATCCCGTGTAGACAGTAATAAATACAAAAAACTCAGAGTGTTTTTAGAAACTATAGATAATTGTCAATTTATGTTTTAAATTTTATTAAAATCAACACAAAATAAATATTGAAAATATAATAGAGAAACTGATTATCTTCTTGTTAAAAGTAAATTTGATTAAACTTTCCTAGAACACCTCGTATCTCGTTTAGACAGTAATAAATGCCAAAAAATTCAGAGTGTTATTAGAAACTATAGATAATTGTCAATTTATGTTTTAAATTTTATTAAAATCAACACAAAATAAATATTGAAAATTTAATAGAGAAACTGATTATCTTCTTGTTAAAAGTAAATTTGATTAAACTTTCCTAGAACACCTCGTATCTCGTTTCGACAGTAATAAATGCCAAAAAATTCAGAGTGTTATTAGAAACTATAGATAATTGTCAATTTATGTTTTAAATTTTATTTAAACCAACACAAAATAAATATTGAAAATTTAATAGAGAAACTGATTATCTTCTTTTTAAAAGTAAATTTGATTAAACTTTCCTAGAACACCTCGTATCTCGTTTAGACAGTAATAAATGCCAAAAAATTCAGAGTGTTATTAGAAACTATAGATAATTGTCAATTTATGTTTTAAATTTTATTAAAACCAACACAAAATAAATATTGAAAATTTAATAGAGAAACTGATTATCTTCTTGTTAAAAGTAAATTTGATTAAACTTTCCTAGAACACCTCGTATCTCGTTTAGACAGTAATAAATGCCAAAAAATTCAGAGTGTTATTAGAAACTATAGATAATTGTCAATTTATGTTTTAAATTTTATTAAAATCAACACAAAATAAATATTGAAAATATAATAGAGAAACTGATTATCTTCTTGTTAAAAGTAAATTTGATTAAACTTTCCTAGAACACCTCGTATCTCGTTTAGACAGTAATAAATGCCAAAAAATTCAGAGTGTTATTAGAAACTATAGATAATTGTCAATTTATGTTTTAAATTTTATTTAAACCAACACAAAATAAATATTGAAAATTTAATAGAGAAACTGATTATCTTCTTGTTAAAAGTAAATTTGATTAAACTTTCCTAGAACACCTCGTATCTCGTTTAGACAGTAATAAATGCCAAAAAATTCAGAGTGTTATTAGAAACTATAGATAATTGTCAATTTATGTTTTAAATTTTATTTAAACCAACACAAAATAAATATTGAAAATATAATAGAGAAACTGATTATCTTCTTGTTAAAAGTAAATTTGATTAAACTTTCCTAGAACACCTCGTATCTCGTTTAGACAGTAATAAATGCCAAAAAATTCAGAGTGTTATTAGAAACTATAGATAATTGTCAATTTATGTTTTAAATTTTATTAAAATCAACACAAAATAAATATTGAAAATATAATAGAGAAACTGATTATCTTCTTGTTAAAAGTAAATTTGATTAAACTTTCCTAGAACACCTCGTATCTCGTTTAGACAGTAATAAATGCCAAAAAATTCAGAGTGTTATTAGAAACTATAGATAATTGTCAATTTATGTTTTAAATTTTATTTAAACCAACACAAAATAAATATTGAAAATATAATAGAGAAACTGATTATCTTCTTGTTAAAAGTAAATTTGATTAAACTTTCCTAGAACACCTCGTATCTCGTTTAGACAGTAATAAATGCCAAAAAATTCAGAGTGTTATTAGAAACTATAGATAATTGTCAATTTATGTTTTAAATTTTATTAAAATCAACACAAAATAAATATTGAAAATTTAATAGAGAAACTGATTATCTTCTTGTTAAAAGTAAATTTGATTAAACTTTCCTAGAACACCTCGTATCTCGTTTCGACAGTAATAAATGCCAAAAAATTCAGAGTGTTATTAGAAACTATAGATAATTGTCAATTTATGTTTTAAATTTTATTTAAACCAACACAAAATAAATATTGAAAATTTAATAGAGAAACTGATTATCTTCTTTTTAAAAGTAAATTTGATTAAACTTTCCTAGAACACCTCGTATCTCGTTTAGACAGTAATAAATGCCAAAAAATTCAGAGTGTTATTAGAAACTATAGATAATTGTCAATTTATGTTTTAAATTTTATTAAAACCAACACAAAATAAATATTGAAAATTGAATAGAGAAACTGATTATCTTCTTGTTAAAAGTAAATTTGATTAAACTTTCCTAGAACACCTCGTATCTCGTTTAGACAGTAATAAATGCCAAAAAATTCAGAGTGTTATTAGAAACTATAGATAATTGTCAATTTATGTTTTAAATTTTATTAAAACCAACACAAAATAAATATTGAAAATTTAATAGAGAAACTGATTATCTTCTTGTTAAAAGTAAATTTGATTAAACTTTCCTAGAACACCTCGTATCTCGTTTAGACAGTAATAAATGCCAAAAAATTCAGAGTGTTATTAGAAACTATAGATAATTGTCAATTTATGTTTTAAATTTTATTTAAACCAACACAAAATAAATATTGAAAATTTAATAGAGAAACTGATTATCTTCTTTTTAAAAGTAAATTTGATTAAACTTTCCTAGAACACCTCGTATCTCGTTTAGACAGTAATAAATGCCAAAAAATTCAGAGTGTTATTAGAAACTATAGATAATTGTCAATTTATGTTTTAAATTTTATTAAAACCAACACAAAATAAATATTGAAAATTTAATAGAGAAACTGATTATCTTCTTGTTAAAAGTAAATTTGATTAAACTTTCCTAGAACACCTCGTATCTCGTTTAGACAGTAATAAATGCCAAAAAATTCAGAGTGTTATTAGAAACTATAGATAATTGTCAATTTATGTTTTAAATTTTATTTAAACCAACACAAAATAAATATTGAAAATTTAATAGAGAAACTGATTATCATTTTGTTAAAAGTAAATTTGATTAAACTTTCCTAGAACACCTCGTATCTCGTTTAGACAGTAATAAATGCCAAAAAATTCAGAGTGTTATTAGAAACTATAGATAATTGTCAATTTATGTTTTAAATTTTATTAAAACCAACACAAAATAAATATTGAAAATTTAATAGAGAAACTGATTATCTTCTTGTTAAAAGTAAATTTGATTAAACTTTCCTAGAACACCTCGTATCTCGTTTAGACAGTAATAAATGCCAAAAAATTCAGAGTGTTATAAGAAACTATAGATAATTGTCAATTTATGTTTTAAATTTTATTTAAACCAACACAAAATAAATATTGAAAATTTAATAGAGAAACTGATTATCATTTTGTTAAAAGTAAATTTGATTAAACTTTCCTAGAACACCTCGTATCTCGTTTAGACAGTAATAAATGCCAAAAAATTCAGAGTGTTATTAGAAACTATAGATAATTGTCAATTTATGTTTTAAATTTTATTTAAACCAACACAAAATAAATATTGAAAATTTAATAGAGAAACTGATTATCTTCTTGTTAAAAGTAAATTTGATTAAACTTTCCTAGAACACCTCGTATCTCGTTTAGACAGTAATAAATGCCAAAAAATTCAGAGTGTTATTAGAAACTATAGATAATTGTCAATTTATGTTTTAAATTTTATTAAAACCAACACAAAATAAATATTGAAAATTTAATAGAGAAACTGATTATCTTCTTGTTAAAAGTAAATTTGATTAAACTTTCCTAGAACACCTCGTATCTCGTTTAGACAGTAATAAATGCCAAAAAATTCAGAGTGTTATAAGAAACTATAGATAATTGTCAATTTATGTTTTAAATTTTATTTAAACCAACACAAAATAAATATTGAAAATTTAATAGAGAAACTGATTATCATTTTGTTAAAAGTAAATTTGATTAAACTTTCCTAGAACACCTCGTATCTCGTTTAGACAGTAATAAATGCCAAAAAATTCAGAGTGTTATTAGAAACTATAGATAATTGTCAATTTATGTTTTAAATTTTATTTAAACCAACACAAAATAAATATTGAAAATTTAATAGAGAAACTGATTATCTTCTTGTTAAAAGTAAATTTGATTAAACTTTCCTAGAACACCTCGTATCTCGTTTAGACAGTAATAAATGCCAAAAAATTCAGAGTGTTATTAGAAACTATAGATAATTGTCAATTTATGTTTTAAATTTTATTAAAACCAACACAAAATAAATATTGAAAATTTAATAGAGAAACTGATTATCTTCTTGTTAAAAGTAAATTTGATTAAACTTTCCTAGAACACCTCGTATCTCGTTTAGACAGTAATAAATGCCAAAAAATTCAGAGTGTTATTAGAAACTATAGATAATTGTCAATTTATGTTTTAAATTTTATTAAAACCAACACAAAATAAATATTGAAAATTTAATAGAGAAACTGATTATCTTCTTGTTAAAAGTAAATTTGATTAAACTTTCCTAGAACACCTCGTATCTCGTTTAGACAGTAATAAATGCCAAAAAATTCAGAGTGTTATTAGAAACTATAGATAATTGTCAATTTATGTTTTAAATTTTATTAAAACCAACACAAAATAAATATTGAAAATTTAATAGAGAAACTGATTATCTTCTTGTTAAAAGTAAATTTGATTAAACTTTCCTAGAACACCTCGTATCTCGTTTAGACAGTAATAAATGCCAAAAAATTCAGAGTGTTATTAGAAACTATAGATAATTGTCAATTTATGTTTTAAATTTTATTTAAACCAACACAAAATAAATATTGAAAATTTAATAGAGAAACTGATTATCTTCTTTTTAAAAGTAAATTTGATTAAACTTTCCTAGAACACCTCGTATCTCGTTTAGACAGTAATAAATGCCAAAAAATTCAGAGTGTTATTAGAAACTATAGATAATTGTCAATTTATGTTTTAAATTTTATTTAAACCAACACAAAATAAATATTGAAAATTTAATAGAGAAACTGATTATCTTCTTTTTAAAAGTAAATTTGATTAAACTTTCCTAGAACACCTCGTATCTCGTTTAGACAGTAATAAATGCTAAAAAATTCAGAGTGTTATTAGAAACTATAGATAATTGTCAATTTATGTTTTAAATTTTATTTAAACCAACACAAAATAAATATTGAAAATTTAATAGAGAAACTGATTATCTTCTTTTTAAAAGTAAATTTGATTAAACTTTCCTAGAACACCTCGTATCTCGTTTAGACAGTAATAAATGCCAAAAAATTCAGAGTGTTATTAGAAACTATAGATAATTGTCAATTTATGTTTTAAATTTTATTTAAACCAACACAAAATAAATATTGAAAATTTAATAGAGAAACTGATTATCTTCTTTTTAAAAGTAAATTTGATTAAACTTTCCTAGAACACCTCGTATCTCGTTTAGACAGTAATAAATGCCAAAAAATTCAGAGTGTTATTAGAAACTATAGATAATTGTCAATTTATGTTTTAAATTTTATTAAAACCAACACAAAATAAATATTGAAAATTTAATAGAGAAACTGATTATCTTCTTGTTAAAAGTAAATTTGATTAAACTTTCCTAGAACACCTCGTATCTCGTTTAGACAGTAATAAATGCCAAAAAATTCAGAGTGTTATAAGAAACTATAGATAATTGTCAATTTATGTTTTAAATTTTATTTAAACCAACACAAAATAAATATTGAAAATTTAATAGAGAAACTGATTATCATTTTGTTAAAAGTAAATTTGATTAAACTTTCCTAGAACACCTCGTATCTCGTTTAGACAGTAATAAATGCCAAAAAATTCAGAGTGTTATTAGAAACTATAGATAATTGTCAATTTATGTTTTAAATTTTATTTAAACCAACACAAAATAAATATTGAAAATTTAATAGAGAAACTGATTATCTTCTTTTTAAAAGTAAATTTGATTAAACTTTCCTAGAACACCTCGTATCTCGTTTAGACAGTAATAAATGCCAAAAAATTCAGAGTGTTATTAGAAACTATAGATAATTGTCAATTTATGTTTTAAATTTTATTAAAACCAACACAAAATAAATATTGAAAATTTAATAGAGAAACTGATTATCTTCTTGTTAAAAGTACATTTGATTAAACTTTCCTAGAACACCTCGTATCTCGTTTAGACAGTAATAAATGCCAAAAAATTCAGAGTGTTATTAGAAACTATAGATAATTGTCAATTTATGTTTTAAATTTTATTAAAACCAACACAAAATAAATATTGAAAATTTAATAGAGAAACTGATTATCTTCTTGTTAAAAGTAAATTTGATTAAACTTTCCTAGAACACCTCGTATCTCGTTTAGACAGTAATAATAGCCAAAAAACTAAAAGTGTTATTAGAATCTATAGATAATTGTCAATTTATGTTTTAAATTTTATTAAAATCAACACAAAAAAAATATTGAAAATTTAATAGAGAAACTGATTATCTTCTTGTTAAAAGTAAATTTGATTAAACTTTCCTAGAACACCTCGTATCTCGTTTAGACAGTAATAAATGCCAAAAAATTCAGAGTGTTATTAGAAACTATAGATAATTGTCAATTTATGTTTTAAATTTTATTTAAACCAACACAAAATAAATATTGAAAATTTAATAGAGAAACTGATTATCTTCTTTTTAAAAGTAAATTTGATTAAACTTTCCTAGAACACCTCGTATCTCGTTTAGACAGTAATAAATGCCAAAAAATTCAGAGTGTTATTAGAAACTATAGATAATTGTCAATTTATGTTTTAAATTTTATTAAAACCAACACAAAATAAATATTGAAAATTTAATAGAGAAACTGATTATCTTCTTGTTAAAAGTACATTTGATTAAACTTTCCTAGAACACCTCGTATCTCGTTTAGACAGTAATAAATGCCAAAAAATTCAGAGTGTTATTAGAAACTATAGATAATTGTCAATTTATGTTTTAAATTTTATTAAAATCAACACAAAAAAAATATTGAAAATTTAATAAAGAAACTGATTATCTTCTTGTTAAAAGTAAATTTGATTAAACTTTCCTAGAACACCTCGTATCTCGTTTAGACAGTAATAATAGCCAAAAAACTAAAAGTGTTATTAGAATCTATAGATAATTGTCAATTTATGTTTTAAATTTTATTAAAATCAACACAAAAAAAATATTGAAAATTTAATAGAGAAACTGATTATCTTCTTGTTAAAAGTAAATTTGATTAAACTTTCCTAGAACACCTCGTATCTCGTTTAGACAGTAATAAATGCCAAAAAATTCAGAGTGTTATTAGAAACTATAGATAATTGTCAATTTATGTTTTAAATTTTATTTAAACCAACACAAAATAAATATTGAAAATTTAATAGAGAAACTGATTATCTTCTTTTTAAAAGTAAATTTGATTAAACTTTCCTAGAACACCTCGTATCTCGTTTAGACAGTAATAAATGCCAAAAAATTCAGAGTGTTATTAGAAACTATAGATAATTGTCAATTTATGTTTTAAATTTTATTAAAATCAACACAAAAAAAATATTGAAAATTTAATAAAGAAACTGATTATCTTCTTGTTAAAAGTAAATTTGATTAAACTTTCCTAGAACACCTCGTATCTCGTTTAGACAGTAATAATAGCCAAAAAACTAAAAGTGTTATTAGAATCTATAGATAATTGTCAATTTATGTTTTAAATTTTATTAAAATCAACACAAAAAAAATATTGAAAATTTAATAGAGAAACTGATTATCTTCTTGTTAAAAGTAAATTTGATTAAACTTTCCTAGAACACCTCGTATCTCGTTTAGACAGTAATAAATGCCAAAAAATTCAGAGTGTTATTAGAAACTATAGATAATTGTCAATTTATGTTTTAAATTTTATTTAAACCAACACAAAATAAATATTGAAAATTTAATAGAGAAACTGATTATCTTCTTTTTAAAAGTAAATTTGATTAAACTTTCCTAGAACACCTCGTATCTCGTTTAGACAGTAATAAATGCCAAAAAATTCAGAGTGTTATTAGAAACTATAGATAATTGTCAATTTATGTTTTAAATTTTATTAAAGTCAACACAAAATAAATATTGAAAATTTAATAAAGAAACTGATTATCTTCTTGTTAAAAGTAAATTTGATTAAACTTTCCTAGAACACCTCGTATCTCGTTTAGACAGTAATAATAGCCAAAAAACTAAAAGTGTTATTAGAATCTATAGATAATTGTCAATTTATGTTTTAAATTTTATTAAAATCAACACAAAAAAAATATTGAAAATTTAATAGAGAAACTGATTATCTTCTTGTTAAAAGTAAATTTGATTAAACTTTCCTAGAACACCTCGTATCTCGTTTAGACAGTAATAAATGCCAAAAAATTCAGAGTGTTATTAGAAACTATAGATAATTGTCAATTTATGTTTTAAATTTTATTTAAACCAACACAAAATAAATATTGAAAATTTAATAGAGAAACTGATTATCTTCTTTTTAAAAGTAAATTTGATTAAACTTTCCTAGAACACCTCGTATCTCGTTTAGACAGTAATAAATGCCAAAAAATTCAGAGTGTTATTAGAAACTATAGATAATTGTCAATTTATGTTTTAAATTTTATTAAAGTCAACACAAAATAAATATTGAAAATTTAATAAAGAAACTGATTATCTTCTTGTTAAAAGTAAATTTGATTAAACTTTCCTAGAACACCTCGTATCTCGTTTAGACAGTAATAATAGCCAAAAAACTAAAAGTGTTATTAGAATCTATAGATAATTGTCAATTTATGTTTTAAATTTTATTAAAATCAACACAAAAAAAATATTGAAAATTTTATAGAGAAACTGATTATCTTCTTGTTAAAAGTAAATTTGATTAAACTTTCCTAGAACACCTCGTATCTCGTTTAGACAGTAATAAATGCCAAAAAATTCAGAGTGTTATTAGAAACTATAGATAATTGTCAATTTATGTTTTAAATTTTATTAAATTTAACACAAAATAATAATAATAATAATAATAATAATAATAATAATAATAATAATAATAATAATAATAATAAGTTTATTTTGTAAAGTTGTACAGAATATTTAAATGTATCCAATTATAAATTACATATTACAATTACAACAATTACAAAAAGAGACCGCCCAGGCAGATAAACTGATACTAAGTGAGCGACCTCGTGCCAGATTTGTACTCTAAAAAATTATAGGCATCTAATTACAATTACCATATAATTAATAACAATAAATACAACTTAGGTAGCATAATGTTATTACTTATTATGAAAAATTATCAATTAAAAATGTTTTATACATTTTTTTAAAAACCGACAGTTTTGAACTGTTTATGGGTGCTGGAATGTCATTATATATTTTGCATATTTGGTATGAAAAAGATCTCTCAAAAAGTCTTGTACGGTATTTTGGAGGAGATATTGATCCACGGTTTCTCACTTGAATATTGTGAATATCACTTCTGTAAGTAATCCTCTGATGGAGGTAAGCTGGTGTTTTAAAAATAATTATTTTGTGATACAGAGTAGCTGCATGAAGTAAACGCCTTATTTTCATATTTAGCCACTTAGCTCATTGCAGTTTATATGAAATTCTGTCAAATTTCCTTATTCCATAGATATATCTTAAACACGCATTTTGTACTTTCTGTACTCTTGTTTGATCATTAGAGTCCAGGCAAGGACCATAGACTGTGTCTCCATAGTTGAAATGACTCAGGACTAAAGCGTCCGTAAGGAGGATTTTAGTATTTTCCGGTAAAATATGACGGCTTGGATAAAGCATTCGTAGATTTAAATAAGCATTTTTAAGACACTTGTTCACCTGATTTTTAAACTTTAAATCGGTATCAATTTCCAAACCTAAATTTTTGGCATTTCGAACAAAGGAAATATTACTTCCTTCAATTGTAATAATCAACTTTTCCTTAATTTGATAACGATACTTACCAAATAAGAGTACCCTTGACTTTGATGGATTAATAGACAATTCATGTCTTGCTGATTCCTTTACTAGTTACCCAAGGTCTGAATTAATAATGTTTTGGGCATCCTCAAAATCAAAGTGATCGAAAGCATACTCTATTTGTGTATCATCAGCATAAAGATAGCCTTTGCAGTGTACAAGGCAGTTAATTATATTACTCGAATAGAGTAAAAATAGTAAGGGGCCAAGAACAGAACCTTGTGGAACACCCTTGGAAATTAAACCAACATTTGAAACACCAATATACGTTTCTGTATATTGCTTCCTGTTATATAAATAATTTTTAAGAAAGTTAATAGCAGCTTTTGAAAATCCAGAATAATGTAAAACAGCAAACAAAATTTCATGGTTGATGGTAGTGAAAGCTTTGGAATAATCTAATAAAATTAGAGCAATCGTTTTTCCTTTATCAATATTTCTAAACAAATTATCTGTAATGTCCAATAGAGCCGTTGTACAGCTATGTCCCATTCTAAAACCTGATTGTGTAGGTGGTAGCAGAGAATACTTGTTAATATGTAAATTCATTTGATATTTCATAATTTTTTCAAGAACTTTCGATAGGACAGGTAATATAGAGACAGGCCACAAATCATTTAAAGTGTTTACTTGTTTTTTCTTAGGCAATGGAAAAACTTTAGAAAGCTTCCATTGATCCGGAAACACAGATTGAGATAAATATACAAGTATTAATGATATGAGTTACAATAGGTAAGACACAGGGACAGCAAAGTAACAACATTTGTATATTAATTTCATCAGCACCTGTAGCATTTGATTTTATTTCATTAATATATTTATAAACAATTGTTTGATTAACACAAGAAAAGCCGAAAAGAGAGTCAAAATTACTTTTATAATTGTTATTGTAAAAATTAATTAGCTTTTGATCAGGTACGTTGTATAATTTTGGAATATCTAAAAAATAATTATTTATTTCATTTGGTTTACTAGCCGTTTCATAAGGTAAAAGTAGCTTTGATTTTTTGTTGGTTATATTTAACTCTCTTAGTTTATTCCACATAACTTTAGAATTATTTTTATAATTATTAACACAGAATTTTGCATAAGCCTGCTTTTCTGAATTAATTGCATTCGTAGTTAAATTTCGTAACTCTTTACAATAATCCCAGTGTTGTTTTAATTTTGTTTTTTTAAATTTATTAAAAGCTTTGTCACGGATAGTCATCATTCTTTTTATATTATCAGTAAGCCAACCTGGTTTAGGATTTTTTGCATGTATAGTTTTAACCGGAGCTAACACATTAAAAATATTCACTAGTATATCATCAAAATATTTTACTTTTTCTGTTACATTATCAATAAAATAAATATTTTCAAAGTTACTCATTTCTAAAAATGTTTGTAATAAATCTAAATAAACTCGTTTTAAATTCCTAAACTTAATTATACTTGATACAGAGGCAATTGTTTTTATGTTTACTGTACAGAAAGGCATACTATGATCAGATTCAGTAGCATTAAACACTTTTTCTATTTTTTTAACATCACACTGAATAATATCTAAATTTATTGGTAAAACTATAACATCTAATAGCGTATTGCTACACCCTGTGATTCAAGTAGGTTTATCAATTATTTGTTTTAAATTAAATAAGTCTAAAGTAGTTAAGAATTTTTTCGTTGTAGGGCTAGATAAATTCATTAAATTTATATTAATATCTCCACCAAAGAGTAAGTCATTCCCCATAGTAACTAATTGTAATAATGTATCTTCCAAACTTTCCATAAACCCGTTTATATCTCTACCAGCTGGTCTATATAGATTCCCAATTATATAATATTTACCGTTAATCAAAGTTTTAATCCACAATTGCTCTACTACATCAGAAACACTACTAACAGGTAAAATTTCATATGTCAGAGATGATTTTAAGTAAATAACCAATCCTCCACCTCTTGTACCCCTATCTTGTCTTATCAAATTATATCCTTGGATACTAATTAAATTATTTGAGATATTTTTTTGAAGCCACGTTTCCGTTACACCCATAAAGTCAAAATTGTCTTGTACCATACTAGTTTTAAAATCCAAAAATTTTCCAGTTAACGACCGGGCATTGTAAAATGACAGCGAAAAACATTTCATGTTTTACTAAAACTATTAAAGGTAATAATATATTAAATCAGTAACAAAATGCTGAAACCTCTAACAAAGGAATAAATATAAATACCTATGTATATGGCACGCTTTGAGACCCAATTTGAGGAGCCCCTAAAAAAAACTACATATTTTAATTTAATTTAGTGGTACCCACTTAAATAGAAGAACTACAAATACTAATACAAAAATATAAATGAAAAAAAAAGAAGGTAAATAAAAAAAAAATAAATACCAAATTAAGTAAACATGTACGTATTGGTACTGAGATACAAACAAAATACGTATATTATGCATATATTCAATCAAAATTCATAGAAATAATATACGAGAATATATCAAAAAATAAGATTTATATCACCAAATAATAAAGATATATCCTTTAAAAGAACATAAAATTTATTTATATTTAGTGAATATTTTCAAAAAAAAAAATGTAAACACAACAATTAAATTCTCAGTAACAAAAAAAGGTAGTTAAACCTATATCTTAAGACAGGTGTTCGCACCATACAAATTAATATAGGTGGCCATACACTGTAAAAGTATTGTATTCAAATATCAACTTCTGATTGGATTTTTCTGATTATAGCATTTTGCTTCACATAGATAGCACCATCCCAACTCCAAGCTTCTTTTTTACCGAATTTGGCTTTAGCCTTCTTTAATATATCATATTGTTTCACAGTTAAGTGCTCATTCACGAAAATACCTGTCTGCTTTAAGGAAGTTCTGGATTTTAAAATTTCCGTTCTTTTTAAATGGCTTACAAATTCTATCAATACCGCTCTGGGTCGGGATTTGTCTTTATCACTCTTTCCCACTTTAAAAATATTGCATATATCTGAACTAGAACAAGTCACTTTCATGTCATTATTAATTATATTAGTGACATCGGATAGTAACTTGTTGTTATGCGTATTATTTATACCCTCAAATCTTAACATATTTCTTCGTTGAAAAATTTCAACTTCTTCATATTTATTGTTCAAACTATTTATGTTTTCCTCATTTTTGTTAACTGCATGAACCAATTTATCTAATGTACTCGACATATCTTTAAATTTAGACTCGAATTTATCAAACCGTTTTTCCATTTTATATTAAATATTAAATATTTAATAGAGAAACTGATTATCTTCTTTTTAAAAGTAAATTTGATTAAACTTTCCTAGAACACCTCGTATCTCGTTTAGACAGTAATAAATGCCAAAAAACTCAAAGTGTTATTAGAAACTATAGATAATTGTCAATTTATGTTTTAATTTTTATTAAAATCAACACAAAATGAATATTGAAAATTTAATAGAGAAACTGACTATCTTCTTGTTAAAAGTAAATTTGATTAAACTTTCCTAGAACACCTCGTATTCCGTTTAGACAGTAATAAATGCCAAAAAACTCAGAGTGATATTAGAAACTATAGATAATTGTCAATTTATGTTTTAAATTTTATTAAAATCAACACAAAATAAATATTGTAAATTAAATAGAGAAACTGATTATCTTCTTGTTAAAAGTAAATTTGATAAAACTTTCCTAGAACACCTCGTATCCCGTGTAGACAGTAATAAATACAAAAAACTCAGAGTGTTATTATAAACTATAGATAATTGTCAATTTATGTTTTAAATTTTATTAAAATCAACACAAAATAAATATTAAAAATTTAATAGAGAAAATGATTATCTTCTTGTTAAAAGTAAATTTGATAAAACTTTCCTAGAACACCTCGTATCCCGTGTAGACAGTTATAAATACAAAAAACTCAGAGTGTTATTATAAACTATAGATAATTGTCAATTTATGTTCTAAATTTTATTAAAATCAACACAAAATAAATATTAAAAATTTAATAGAGAAACTGATTATCTTCTTGTTAAAAGTAAATTTGATAAAACTTTCCTAGAACACCTCGTATCCCGTGTAGACAGTAATAAATACAAAAAACTCAGAGTGTTATTATAAACTATAGATAATTGTCAATTTATGTTTTAAATTTTATTAAAATCAACACAAAATAAATATTGTAAATTTAATAGAGAAACTGATTATCTTCTTGTTAAAAGTAAATTTGATAAAACTTTCCTAGAACACCTCGTATCCCGTGTAGACAGTAATAAATACAAAAAACTCAGAGTGTTATTATAAACTATAGATAATTGTCAATTTATGTTTTAAATTTTATTAAAATCAACACAAAATAAATATTAAAAATTTAATAGAGAAACTGATTATCTTCTTGTTAAAAGTAAATTTGATTAAACTTTCTTAGAACACCTCGTATCTCGTTTAGACAGTAATAAATGCCAAAAAACTCAGAGTGTTATTAGAAACTATAGATAATTGTCAATTTATGTTTTAATTTTTATTAAAATCAACACAAAATAAATATTGAAAATTTAATAGAGAAACTGATTATCTTCTTGTTAAAAGTACATTTGATTAAACTTTCTTAGAACACCTCGTATCTCGTTTAGACAGTAATAAATGCCAAAAAATTTAGAGTGTTATTAGAAACTATAGATAATTGTCAATTTATGTTTTAAATTTTATTAAAATTAACACAAAATAAATATTGAAAATTTAATACAGAAACTGATTATCTTCTTGTTAAAAGTAAATTTGATTAAACTTTCCTAGAACACCTCGTATCTCGTTTAGCCAGTATAAATGCCAAAAAACTGAGAGTGTTATTAGAAACTATAGATAATTGTCAATTTATGTTTTAATTTTTATTAAAATCAACACAAAATAAATATTAAAAATTTATCCCGTTTAGACTGTAAAAAAAGTGAGAGGTGTCAAGGGACACCTGGATGGAACGAAGTTCCTTTCAATTAATTAGTGAAGGAATTGTAACTTGTAAACACAACAGAGTGTTTATACATACATAAGCATTTATTATTGTCTGTACCTAACTCCATCAGCAATATCCGGAATTTTTAGAGAAACACTGTCAGGATACATTATTGTTATTATTTTATTATTTATTATCTACAAAAAACCTGTATAAACTTTTAACAAAGTCGCGACACTACACTGTTTAAAGCAAAATAGAAAATAGTAAATCCATTATTACCTGAATATTTTCAACACTTCGTTTCTTTTAACAAGTGTCCATTCATATAATACCAGAGGTTTAGATGACATACATATACCAAAAATTACTTTTTATTTCAATTTAATTTAAAACAGGAATTAATAATTTAATACAAAATTTTAAAATATTTGACAGTAACTGACAGTTAAGGTAATTTGACGTACCTAACTAGTCAAGTTACGAACTATTTTTAAAATGTTTATGAATTTATTAATTTATAAAAACAGGATGAAATAAAATATAATACTATTATAGGTACTTATTTTTTTCTACATTATTTTCTTTTTAATGTAAATTTTCATTTAATTTAAATGAGTGTCTCTTTAGTTGTACTTTTATTAGTATTTATGTATATTAGGGTTTCCTATTTAAATAAAGATATATCTATCTATGAGAGAGAGAGAGAGAGAGAAGCAGACAGAGAAACATGCGTGTGTCGTGTCGTGACATTTTTTGGTCTGAATTTTTTCCGGCTAGTCTCAGTCGTAACGCGCGAAAGGAAACTTCGTTCCAATAAATGTCTAAAAACTGAGTGTGTCATGAAAAACCATAGACAATTGTCAATTCATGTTCTAAAACTAAATAAAATCAACACAAAATAAATATTGAAAATTTAAGGGAGAAACTAATTAAATATGTTCTTGTTAAAAGTAAATTTGAATAAACTATCCTAGAACACCTGGTATCCCGTTTAAACAGTAATAAATGTCTATAAACTGAGTGTGTCATTAAAAACCATAAACAATTTTTAATTCATTTTCTTAATTACCACAAAACAAAATATTGAAAATTTAAGGGAAAAACTGATTATCTTCCTGTTAAAAGTATATTTGATTAAACTTTCTAGAACACCTCGTATTCCGTTTAGACTGTAGTAAATCTCAAAAAACTTAGTGTGTCATTAAAAACTATAGACAAATCATGTTTTAAATTTAATTAAAATCAACACAAAATAAATATTGAAAACTGATTATCTTCTTGTTAAAAGTAAATTTGAATGAACTTTTCAAGAACACCTCGTATCCCGTTTCGACTGTAATTATTCTTAAAAAACTAAGTATGTCATTAAAAACTATAGACAAATATGAATTTATGTTCTAAATTTTATTAAAATCAACCCGAAATAAATATTGAAAATATGAGGTAGAAACTGATTATGTTCTTGGTGAAAGTAAATTTGATTAAACTTTTCTAGACACCGTTTAGTTTAGACAGTAATTAATGTTAAAAAACTGAATGTGTGAAAAACTATAGACAATAGGGAATATGCATAAAAAATAAAATGGCCTGATTTTTTTAACACGCTTTTATTAACTTCACCTGTATGTATGTATGTATGTTTGTTTGTTGAGTCCCGTATCGTTATTTTTAGTCACTACCTCCCCGTGCCGGGAGTGGGTAATTTGTGCGCCATTTAAATAAACGAATAATGATTGAGTGAGGGCCTTGTAATCGTTACAGCAAATTAACGAATCTATTGAAATAAAATAAATTGGACTAAAAAGTAAAAAATCAATATAGTTCAAAAAAACTAAAAAGCACCCTTTTATAGCATATGAAACTAACAAGTAAAAAAATAAATGTAATTAAGGAAAACTAAAAAGCATGTTTCTGAAAAACATCGAACTAAAAAGTTAAAATTAACACGCTTTTATTAACTTCACCTGTATGTTTGTTTGTTTGTAACTCTCCACTCCGCGGCTGCTGCCTCGGATGAGTCCCGTATCGTTATTTTTAGTCACTACCTCCCCGTGCCGGGAGTGGGTAATTTGTGCGCCAACTAAATAAACGAATAATGATTGAGTGAGGGTCTTGTAATCGTCACAGCAAATTAACGAATCTATTGAAATAAAATAAATTGGACTAAAAAGTAAAAAATAAATATAGTTTAAAAAAAACTAAAAAACACGCTTTTATAGCATATGAAACTAACAAGTAAAAAAATAAATGTAATTAAGGAAAACTAAAATGCATGTTTCTGAAAAACATCTAACTAAAAAGTTAAAAATAATTTTCAAAATAAAATTAAAACAAAAATAAATGAAAAATACTAGTATTATTGTGAAAAAAGCGTGGGCGCTTGACATTCAAAAAATATGGTATGCAGCGCCCACGCTTTTTTCACAATAATACTAGTATTTTTCATTTATTTTTGTTTTAATTTTATTTTGAAAATTATTTTTAACTTTTTAGTTCGATGTTTTTCAGAAACATGCTTTTTAGGTTCCTTAATTACATTTATTTTTTTTACTTGTTAGTTTCATATGCTATAAAAGCGTATTTTTTAGTGTTTTTAAACTATATTTATTTTTGTCCTGAGCTTTTAAGGTCCTAGTATTACACTCAATTCGTTATTTTCTAATTTAATATGTATTTAATTATTTAAAACATAAATCAAAAAGTGAAAAATTTACGAGCGAAATTCAAGTTTGTAAAATGCCACACCACTGGTCGATTTGAAACGTGACGTCATAGGGCATGTCCTGTCAGTCACCTGTGATTTATTTTCAGACATTCAGGTTGTGTTGGAAAAAAAGATTGGTTGTATTGCTATTCTAGCTTAGTTTTCTGATATTTTTATGTCAAGAAGTACTAAGCGTCATCAACAGCAATGACGGAAAACGGTTTTGTGAAAGCACTTTTTATAGTGTTCGGACACATTGGTACCATGCAATATCTATAAAATGCCTTATTTCTTCTTCCATGATTATTACGCGATATTTAAACTAAAACACCTTGTTAACTATCAAACTAACTCTCAATGCAAACAATAAACTGACAGGACGTGTCCTATGACGTCACGCCTCAAGCGCGCGAGAAATAGGAGCGTTTGAACTTATCAAATTAAACCTTTGAATATAAAACATCAGGAAGGAGGGATCTGCGTATTGTCAATACTAAAAAGTGCGACGGAAACGGCCATGTTGGACAACCACTTTATGACTCATTTATTGTTTACGTTTGGTTGTGTTTAATGGTCTTTTCTGTTTTGTGTCTCTTAAATAGTCTATTTTTCGTGTGTTTTTAGTTTTATTTCTTTTGTGTATTTTAGTTACTGTTAAAATTACCCATTTATATTAATATTTTTGACAATTGAGTTATAATTTGAAGTTAATATAAAAACGTATTTCACAGCATGCAAAATCATGATAAAAATGGTTTAGAAAACTTTTCATCCAATTAATAAAATTGGTTTGTGATTGTTTTTTTAAATACAAGGATAAATTATATTTGTAAAAACTATATAAAAGATGAAAGCGTAAGAAGTATGTATACGAAACTATTTTTATTTAAGGGCCAATAAAGTGATATGTTTGTAACAGTTTTTTATTTCTGCTATTTAGTTTATTTAACTAGTTTCAAATTTTTAATCGATTTATATTTGATGTTTTTAATGAATTGTTATAATTCGAATAAAATTTTATTAGTGTTAAAACAATACCAATTAATTAATATATAAAACACTAGAACAATACCAATCCTTTTTGTAAAAGTTTAATTCCGTAGATAAACCAACAATTTTATATTAGAACTTGAAGAAAACGCTACGAATAATATATATTTTAATTTTAAAACAGTTTTTTCGTGAATTTTTATTAAATTGCTTTTTAAATCTGCATATTTTATTTCATATCTGTCTCAATCTTTATATTCAAAGGTCTCAATACACGCGCCACTGCTGTAACGGAAACAGTCTTCCGCCATATGCAACAACCATCCCGGACCCACTTTTCTGTTTTAAATCCTCCTTCCTGAGGTTTTATATTCAAAGAATTAAACCAATATTTTTAAGATTTTAGGAAATAGTTATTTGTGACACAAGGACGGAAAATGACATTTTGCAAGAGCGAGTAAAGTTGTGTAGCCGAGGTGCGTAGCACCGAGGCGAAACAATACGAGCACTTGCAAAATATTTTCCGGACGTGTAACACACACTATTTTTTGGTTCGACTAATTTTTAATACTTTCAAAAGTTCTGTTATGTTCAAGACTTGACTGCTTGTGCTAACTGAACTAAGACCACTGACTAGAAGATAGCCGACAAAATGTCAGCTGGTAATTAATTTTTATACATACAAATACTGTGCTAATAACATAGACAAATTAATTAATTAATTCTATTATCTCTGGCTAATAAGCAGCACAGAGAAAATTGTTATATTGAAAATATTAAAATCAATATCTAATAATTTTATATAAAAATAGCAGAGACAATGAACTATATCCATAATCGAATGATAAGTAGTTGTAAATTGACATAAATGTCAAATTTTATAATACAAGTTGTGAGAGAAATTAAATGTAAATTAGAATCCTGTTTACATTTAGAAAAAGTTATAGGTAAGTTTAGTATATTGTACGTTGTTTTTAATTAAATTTAATTAAAAGTTATATTTATTATGTATTTTTGGTGACTTAAAATTTAAACTCATAGCGCCATCTCTTTAGATAATCTAAAAGCTACTTTGCCGGCCTAGGCCGGAAAATGCCATTTTCCGGACGATTTTGAAGTAATTAATAGTATTGTTTCTGGACGGAGGACCAAAAAAATAATTACAACTCTTACAGCTATGTTTATTTTTTTTTCTATATTAATATGAAATGAATATTGAATAAAAAAAATAAAAAAATTGCCTGCATATTCCCTATTGTCAATTCATGTTTTAAATTTAATTAAAATCAACACAAGATAAATATTGAAAATTTAAGGGAGAGACTGATTATGTTCTTGTTAAAAGTAAATTGGATTCAACTTTCTTAGAGAACCTCGTATCCCGTTTAAAAACTAAGTGTATCAATAAAAAAATAGACAATTTGCAATTTATATTCTAAATTAATTTTATTAAAATCAACGCAAAATATATATTAAAAATTTAAGGGAAAAACTGATTATGTTCTTGTTAAAAGTGGATTTGATTAAATTTTCCTAGAACACCTCATATCCCGTTTAAACAGTAAGAAATGTCTAAAAACTGAGTGTTTTATAAAAACTTTCGAATTAATTTATACCTAGGTATTTGTATTTTCATTAATTATTAAAATACTGATTTATAACTACAATTTTCCTATCGTAGTATAATGGCATAATAGTAATAAATATTGTACGTCATAATAGCAATATGGCTAATGATTAAAATATACATTTTTAATTTTCTATTTATTAGGAAGAAGGTAGATATCTGTAACTTCAACTATTCCTTTATAAACAGTTAATCATGAATATTCTATATCCAACCTGTTGAATTGGCTCGAATGTTTTTTGAATTATCTGCAGAACTTGGTTGTCTATATACTTGACTCTTTTACCTAAGTGTATTTATTTTTTTTGTATCAAATAAAGGTATACTATTACATTAATATAGTTCTTAAATATAAGAAATCGAAATAATACAAACAATTTCTGTGTAATTTTTATCGAAAAATTTTATCATAACTTTACGATCAGCCATACTTTTTATAAAGAAGGTAGAAAATCCCACGCTTTTACATCCTATAGATTGCCACGTCAGTGTGCAAATTTCATCAATTTTTCCGTTTTTACACTTAAAGTAAAAAACCTGTACATTTTTATAACAAAATAATGCTTTATTTCTAAACAAGTGATTCTAAAAGTATTATACGTAAAAAAATAAGTACTTACCCCAGATGGGTCGAACACAAATGTGAAAAGGGAAAATTGAGGTTGTTTCAAGCCGGAATCAATCCTGGTATTGCGCAATAGGTGTCACGGCGCCGGGCGTCTAGATAAGGGGCCCTGAATTATGTGGATGTATTCAAGGTTGTCAGAAATCATTCTATTCCATATTCAGTGTTAACTATAATCTATTTTTATATAGAAAAGAGTAATAATAGACCGATCAAAATCTACATAAAATAAAAAAAAAACATTGCAAACACGCATGTAACTACGAATTTTTTATATGTTGTTAGTTCCCTTGAGAGTAGTTAATACCCAAGTTTGCAACCCTGAAAATCTTGTGCTGCCCCCACGGTGCTCGAAAAACTGCGAAATTTTGGCACATATTTCAGTTGTTTAGAAAAATGTACCTTAACGAAGAGTTTTTCAAGGACGTGTTCCAGTACTTTAATAAAGATAACTAAATTTGCTACAATTTCAGCGAAACCTGAGCACACTTTTCGTCCATTTCATACTTATAAACTTTCGCGTTTATAATATTAAAGGATGATTAGGTTTTCGCTAAATAATACAAACATTGTGCTCAATAATATATGTATTATTCATAAAGAACAAAAAGTACAAATTTGGCATTTAAGATGCATGTAAATACAAAAAACAGTAACAAATTAAAACTTTAAATTTACAAAAATTAAGAGCCTTAGACTCTCGCCCTTTTGGAAGGACCAGGTCTCAACCACTCAAGATGAGTGGGGGTCAAAAACTCCTGCGCGAATATCTTCTAAACAGATTAATGCCGCTGCTTCCACAACACGCAACCTCTCCTCCTTCATGTTGTTTTTTTTTATTGATAACAGGGTCGGCTTAACTATTTTAGTAGGTGTTAAATAGTCGTTATTTGTTCAAATTAAGTTTGGTGCCAGGTTTTTTTCTCTCCTAACAAGAAGTTAAGGACTATTTAAAAATTTAATGTCAAAAATTAAACAAATTGCGCAAGGTTTGTTAGTGGTCTCTCTACTGACAAATTTTGCCCGAGCTCAGCCGTAGAGGGATGATCCACAAGTAAGCCGCGCCACCTATTAGACGCTAAAGGCCGGAAACCCCTAGATGTAATAGGCACTAACAACTCTTCCACAATCAGAAAGAATAAAATAAAGTGAGCCAAATAAAAGAATTCAGTTTCGTAAACAAGACCATTCTTTAATACAAATATGTTGTAGACCCAAAAAAAGGGTGTGGCAGTCAGTGGGACTGCCGGCAGCAGTTATACTTCTATGCGCGCTCGGATTCATAAATTTTTATGCGAATGATTTAGCAAAATCATTATATGATATTCGTGTTCAGCGACCTCAAAAACCTCCTAGTACCAAGTAAACACTCATTTTGTATCAAATTTGCATAACATTTCCTGGAGATGAGGTACCAGGAGTTTCGGACACCATCGCCATTATTATATTCGTATTCAGCGACCCAAAAAAGTTCCAAATGTAATTTTGTACAGAATTTACATAAAACACCAGGAGAAGAGGTAAATACTCTAGGCACCAAGTGCCGCGGAGACTTCATGATATTCGTGTTTAGCGACCCCAAAAACCCCGAGTACATAAATTGAACCCATTTGGAATACTTACCGAGTTATAATTTTTCTATCTATTGTCTGTTCGGTATGTACTTTTCGACTGTTCTTAAAAACTCTGTTTATGTAGCCAACAACCTCAAAAGCATAGTGCAGGATATAATGCAACCATGTGTCGGTAGTATGGACTACAATACAATACTCATTACTGAATATTATTATTAATATTATTAATATAAAATACTAAACTTTATATGTTTACTTACGTGACAGAATTATAAAATAATCTGTCAAACACAATGTAATACGTCACTATGATATTCCAAAAAAAAAGCTCAGACTGTTTTTTGTATATCCATCTCTTTTCAATGTACTGAATGTTTAAACGGTAGGTATTTAAAGGACTTATAGTTATGACTAAACATTTGGTAAATATTTCATCTTTGTTTCTACCGACCAATATAACTTATATGTCTTTCTGTCTCTCTCTTACTCACACCATTACATATGTAATGATTTTTCCCATTTAACCCCACACAAATCGAGTGCATGAATAGAAGTATAACTTCAAAAAAAATACAATTTAGAGCTGATTACAATTATACACTGGCACCTTAAATATATAAAATAAATGAGTGATGTATGTGTGTGTGTGATCACACTTTGCGAATTACAAAAATAAAATAAACTATTAAGAAAAAAATACAAGAAGTTACAAGATAATAAAGCTATTGCTTATCTGTTCTGGTAGTGGTGGCTTCCAATTACCAATTACAATAGGCTTCAAAAAAAAACTTCAATGCGGTTCCAGACTCCGGTAATTCAAATGCTGGTACTGCCAAAAATATTGCCAGAACCAAAAATAAGAAATGCGGGTATCAAAAATAAATGCCAGTGCTAAGTTGCCAGTACCAAAAACCCTAAGATGTTATAGGGTAATAAAAGTAGGTACGACCATGCGCTCCTACAATAACCTGTTGATTTTGCCCCAAAAGCCGTCTTTATAATGTACTTTTACTATATCGATAGAGAAAATCTCTCTACAAATCCCACAATGTAGTTTTCCCACTGGACACGAAATAACCCAAAAATACAACCAAAACGTAGATAGATTCAATGGTCCAGTCGGAAATTAGAGGCTTATCACAAAATCCAAAATTAAAAGGCGAAGATTCACTCCGATTAAAACTTCTTAGTCGTTAAAATATCTTACTCAGGAGCTGGTTTCGGTGAAAATGAAATCTGACAGCGTGCCCACAAATTGTCATATGGTAACATGCGTAGAAGAGAGGTCATGGAACGGGCCAGAATGAAATCTAATCTAATCTAATCTAAGTAAACCTGGCATGGTCACTCCTGTGGAGCCCCATGTTTTAAGCACTGCTTCCTATGGGAATATTGTGACCAGGTTCGGCACCAAGAGTCCTTACATGCACTCGATGCGTGCAGGACTCTATTTTGCTCAGCTGAAAATCAACACCACGCTGATCTTCAGGTAGGCTTGAATCCAGGTGTCCCAAGTTCCTTGAGTTACTGTTGCCACAGAGCAGCTCCCTTTATAAGAGGTTTGAGTCCTGTGACTAGCTCCTCAAGGTGGTGACAGGATTCAGGGTTCGTGTCACCGAAGATGAGGAACCGTTTATGGTCCAAGGCCTCACACTCGAATAGAATGTGAGTTGCCGTCTCATCGTCCATGGCGCACAATCGGCACGAGGTGGGTTTCTGTGTCAGAATCCCCATCCTTCGAAGGTGTAGTCTGAATGGTCCATGCCCAGTGAGCAGGCCCACCAGTACTCTTATCTGACTCCTGCCAAGATTCAGTATGTCAAACGTCAGTTTTTTGGAGTAGCCTTTGAGCGTCAGCTTCGAGTGCCTCAGCCCTACAGTATTACTCCAGTGTTTGGTCGACTCTTCCCAGACCCAGTTCTTGACTTTGGTCCTTACCCAGGCTCTAGGCAGTCCCAATACAGGTTCTGGACCAATGAATCGTGTGTCCGCTCCCTTCTTAGCCAGAAGGTCCGCGGTTTCATTACCTTCAAAACCCACTCCAAGAAGACCCTGTTGTGTCTAGCCAGTTCATTGAGGTTTTGTATGCACTCCTAGATCAGATTGGAACTTACCCGGAATTGTTTTAAGACAGCAGTGCAGCCTGGCTGTCTGAGAAGAAAGTTATCGTCTCCCCTCTCCAGCCACAGCCTCGGGCGTGGTCAGCAGCCTTTAGTAAGGCGAATACCTCAGCCTGGTATACGGTTGACTCCATTCCCAAGCTGAAGTGCCGCCTAAGGTTGCGTGGTCCACAGACACCTGCACCGGTTCCTTCTGAAGTGCGAGATCCGTCAGTAAAGTACTTGATCCCTGCATCGTCGAAAATTCTTTGAGAGCCGTCCTCAATCCACTCTGTCTCTTAGCCGGACTTGGTATCGACTCTCAAAGTTGAAACTGGGGATCATCTGGTCAGTTGGCAAGCCTGTTAACAAGACCTGACAATCCCCAGTAAACAGCGTGAGGTAACAATGCATGCCATCACCATCACACCCGTTAACTTTCAGCCTGTGAGCTCCCGACATCGCCTCCCCTTTAATGTAAACATTGAGAGGTGGCAAGCCCAGGATAACCGCCAGTGCCACTGTAGGGGCTGTCCTCATAGCCCCAGAGATCTGCAGGCATGCAAGCCTCTAAAGCGAGTCCAGCTTCCTCTGAACAGTTGATTGCTCAACCTTGTTCCACCATACGCATGATCCGTAGGAGACAATGGGTCTGACAACCGCCAGGTATATCCATCGGACGACCTTGGGTGAGAGTCCCCACGTCTTCCCCACAGATCGCCTGAGCATGTTTAAAACACGCTTATAGACTTGTCTATAGTTCCACAACGGTTCCACAACGAAAAGAGAAGTTTAATTACTTCAAAATTATTTGTTTAGTACACAAGCACTCTTTTTTTTAATGACCGAAATAACTCAACAATTAAGTGATAATATAATATGTAGAAATTCAAAGCACAGACAGTCAAAATTGGATAAAATGAAATTATGGAAAAATAAAACCAAGAATACTACCGAAACAGAATATAATTTATATAAAATTGATGAAGGTTAAATATTTTCAATCACATAAATAGGTGAGTAATTTGATTTTACAATTTCAATAGTCAAAAATAGTAAAAGAAAATAGGCCTGTTACATTGGTATAGTTGTGGGCAAATAATAAAATTAAATATTAACAAGTAACAACTTATTCACTCTTTGTGCTTTCCTTTGCTCCCAAGTACCCAACACTTTTGCTAGCCAAGTGCAATACTCTTCTTGGTTATGCCGCACTGATGACGGCTAATAAGCCAGAAACATGCATGTCTGCGGTTACCATTCCTACTTGTAACCATGATCCTTGTTGCGTTGCATTCCCGTTATACTATCTCTTTTATTTCACATTTTGCTTAATTGGGTACACAAAAAATAACAATACAATATTACTTAGCTGTTATTGGATGTGTAGTATTAGTTCTCTGTATGATTAAACACTAATGTGTTTAACTATATGATAGCATATTTAGACTGTTGATATTTTATATGTTTATTATTCTATTTCTTGTACATCTGACTTATTACCACTTTGAGTAATAAATATTGTTTATTGTTTAACTATATGTTTTCTTTCCGACCTGGTGTAAGTTATTCTGATCTATTTTAATCAATGGAAAGAACGAGAAGTATCAAAATTATAAATTTTGATTTATGAAAACATCTTTATCTCACTAATAGAACTGTAGCCATTGCGATAAGTAAAGAAAAAAGTAAGTATAACTTTATCTTTCTAGTTTTACCAATAAGAATGTGTAATTTTAACTTTATCTACAACAGCTGGTAAATTATTTTATCCAACATACATAGTTAATATTTTTTCCATCTGGGTTTCTTATATTTCCCCATCCTTATGATAAAAAAATAAGTGGCGCCCATATTCCTTTTCCCTTTTCCATCATTTCATTCATTTTCTCTTTAGTCCCTTTTAAATTCTTTTATCTTTTATTTTTTTAGTAAATATATCCCTTTATATCTTTCCAATACTGTATCATCTAGCTCGTTCGAATCCACGCTCGCTCTCCTCCTCCCCCTGAGTGCCGTTCGCATTGGTTAACCTCTATAAAACGAGCATTTAACATCACTAGGAAAAAAGAGGTTACACATGTTCAGTTGGATCTTCTCTTTATCCATCCATGGTGCTTGGACGTGCCTAAAAAGTCCTTTTTCTTTGGTGAGAGTGTAAGTGTAGTGTAGAAGTGTGACCCACGTGGTGCACGGGGTTGGGAGATTGACGCTGTAGCGTGTCTCCTCCGTCGTGGAGACCTTCTATTTGGCAAGGACGAAGGGAACCACAGAAACCTTCGCCAAGGACCCTTTTTCTTGTATCCAGTTGTAGAGTTGGAGGCACCATCTAGCGGTAGGAAATGGGGGTTTCGTCCAGCAGGGTTTCCAGGTCTTCAGAAAGGTCCAGGTCTACTACGGATTGGTGGAGTTTCAGGTTAGGAAGGGGGATTTTCTTTTTCGCAACTCTGTATCTTATTTGGTGTGCTCCATTCCAGTGTGTATGGAGGATCCTCTGGGCTACGGTGTTAGTTCCCTGTAGAGTCCGGACGACATAACGGTATTGAAACGTCTGAAAACGAGAAGGGGGAGGCAGTATTTTTGTGTTTTCCTAGACAAGGTGGCTTGGAGGTTTTTCACTTTCCGTAAGATCGCTCTCTCTGTGGCATGGATGGAATGTAGAAGTCTCTGAGGAATAGCAGAGTATGGCACGACCTTTTTATCAACCAGAGGTCTGATAAAGGTTTTATATGTGTGTAGGAGGGTTTTGGTGTCACTTCTTCCGATTCTACCGCCCAGAGCAACTAGGAGGAACGCTCGTCTCTCATTAGCTTAATATCGGCATCCCACCTGAGTGTTTGAGTAAAGCGAACACCCAGGTAGGTCACCTGATCCTGAGGAGCGAGCTGTTCCCCCCATAGTGACAGGTTGATATAGTCGAAAGAGAGATTTTCTCGTCGACTGAGGTTAGGATGTCTGAGGTTTGGGTTTAGATTTAGAGCTACTCTCCATCTGCTGCACCAGTTGGAGAACTGGTTCAGCAATCTTTAAGTTTTTCGATTAATGCCTTCAGTCGACGATGCGGAGGTGTATAAGAGCGTGTCATGGGCGTAGAGCTGGATATTTTGCAGAGGAGGAATATCGCTGGCGTAGATGGTATATAGAGTTGGGGCTAAGATTGACCTTGTGGAATTCCTAAAAGGGGGGTGAATGGATCAAAAATTGCATTTCCAACCTTGACTTGGATAATTCTGCTGGAAAGGTATGAATGAATAAGTTTTATGGCTGGGATGGGGAATTGAATTCTAATAAGGCCAGCGTGCCAAACCTTTTTAAACGCCTTTTGGACATCCATAAATACGACAGAGACGACTTTTTTCTGAATAAGGGCAGAGGAGGAGAAAGATTGTAGTTCTAGAATCGGGTTTTGGGTAGAGTGGTTTGGTATGAATCCATGTTAAAAAGGGGGGATTATGGAGTTAGTTTCTAGTCCCTGATTCTATCTAGTAGTAGAAGTTCAAAGAGTTTGCCTATGACATTAAGCAAAGAGATTGGTCTGTAGTTGTGAGGGTTACTGTGGTTTTTACTAGATTTGAAAATCAAGATGGTGTTTGAGGATCTCATAATGGTGGGGAAATAGGATTTGCCGAGACAAGAGTTGAATAGAAGAGTAAGAGAAGGCATAATAAAAGGGGGGAGTTGATTTAGGGTTCGTCTAGAAATGCAATCTGGACCAGAGGCTGAATTTTTGCCTTTTTGGGATGCAGTGAGGATGTTTTTCTCAGTGAATGGGGTTTGAAATGGGATGTTCTCAGGGGGGGGGGAATTTGTTGGTGAAGAAGGCGACGAGTGATGTGCTCTGTCTCTAGAAAGAATTGTTGGTCGAAATTTGGGTTTTGAGAGGGGAGTAAACTTGCTGATGATTTTTGAAAATTGAGGCTTTTTCTTCAGAGTTTTCGATGATTTGGCCGTTTACCTCAAGATGGGAATGTGGTTTGAATTTTTGGCCAGTTAGAATTTTGAATTTGTTTCAGAACTTGGCTCCGTCTCGATAATCCAGCGTTGCTGTGACCTCTTTTCAAAGCGAAGCTTTGTGTTAGTTGATCGACAGCCTTACTCGAGCATTAAGACGGTTCCATTCGGTTTTGCTGGCATAATCGTGGGTTTGGATGAAACGTCTATACAGGAGTCTTTTGTGTCTAATCATAGATAAGATTTGTTTTGGTAGTCTGGAGGATTCGGAATTTATTGTTGAAATGGGGATTGCAAGTTCAGAAGCTGTTTTTATTACGTTGGATGTCTTCAGTAGTCTCGAGCATAGGGTTGGGGGAAATATGGTTAGTAATCTCGGTTTTGAATGGATTCCAATCAGCTCGGTTGTAGTCTCTAAAAGTGAAGAAGTTTGGTTTTGGGGGAGGGGGATTTAATAGATTAGTTTTGACCAAGAGGGGAAGGTGGTCAGAGGTGATGCTGTCACCGATTTCACAATAGTCTTCAACCATTCCCTGGCACGAATCCGCTGCTAGGATGTGGTCAGGGATGGACCAGCCATTATAGTTAAAGAAAGTAGGATTATTGTTGTGGATCCTGAATATTTGCAGATTAATGAGCTGATTAGCTAGGATTCTGCCATTCTGATTGGAGCTATGATCTCCAAACTGGGTATGTCTGGAGTTCAAATCTCCCATCAGGACAGCTTTGGGGAGAGAAGCCATGTAAGTGAGGGCAGGGATCGACAACTTTTGGTTTGGAAGATTGTAGTAGGAGAAGATTGTAATTTTTCTGTTATTTTGAGAGAGAATGTCAACTGCAATAAGGTCGAGGTCTGAAAGTTCATTTGGGAGTTGATGGAGGGATGCAGAAATTATGTTTAATAAGGATTGTATTGCCTCGATTTGTGGCGGATCTTTGGATAGAAAAGGTGTTGTAACATGAGAATTTTGGAGGGTTTTTTAACAATGTATCTGTTAAAGAGATGATTTCGGGATTTTTATTTAAAAGGTGAAGTTTTAGAGGGTGTCGTTTGCGGAATATTCCCGCGCAGTTGGCAGTATCGAGAGTACTATGCGTCACTTATTTTTTCAATTGGAGGAGAAGATGATATCGACGATCGCACCGTTGCCGCCAATCGCCGTGATATTGTCGTTGAACATGGTTTTCGTCACCATATTGAACAGATCCATGACTTTTATGTCATGGGAAAGCTCTATTGGAGCTGAGGGCTTAGGGGGAAGGATGGAAGCTACTTGTTTTGCGGATGGGGGAACCTTTTGCCTTTTGCGGGATTTGGTGGAGAAAGAAGGGTGATCCCCATTGCAGTTGGGGAATTCTGGCTGATATGCCTTTGGACACGCGGAGTTGCGGTGGCCTTCGCCACAAGAGGGGCAGTTTATTTTGGGATTTGGGCCTTCTGAAGCTGAATGCCCATTTTGGGTGCACGTATTTTGGAATTGGGACAGGAACTTGAATGGAGTTGGAAGGTTCACAATGGTGAACCTTCGCATAGAAGTTTATACTGTGAACCTTCGCATAGAAGTTTATACCCCTATTAATGGCAGAGGTAAAATGGGTTCAGAACCCGTAAGGATTCTGAACATTGAGGTGGCTTTATTTGTTGCTTTGGGGATGACCAGGACTTGGGGGTCTCCAAGAACTGATCTAAGGGTGGATTGGATCTGCTTCGGGGATTTTTGGGAGAAAAGTGAAATGTCAAATGTTAAAAATGTCAAGTGTCAAAAATATCAAATTTCAATAAAGTCACCTACGAAAAAAGTAGAATATATGTCATATATGTCATGATGTAAAAATTATGAAATGCCAAGTAACACAGTGTTAAGTTCCATGAAATTTAAGTATCTGACAATTTAGTTCTATACAGTTTAGTTAACATTTAAAGAAAAACTCCTACTATATAGACAAAAATATTGTTTGAATTTATTTCGTTATAAATTTTGTATTACCCGAAAAAAAATATTTTTTGATGCAGATACCACAGGTTGCTCGGTTATCAATGTCGTGTATAGTCGACAAAATCGATTATGCACCGAAACCCCAACAAGTAGGTGCATTTCTAAACATATATTAGGCAGATTCTCAAACACCTGCAATTACACAGTTAAAAAAGAGCTACAAGTTTTACTGTTAGAACTTTGTCAAAACTGTTCCTTCAATATGTTAAATTGCAACCTAAATTATTACATTCCTTAAGTACTTCTTCTACTTCTTCAGATTCTAATAATTACATTATTTGCTTTTCGTGACCTTTTAGCATAATTGTTATTACTATGACGTAAATGCGAGGTTCGAATGAGTGCTAGTTGCCATGTTTAAAATAGAAAGACTTACTATCTTTGTCTTATTAACGCGCAATAAAAAGAGGTAGGTACTAGATATTAAGAAAAATGTCAAGCGGCACTAGCGCACTTAATAATGTTGTTCAGTGTTGACATTTTTCTTAAAAGTATCTCTTTCTATTGTGCGTTAATAAGACAAAGATAGTAAGTGTTTCTAAGTTAAACATGGCAAATAGCATTCATTCGAACTTCGCATTGGTTCCACTTGCATTTACGTCACAATGACGTCACTGACAGACAATTGGATCTCGATGTATATAAAGTACTTCCCAAATTCGATTCCCTATTTTTTGTCCGTAAATTAAAAAATAAACAAAAAATTCAGCCGGTTTTATTGTAAAGCTGAGCTAAATATAATTTAATTACACTATTAGAGAAAAATGATATCGCGCAATTGTTTGCCTTTATCCTTGATACAAAGTTCAGCTCGTTTTTTAGCATTTCCTATGAATGTTTTGGTGAGTATGGCTGCAATTTCTCGTTCAATATTGCGTTTCAAGTCACTAAGAGTCTTCGGATATACCTTTTCCACCAAACATCCCCATAGAATAAGATCAGGCGAACGAAGCGGCCAGTCAAAATCACCATCTTTGACACCATATCACTATAACGGGTACCATTTACCGAAATCGCTTCACCATCGTTGCCTTTGAAGAAGAACGGCTTAGTGATGCAGTCCGGGTATATTCCGACCCTAAAATATCACTCGTGACATGAAGAGGTTTCTCACGACACCCATTATCATTTTGTTCCAAAAATCATCTGCACTTATCTCCAAAGCCGTCTGGGGTTAGCTTCCGGCTTCAATTTCTACACCATTCGTATCTTATAAGAGAAAAGCTGCAAATGAATGCGTAAAATACGATACATTGACATTGCACTGATGCCTAATCCTGAGGACCGCGCACAGTGAAAAGATCCTGTGCGATGGTGATAGCTGTGTTCAATCGTTTTCGGCACTGTACTTGAATTTAGAATTTAATGCACGAATTGTCACCGGATCAGGTGCTTTTTTTCGTGGAAATTTTGCACGACATGCACGTTAAGTCAAAATAATTGACTTCTGATTTTCAATGTACAGTTCTAACGAATAGGAACACTCGATTTGTATGTATATTATGACATGATTGAAATTCTACTTGATAAAATTTTAAACATTTCAGTGTTGCCATAAAACCTGCCAAAGTTATAGATGGCTCTCGATGGGGAATCAAGTGTGATAAATAAGTTACATTCCCTTTTTATTTGTGTCTCAGTGGCATATGAAATGTGTTTTTCAAGCTTATCTACTGCTCCGAAACTTCCAAAACAATGGACCACCAAAAACTGCAATTCTAAAGCGTCGTCTAATTAAAAAATATTTGAATCAACAATAATTGCGCACTACATTTAAATTACTCTATGCAAAATATGATAGACACAAATCGTACAGCTGGGAAAGGATTTAGAGACTACAATTTATTTAAGAGCTAGGAGACATTAAATCAGGTCCAAAGAGTAGCTCCTAGAGAATGGACTCAAAAGCACCCGAATTGGGGTATAGATGAATGAAGACGATGCTTGTTTTCAGACGAGTCAATATGGACGAGTTTTGGTATGGAGGTGATCTGTTGAGCGTTTTGTTTATAGAAACGTTGCCTATAATATCACTTTTGGTACAGACAGCATTACAATGTGGAATGTGGTGTATGTTAAGAGGTTTATTTTTATTCGTCAATGTATTACGATATATAGAGATCAGTGTATTTTAACTCTTCTAGTACAATTTGCTAAAAATTGTGGACAAGACCTGATATTCATGGACGATAATACTCCTGGTCACCGGGATGCCATTGTGAATAAAAAATTTCAAGCACACATTATTTAAAAAATGCCATGGTCAGCGTGCTCTCTCGATGCTAATCCTATTGAATATATATGGGACAGACTTCAGACAATCATCACGACCTATGCACTATCCAAACACTATTAATAAGCTTGCAGTCGCTTTGGAAGAAGAATGGGCACTTATCCCACCATTTAAGGTAATCATTTGATAAAGGGTATGGTTTAGCAATTTGAACAAATTCATTAGCTTACAAGTTATGAAAATCACACTACATACCTTAAAAAAAAAAATCTGGTGTGGGCACCACACGACCTTCCGAACACTAACAAGTAGTGGTAGTTTTTGATAAAAGTGTCAATATCTCGAAAACTAATGAAAATATCAAAAAAATGTATTCTTTCAAAAATGACTGAAATTACATGTTCTTTCCACAAAGTATAAATATTTTGCCAATAACTATATAAAAACCCAATATTTTCAAAAAATTCCATTTTTTGATAAGAGTAAACGTCCACTTCCGGTCGGCCGATTTTACTCAAATTCTATTAGATTCCTCCGATGGTGATTATAAGTAAGGTTTTATAGTTTCATTCCGATCCGATTAGCTGTTTAGCCGCAAATGTGTTCACAGACACACAGACATTTTTTATTTTTGGGTTTTTTAGGCTCAGGGAACCCTAAAACGCGTATTTCCGCTAAAAACCCGAGATCGAAATTTTTCGCGATCACAATACCTTCCTATAACAGCGTTGCTGTTCGGAAAAAAATATCGAAAAAACTAATTAGTTAGTAGTCAGATGTCAAAAATATAAAAAATAATTTGACACTAGTCAAAAGTTGATACTCTCAAAAAACATAATTTGACAGCTGTCAGATGTCAAAATATAGAAGGAGCTAATCTGACTGATATTAACAAGTAGTGGGTGGTAGAATTGGAGTGGCCATAGTATGGAGATGTCAAAAATATCGAAAAAACTAATTAGTTAGTAGTCAGATGTCAAAAATATAAAAAAAAATAATTTGACACTAGTCAAAAGTTGATACTCTCAAAAAACATAATTTGACAGCTGTCAGATGTCAAAATATAGAAAATTAAATGTTGAAATACGCCAAAACATAATTTGACAGCTGTCAGATGTTGAAAATATAATAACTACCAATTTTTGTTTAAAAAAAGCGAATCCACAATTTTTATTTCACATATTTCCAGTTTTTGATAAAAGTGTCAATATCTCGAAAACTAATGAAAATATCAAAAAAATGTATTCTTTCAAAAATGTCGGAAATTACATGTTCTTTCCACAAAGTATAAATATTTTGCCAATAACTATATAAAAACCCAATATTTTCAAAAAATTCCATTTTTTGATAAGAGTAAACGTCCACTTCCGGTCGGCCGATTTTACTCAAATTCTATCAGATTCCTCCGATGGTGATTATAAGTAAGGTTTTATAGTTTCATTCCGATCCGATTAGCCGTTTAGCCGCAAATGTGTTCACAGACACACAGACAGACACACAGACAGACAGACAGACAGACATTTTTTATTTTTGGGTTTTTTAGGCTCAGGGAACCCTAAAACGCGTATTTCCGCTAAAAACCCGAGATCGAAATTTTTCGCGATCACAATACCTTCCTATAACAGCGTTGCTGTTCGGAAGGTAAAAAGAGTGTGCGTGTAACCTTTACGCGCGATTGAAGTAAAACTTGTTGACGTACGTATCGGAAAATAAATATTTAATTACAATTCAATCATATTTATTGCCTATATACTTTACAAAAAAAATGAGATGTTATATTTATATTATTCATTAGAAATAGGAATTTGAAAGTTATCATTATTTTTTTTATATATGAAATAATAGGTTTATGATAACTAAAATGTGAAACATAGATTTTAGTCTATAAATACCATTAATGTATTTGAAACCGTTTGAAAATTTCATAAATAAATTTCGGAAATTTAAACTCCTCCCATAGCTGAAATTATACAGTTACTTCCATCAGAATCTTCCGTTAGAATCTACCCCTAGTCGTGCCTAAAGAAGTTTTGCTTCAATAATAGGTAAACAATATTAAAATTTTACGTTTAGAATGTGTGATTTTGTAGCTGTATCTACCTTATTGTAATACATCACAACACAAGAGCCTTCGATAGTTAGATAACCATTTCATTTTGTAGCATTTTATAGCATATTCCATAAAATTTAAAATCCTGAGTTAAGTTTGTTTCCTTCACGTCTACGAAGGATCTGTTATTGGTGGTCAAAGGTCAGCCATCTTGACCAGTGGTTTTATGGCCTTTATGGCTACCTAACCAAACCTAAAATAAGTATAAGAAAGTGTTAAAATATTTTGAATATTATTATTTTATGAACAAAAACGTGCAACATGCTTCTTTACTCAACATAAAGATTCCGTATAAACAATTATTTACTATCATAATATGTATGTATGTATATAAACTTACTTAATCAAATCATAATGAATGTGGCTGTCTCTTCATTTTTTCATTTTTGTCATTTTTCTTCAAATCTTTCTGGCGCTTATAATATCCCCTTTGACGTTCACAATTTATTTTTCTTTTTAGCTCTTTAAGTCTATAAAAGCTAAGCTATAAATAATAGGTATAAATAATTAGGTATAAATAGTGTAATTACACACCAAAAATAAAATTTATGCATATAGAGTACCTACCTATTCACTCATTTTCAATCAATATTTTTTCATCACTTTCTTCATTAATAAATCCACATTGTTTATTCATATTTAATACAAATACTTTATACACAAAAAACTATTTATACAATGTATTTCGATTGACAAGATGATCAGCTGTCAATTCATACAACAGAATTTTATTTCATATAGGAGGCAAAATCGCATGAGCGCCGCTAGGATTATTTTCAGGGGGTGCATCTGCATCTACACACTATTATGATCTAATATATATATAGAATGTAGAATGATTTGGACAGCAACCGCGACGCCTTTAGTTTTTATTCAAACAATAATTTAATAAAAAAATTAAAAAAATATGTAATTTTCTGGTAAATTCAGGTATTTTCTTTCATAGCAGGGGGGTACAAGCGCACCCTCTTGCACCCTGCTGCCGGCGCCCATGCAAAATCGTGTCAGTATTAGGTTTTGTTTCCGGTTTCTGTTATTAGAATGACGTCACGTCCGTTAGAATAACGTTTTTACTCCTAGTGTCGCTAAAGAAGTTTTACTTCAATAAAAAGTCTGTGAAGTAACATCCTAACTGCTTTGAAATAATATTAAACCGCCTCTTGCAAAAGCAAAAAATTCCGACTAAATGGAAAAGGCCAAAGGCCAACTGGCAAGAGAGGTGGAGTCGTAATCTAGAAGTAGCCCAATGGACTAATCGCCTAATCTCAAATCTTGGGGCATGGTTAAGATGCGATATTGCTACCACAGATTACCTTTTTAGTCCGTTTAACATAGGACAGGGGAATTTGCGGCATTGTATAAAGAGGATGAGGAAAAGCGGTGGTGATGACTTCCGTGTGATACGATAAAGAGCAGGACGGTGACGCCCTTCATGCATATTTTGTATGTTCAAGGTGGACAATTTCAAGATCCCAGTTAGGCTGGAAACTGGATAAAGGGATTTAGAAAATTTTATAACTAAAATGTAAAGACTGGAAGGGGAGATGGCAAGAGTAGACCTCGATAGCGGAGGTTGACAGTATCTAACTTTGATAATATGCCTGAATGGATGGTACCAGAGTTAGATGGCTCAGGGAGGTTTTAATGGGATTAAGGCCCCACAATACTCCAAACAACAAGATGGAGTGCCATGTAGACAATATGTAGGAGTGCATATGAGCATATCATTTTCGGTGGAAAAATACATATACATACCAATTTTCATGACAATCGGTTGAACGGGACAGAAGTTGCTAGTCTGCAGCGCCACCTGGTGGTGAGTGGCATCAATGAGCATATCATACAAACCTTCACCGTGGAAAAATACATATACATACCAATTTTCATAATAATCGGTCCAGTAGTTTTTGAGTTCATTGAGTATATACAGACATACAGACATACAGACATACAGACATACAGACAAACATTCATTTATATATAGGTATATATAGATTACGTGCTTTCCTTAAACGTCAAAGCGACAATTATAGGCCGAAAAAGTCAAAAATTTTGTCAATTCAGGAAATTGAAACATTTATTAATGAAGCTCCAGATAATATATATTTAATGAATAAGGTACGTTTAGAATGTAAAAATTTGAATATTAATAAGACATTTATGTAGTGTTTACTTTTTAGGTTTTAGGTTAGGTGTAGCAGGTGCTTGTCGGCGTGATGAACTTTATCAAATAAAGTTGAATGACAGAAAATTTTGTCTCAAAACTTTTATAAATTTGAAGGGGGAAGTAAATTTCATTCGGCTGCTTTTACCAATTTGAACAACTGTAACATAACTGTAAATATACCAAAATAGGAACAATAAACGTTAGGATGTGATTTAGTTGTTTGCGTCTGTTTATTCACTCTATAAAGTGTACAAATAACTGACCATATATACATACTATTTTTCTTTAAATCGCATTCAAAATCATTATTACTCGAACAAGTATTTTAAAGAATTTTTGGTATTTTTCTAAATGGACGCTTTAACAAGATCCAAAACTAAAAATGTTCTTAATTTCTGTATGTTATTTGCCTTTATTTGCTCTATTAAACGTACATACGAAACTGACAGAGGTACCGACTTTGAAGTGCTAGTAGGTACGGGAAAAATATTCCCGTACAGTACGAAAAAAGATAGTTGCCCAGCAACGGACTAAAATACAAGAATACTGTATTTTGCGGCTCGAATTTGATCCGAGAAACTAGACATTTTCAAGCGATTTTAGAAAAAAGTATTTCGCAGCTAAGTGACAAAAAAAGAGTCACTTCGCTACCTGAGATTTTAACGAGAATGTTAACATTTGATGACAGTTTTCGAAAAAAACAATTTTCATCACAACAAGACAAGTGCCTGCGTCCACAACAAAATAATGACAATTAAAAATAATGTTGCCTTTCATCTTTTGGATTTTCTTGTTCTTTATTTGTCTTTAATGTTTAGAAAGTACATACTATATATACTCTGTTTTTGAAACTTTCTTTGTCGATGTTAATCTGTTTTACAATATAAACATATTTTTTCATCATAATTAAATAGAGCACTTCTTATTTTTACTTTTATTAAGGAATTGTTAAACGTTATTGACCTCGAGGTTATCACAAATATAATAATTATCAACATTTGGATAGAATACGACAAAGCAAACAATTCAACAGTTGTCTGATCGATATTCGAAGAATTGGACATTATGAAAGTATTGCTGTTACTTGTTTTAGTGGGATGTGTTTATTGTTGTGGTAGAACTCCCAGTTATTACCAATCCAGACGGATTAAAACTCCTGGTGATCATGGCTACGAAATTAAAATTAATGAAAATCCTGAAAAATATGTTCCAGGAAATATATATACCAGTATGTATTTTTAAACTGATTTTACGTATGAATTGATTGTAGTGTAAAAAGTCTATTCAATGTGCTGAATTGTATACTTAGTTTCGTTCAAAGTTAATTTTTGCTTTTTTGCATTTACACTTCATGCCGACAATTTACTTAACTGCTTGGCGCAGGATCGGACTTCACTTGTATTATTTTAATACTCGATATTTACGGTTTTCAATATTTGAAATATTTTTAAAGATTAATTATAATCTGAGGTATATTAAATTCTAATAATTAAAGCACGCAAGCCTTCTCACCGCGTCAAGGTTACATCTGTCGAGAAGGAAAATAGGTTAAAAACCCACTACGAAAATGAGTACCAAATGATACAGATTTAGATTCTAAATCAAATAAAAAAAACGGGTTTGGCAGCCAGTGGGACTGCCGGTAGAAGTTATACTTCTATGTACGCGCCCGGGTTTAGAAATTTGTATGAGAATGGATTAGCAAAATCATTATATGCTTGAATTATGGACCTACTATACTATAAATTCGAACGTGTTAATCAGTGCTCCAACATGTGCAGTGTCAAATAATTTTACTAGCGTATAGGTAGCCATAGGTAAATCTGATAGAAAAATTTTGTACAAAATTTGAATGTTAAACAAAAATGTAGATTAGAAAAACAGGAAAATATAATTATCTTTTGGCCTGATATGCCAGCATAAGAAACTTCTTCAACTAAGATGTAACTCATGAACAGTATTAAACACCTCTTCTTGGTTTTAGATAATATTGGCAAGATTTTTCTTCTTGCCACATGAATATTTTGTCTTATTTGATTAATATCTTTTGGAGTTTATGTTCTCCGCAAAAGTATTTGATTGCATTTCTCATATTATTAATTTTGATGATTTCTTAGCTTGATCACAAATTTCTTTCCTTTTTACTTACTGCGTTTCTTGCAAGTTTTTGTCTCTGTCTCTCTCTTACTCACACCATTACATACCCAAGTAACACAGACCTGCATAAATTAACTGCAAATGCACTGCAAAGAGCCTGCAGTCATTTTTATAACTGTATATCAACTGCAGATAATCTGTAGAAATAGAAGTAATCTGCATATAATCATCATATTACCTTTACCCAAAGATGTACTTCATATCACCTGCATACTGTTTAAAATTGCAGACATTTCCTGCATAAGACATTTACTGACAAAGGAAATGCAGTTGTGTCCTGCATAATGTCTTCAAATAAAAGATATGAAAATGAAGACTATATGCAGACATTTTGCAGTAAGAATTCTCTGCAAATGACACCTTTATATAAATAAAATACAGATCTACTATTGCAGAATAATAGCAAACTCTAAGCAGACAAATATGAAAATGAATATTATATGCAGACTATTTGTAGTAAGAATTCTCTGCAAATGATATCTTTATATAAATAAAATATAGATCTACTACTGCAAAATAATAGCATATTATAAGCAGATGATATATCTATATATCTACTTTTTTACGTTTGACAGTTCCATCTCCTATTATATTATTCATATTTAATTAATATGGATAAAAAGGTGAAATGAAGGAAAATATAACGAAGATATACATAAATTTTCGATAAAAACCTCATTAAGAAATAACGATGAACTTGTTGAAAATGGATTTATCATAAATAGATGTGCTTGAAGTTGACGAACAATACCATTTAAAAGAAAATCATAACTATATTTTTGCGTCATTTCTAAGAAATTGGGCAATTGAATTTAACATTTCACAGGTTGCTTTAAAACCGTTACTAGAAATGTTAAACAAAACTTATAATTCGCGTTTACCTAACGATCCTCGAACACTAATGGGTGAGTTGTTATATGGTTTATGTACTTTAAGAAATTATAGCTATGGAATATGCGAATTTTAAAGGTATATATGAAGCAACTTTAAAAGACTTAAAAGAGTTTTTTGATACTCCTTTGTTGTCCACTCATTTGTTTATATTTCAAACAGAGAAATATGAGTTTCAAAAAATTAATATGTATTTATTTAATGATATATTGTGTAAATTAGTAGCAATTGTTTCATCAGAACAAACCGTATTTGTGCCAATACACCATACATTTCCTTTGCATGAAACTTTATAAATAAAAATAAAATACATAAAAAAGAAGAATATATTTTATTCCAAATTAAAAAATATCAACAAAAACTTAAAACTTTTATAACAGTTTAAAAATAAAAACGAAACTGGAAAATTCTGATCATGATTGACTACTGAAAATTTTATTTATTGCGAAAAGTAGTTTTAAATGACGATAGTGACCGTAGCTATTAAGTGTCCTTATAGCCGCGTGGGTAAAGACGACTAACTTTCAATTACCTAGGTGATGGATGGTGAACCAGGATCGAATCCCCACGTAAGAAAGGTGAAATAAGCACAATTTACAAAAAGAACTTTTTATAATAGAAAGTTTTTTACTGATTTATAGGTCATATTTTGTGTCATCTCAACAATGCACAGCATCCCTGACATTGTAAAAAGATTAAGTCATACAACGCTGTGATTGATCATAGAGAAGATTGTTTCCTTGTTAACAAAATCAAGGGTAGTTGTATCTAAAAACTTTCTAAAACAGTTTATTTTATTACCAGTTAAAATAATAATTACTGTTTTCACATGTATAAACAAAAAAAAAAAGAAAAAAAACTTCTCTCTCGCGAGTTCGATCCTATTACAATAACCCAACAGAATTGTAACAATCTACCGCTTCACCCCTTATCCAAATAGGCCACCGCAAACTTATATGAAGTCTTTCAAAATGATAATATGTATACATATTTAATTTAATAACAATTCAGTATAAATTTCGAAATCTGTGTATATGCCTAAACACACTTGAAACATGCATTGTCATCCAGTTCTTAGCTATCCTGAAAATTTCAGAGCTCTAGGTAGTCGGGAAATAGGTTTAAATTCGATTGCAAATTCCACGGAATGACACAGAGACACAGAACACGGCGAAAATATAAAAAACTTTCTAAAAAATGGTAAAATTGGTTTTAAATAAGAGTTTATGTTGTGTAGATTTAGTAAATAGAAGTAATAAAATAATATTGTATTTATATATATCATATTTGAAAATTACCTAAAATAAAATTAAAATGTAAGAGTATACTTTTATTTTATTTTAATTTATTTCTGCATATCATCTTCAAATCCATCAATTATAGGTTTTATACAGGAGTATGGCAAACCTGCACTGGTTCTGCAAACGACCTTTTACACATGAAAAGAAAGTAATATACAGCAGTTTTGCAGATCATTTACCTGCATAAGTGCGTCCAAAACAGTATTTTATATAATCATATACAGATTATTTGCAGATCATTACGCAGGTGAAAATGTTACTTGGGTATGTAATGATTTTTCCATTTAACTCCACACAATTTCTTCCGCCGAGTGCACGAATAGAAGTATAACTTCAAAAAACTAAAGCTCGTCAGAAGTTTCATCTTCACTAGATGTGCCATTCAAATCGATAACACAGAAATGAACAGAAAATACTCTATAATTATTTTCAATTTTATGAACATGGCGAACGTAATTATACCATAATTCATGCGAAATATCTGCAACAACGTTCCTTATAGTGAAAATCACATCTCCTGATAAAGTTGGCGTCACATTTTTTTCTTACTTCTCTATTAATGTTGCTACAAATTAACTCGATTGGTTTAAATACACAATAATTAGCTGGTAAACGAATTACATTATGTCCATATTGCTTAGCCATACTATCGACAACATAATTTGATTTAACATTTAAAGTTTTGGGATGTCAAAATACAAATTTATACGTGTTTCTAGCTAGGTATGTCAAATTCCCAGGTAAACTTCCAATAATGACTGGACTAACTGTTTGAAATTAGAATCAGTACTAAATTATGTCAAACTGCCAATAGATCCAAATAAGAGCAATTTACTTTCGTACTTCTTATGTTTCACAGTAAGGCCCAATTTACACACAACAGAAGTCGTGCAGTGGCGATGTGCAGACCTTTGTCTCTTCCGCGTCTCTCATAGTCATAAGTAAACAAATGGTACAAGTTCGCAGAACCTCTACAGTACTCGCCCCGTCTGTTTGACGTTCTCGTAGCTTACAAGAAGGAGCACGACAGTTCCTCGTCACGTGTTTCCGTGTTTATTTACAAAAATGAGGAATGGTGTTGACTTCAACATACAATTTTGCGAAGAAGTTGGCAAATATCTTTGTTTATTTAATTTTAATCGTGATGATTTCTCGTCATTGTCCTCACTTTTCTGTGCATTACATTATTGTATATACCACTGTTCTGCCAGGTCCGTGCAGGCCGAATCCTCGTCTCTGTCCGACATCCGTTCAGTGTAAATTGGACCCAAAATATTCGTTGTCGCGTTAATAATTGATCATTGAGACATTGATAAACGCATTTAAAAAAAAAAACTAAAACATTAATCTGCGGCCGCATATTTAATTAAAAAAATGTTTCAGTGTATTTGATGGCTCCCTCATATGGTGACACCCATAGATTAAGAAAATTTCAAAGATTCACTATAAATGTTGAATCCACTTATAACAGAAGTGATTCTCCACAAAATGTGGGAAGTTTTCAATTATTCGGAGATGACGTAGCAAGTTTTAATGAGGAATGTATCAACACAATTTCAGAAACAAATACTTCTCCCAAAAGTGAAGTGTTCTTTATGTGGTCAGCACCTCCTCCTGGTTCTGGTTGTGTAACATTTAAGTAAACTTATAACAAAAAAAATTTTTTTTAAGATTCTATCAACTTTTATTTTATAGAGCTATGGTTTTTGAAAATGCTGACATGTGGTTTTCTGAAGACGGAAAGTTGACTAAAACGTTCTGTGAACAAACGGAAGCAGACATTGAAAAAGAAGATGATTGTTGTGCGTGCGATGAAGCTAAATATAATGTAAGTCCTTGATTATTTTACAAACTCGATCCCCATTTTTTGTCTGTAAATCAAAAAATTCACAAGAATTATAAGTTCCGTCGGTTTTAATAAAAAGCTGGGCTAAATATAATTTAATTATATAATGATATTGCCCAAATACCTTTTTTGTTGGTATAAAGTTGAGTTGATTTTTGGCATTTTCCATGACTTTTTTTAATGTTTCGGTGATTATGGCTTAAATTTCTCGTTCAATATTGCCTCTCAAGTCACTAAGAGTCTTTTGCTGTTCTACATATATCTTCCTCTTCATATATCCTCATAGAACAAAGTCCAGGGGAGTCAAATCAGGCGAACGCGAGGCCAGTCAATATCACACGGCCAGGGGATTATAAAAATTTGCACTTTTGATTACCTTTCTTTATGTAATAAAAAAGAAACTGGATTTATAAAAAACTAAAAGTGACACTTTCTACTTTTCCAAAACGAGAAAATACAACAAATACGAATGCTACGGATTGGTGACAAATAATGTTAGTCATCCGTAGTCTCTATAATTAAGCGAACTGTTTATATTGATTGTCTGTAAAAAAAAGATTCTTCATTTACCGGCTTTTATATTCTCATCACCTGAAGAGACTATAGGCGCCTACCAACGAACATTGAATAATAATCCTGAAAGATGATTGGTTAAAAAAAATATTCCAATTATTGTTATTTTCTTTACTCTCTATATAGTTTGTAGATTAAAAGTATGGAAAGGCACTCGGAGGCATCATGCCAAGGATTGGCGGGCCCATGCTCGAAAGGAGGAGGGCTCTGCACTCCTTCATACAGTCCTTCATTTTGTATTTAGCTCCTGTGTGGCACGAAACGGCAAGTCTGCTAATTATAGTTTCATGTGTTTATCACACATTTTTCGCCGTGGCTCTTTGGGTCGTGAGAGGCTGCGTTCCGACACACATAGGTACTGGCAGACCAACGAGTTAGAATATACCGTCACTGTAGCGAGATGGTCATCGAAGAAAATGTGAGGCGTGAAGAGAGATGTGGTAAGCGGAATGGAATGGGACGGAAGATGTGGCTCAATGTACGAAGTCACTCATACCAGACATAAAAACCCGGTTGAAGTGTAAGCACCGTTGTGCGGATTACGCTCTGACTCAGATATTGACCGGGATTTGTGTTTCCGGTCGTACCTGTGCCGGTTCAGATGGGCAGAAATGCCCGAGTGACCGTACTGTAGGGCTTCCGTACTGTAGGGCCTTGGATACTGCCCAACATACGATGTTAGAGCCTGTTAGATGAACCGAGGAAAGAGAGGGGTTGTGCGAATGCGGGTATAAAGTCAACTCTATGCAATAGTTGGTTTCTGTATGATTAAAAACGAGAATGTTTGGAAGTGTGTCCATGGGTATGTAAAAAGGGCAAAGGACAAAGGAGAAGGAGAAGAGAGGTAGAATGGAAAAAATACACAATACACAAAAATAATAAAATAAAAACAAAAAATAAAGAAAAGAAAAACGGACTAACGTGAGTAATGGTGTGCAAGGCAGGGTAAGCAAGCAGATGGTTCTGGCTACACCAGCGCGATTTCCTGCTCACTCATCGAAGTGGAGAGTTGGTTTTAGGCGCTTGCTCGGCAGGTGAATCCGACACAGCCGGGATAACTTTCCAGTCCTGTTTCAGAAGATTTCTAAGAATCATAAAACTAAAATAATCACAATTTATAAAAGAACTTTTTATAGTAGAAAGTTTTTTTGGTGATTTATAAGTCATATTACTATTATTAAATTATTACTCCCTTGGCAAATAGCGCTTTACAAGATAGATTACGGCATAGTCCACAGTATAGTCTAAAATTTTTAAAAATTTTCTAAATTAGTTATTTTATTAACAGTTAAAATAATAATTACTGTTGTCACATGTAAAACAAACAAAAATTCTCTCTCGCGTAGTCGATCCCATTATGATAACATAATAGAACTGTCACCTTGATTCATATCCGACGCTTAATCAACTAGGCTACGAACGACATATTTAAAAACTTTCAAAATGATAACATGTATACACAATTTATATCATATTTCATATCAATTCAGTATAAATTTCGAAACTAATGTATATGCCTAAACACACTTGAAACATGCATTGTCATCCAGATCTTAGCTATCCTGAAAATTTCAGAGCTCTAGGTAGTCGGGAAATAGGTTTAAATTCGATTACAAAATTCCGCGGAATGACAGAGAGACAAAGAACACGGTGAAAATATAAAAAACTTTCTAAAAAAGGATTATAAGTATGATCGATTGGCTTAAGTGACCTTACTACATTGCGAACTAAAAAAACCTTTTATTTATATGAGTCCATTAGGTTTAAACTTGTAAGAAAGTCTATCATCCCCTTTAGGATGTCCGTTTATAAACTGATCATACTCTAAGAAGACCTGTCCCATATATTTATGTCGTTGGTAAACAATTACTTTGCAGTTTCGTCTGTAAATTCATAAAATCTGCATGTTCCACTGTCCACATCGTCCAGGTTACAAAGATGGTACCTCAATAGATAGGTACTCTATTATTATTTCTGCAATTACTCTTCATGTTTCTAAAGCTCTAAAAGTAACTAAGAGAAGCTTAGTAAAGGCCATTTTAACCTTTTGGTTTGTCTTTAACCAGGAGTATTTTTCTAGTAGACTGCACTTGGTTCCTTTTCCCACTTACAAATTTCTTTCATTTTGGATGTCACAGGTCTGATAAAAGGAATACTAGCCTCTTCTGTTGCTACTTATCGGCAATTTCGTTTTTGGCAATCCATTTATGCCTAGTACTTATAAAGCAAAGTAACGTTGTTGTATTTAACCAGTTGCTTAAGAGACAGTTTGCAGTTCCAGACTGTTTTGGACTCGAACGTGGTGGATTGTAGAGCCTTCAATGCAGCTTGGATATTGAAGGCAATAAATATTCTGTCTTAATTGAGGGTTGTTTTTTAATGCTTTCTTGAACTGCACAGAACTTTATTGTTAAAAGCTTTGCATGGAAGATTGTAATTGTGTTTCCCAGGGCTATTGAAACCCGTAATACGTTTACCTACTCCTGATGTTTTAGACCCATCAATATAACAAATGAGGGCTCTTTTTGTAGGGATTTTGTATTGTGTTAACTCATACTCATTTAGTGTGAGTTCGATATCTCGTTTTGGAGACATGTCTGTAGGTATCTTCATGGATTGGGTTGCTGCGACCTTAGAATGCTAAGATGTCCTGTAAGATCATAGTGTTTTAGAGGTTTAATCCTTGTTAACCTATAAGCACTTTCCAGAGCAATATGTGTAAATATTTATATAATAATAAACTGGCTCTTCGAAAAACAGTCATATGCGTAATCGTGTTTTTGTATTCGATGTAACATATTTTACTGTCGCTCTATCTAGGTTTACTCTGTACACCAAAACGTACAATAAGAAGCAAAAATCTGCTAGCAAAATATGCTGACATTGACAGATGAATTTGACAGACAACGTTTACAGACGACGTTGACAGAAAAAGTTGCAAGACAAATTTGATAAACGACTTTGACAAAAGACGTTGACAAAGGACATCTAAATGCAAGGGTGCAAGGTCTAGAATCTAGAATTACCTCTAAGGCCGTACTAGAACACGATCTCATTGGCCAGTGATCTAAATACATACGAGCCTTTGCAGATTTTGCAACTCGTCTTATGTTGCTTTGTTTTGTTCCACCAAACCATCGGAGCATTCTATATTTAAGACCATATGTTCTCCCAAAAAGCCTACGGAAAGTCTACATAGCCCTTGTAGCTTTAGAGGTTATATTTGCGAGGCGTGGAATCCTGTCGAGGAAAACTCCGACGTATGTTAACGCTTTTGAGAATTAAAGTATCACTTCATTCGTAATATGAGGTTGAATCATTTATTCCCTTTTGTTCGTGAATGAAATGAGTATCGTTTTGTTAGGATTGGCTGAAAGTCCTTCCTTCGAACAACAAGTAGTTATGAGGCTTAAGACACTGATCTGTACAATCATAAACTAAAGTTATGCTTCTTACGCAGTGGATCTAACAAACAACCAGGTTAGTAAAAAAATGTTGGATTCGAGCGATATTTACGATAAACTCTAGAAAGGAGGCAGTATAGCAACAGGTGTAATGACGTGGCCAACGATCGCCGTGAACTGATCAAATTCTTAGGAATCTGTTCTCGTAGTCGTAATGGTTTTTCTGCAGGAGTTGTTCAGGAGCTCAAGGACGAGACTTGACAAAAGAATTATAATAACCTCTGTATGAATACAAACAATAGAAAAAGATAAGAAATATCTAATAAAGACAAAAAACCTTAGAAAACAGAAATGAATATACAGGGTAAAATAAAAATGTTACAATACTGTCATATTTACCTCTCACCGCAATAACTAAATCATTAGCATAACTCAGGGTATGATTCCTTTTTCTTTTAAGCTTTGCTCTCTCTATACATAGGTTTGCTTGTTTTAATAAGTACCCAATTAGTTGTTGTGGACAATAAATATTTAAAATTACTCCTTAATTTTGTACTTTCAGTTTTTGGAATACTTTAAAAAGAAAATTTACACATATTTTATTTTTAGTTAGTATTTGAAGGAATTTGGTCTAGTCGAACTCATCCAAAAGATTATCCAACTCTTCTTTGGTTAACACATTTCTCAGATGTCATAGGAGCTTCCCATGAAAAAAATTTTAGCTTCTGGGGTGAAGGGCAAATTGCATCTGAAGGTTTCAGAAGTTTAGCAGAGTGGGGATCTGTGAGATTAATGGAAACTGAACTGAGAGCTAAAAGTAAATATTTGAGAACTATTATTAAAGCAGCCGGTCTTTGGTATCCAAATGTTAATGGTAATACATCTACCACTTTTAAAGTGGATCGAAGACATCATTTGATATCTCTTGCTTCCATGTTTGGTAAGTAACTAATTAACTCAAAAAACGACAAAACACAACTATAAAAATCTTTAAGGTCCTACACCTGATTGGGTTGTTGGTGTCAATGGATTAAATTTATGTTTAAAAAATTGTACTTGGATTGAAAAGCAAACAATTGATTTATTTCCTTATGATGCTGGTACTGACAGTGGTGTTAGTTATATGGTAAGATATTGTTTTTAAATTTAAATTTCAATTCAAGATCAAAGTTAATCTATAGTTTTTCTTTCACCGGCGATGACTGGGTCCGATAGCTATAATAGATACGATTGATATATTTTACAAAATCTGTTGTTACAGTCACCAAATGCAGAAACAAATCCAAGAGAAAGAATATTCCGTATCACTACTAAATACCCTGAAGATCCGAGAGCACCTTTCTACGATCTATCTAGAAATGAAATTCCACCACTAGCTAAATTATATTTAACAAGAGAAAAAGTAATTGCTAAAAACTGTGATGATAATTTCTTGAGTTCCCAATTGGATGTTAGTGAAAATACCGAGGATTCTAATAGACGTAAGATTGTACATTTTTATTTATTATTGGACGCGTTAAACTTTTTGATTCTTTTATAGCTGAATGTGCTGTAAATGAATACTCCGATTGGACTGCTTGTTCAGTAACTTGTGGAAAAGGTTTAAGAATGAGAACAAGAAAATATGTTTATGAACACAAAGCAAAAGAATATAAGTGTAATACTCAACTTGTATCTAAGGAAATGTGTGTTGCAGATGTACCTGAATGTGAAGGGTAAATATATACTATAGAAAAGAATATTCCAAAACGCCCAAAATAAAAGCTAAAATAACTCCTTACGATTATCTATTATCTATATATCTATATTCTATATCTATTCTATATCTATATCTATATCTATATCTATATCTATATCTATATCTATATCTATATCTATATCTATATCTATATCTATATCTATATCTATATCTATATCTATATCTATATTTATATCTATACCTATATCTATATCTATATCTATTTATCTATATCTATTTATCTATATCTATATCTATATCTATATCTATATCTATATCTATATCTATATCTATATCTATATCTATATTTATATCTATACCTATATCTATATCTATATCTATTTATCTATATCTATTTATCTATATCTATATCTATATCTATATCTATATCTATATCTATATAATAATAATATTAATAATAAAATCTTTATTAAAGAAAATAAATGCATACAAAAGAATAAATAAGATACAATTCAATATATTAAAAGGCGAGATTTCGGTAATTATTTTACAAAGTAAAAAATCCCCGATTTTAAAATCTAACCCCAAGTAAATATAATTTAAAATTAAAGAACCCTAAATTAACATTTAGCTAAAAAACACCGTGATGGAGGAAGCTGCGTACTGCCAGGAATAAGTAGGTACTATTGCAAGCCAAAAATAAAAGCAGAATTCGACAAATATTAGGAAAGTGAAAGAAAAGCGCACAATACAAATCAATACTATAAGGTAGACATAAACATACGTTTTAGTTTAAATTTAAATGAGGCAATAGAGAGCTGTTTGAAAGATTTTGGGATAGAGTTATAAGTGTTAGCTATCTGGTAGGTAAAGCTCTTTTTAAATAACTGTAATCTATGAGCTAGCACGCTTAAAAGCCCTCTATGCCTCAAATTCAAATAATGTACATCAGTTCTGAAAGTGATTTTTTTAATTAAGTATAGTGGACAGCGTAAGGTTATAATTCTATGATATAAGCAAGATGAATGTAGCCAACGTCTGGATTTCATATCCAGCCAACCTGCATCTATAAGCTTGTGTGATATCCTCTCCCTACGTCGAATACCAAAGATAAGGCGAAGACACGAATTTTGCATTTTTTGAATTTTCCGTATGGAGGTGCTGTGGAGGAAGGGGCCATACAACGTATCACAATAGTTAAATTTAGACAGGACCAGGGACTCACACAAAATTTTACGGTTATTTACACTGAGACAGGAACGATTGTTATAAATAGTTTTTAAAACGAGAAATGCACTTTGAAGCAGACCGTTTACATGATTTTTAAAAGACAATGCATCATCGATCACAACACCCAGATTTTTTGCTCTGTCAACAAAGTCAAGTTGCACTCCATTAACATTTAATATGATAGGTGGTAAAACAGTTGCGAACAGAGGAGGCAGCAAAGAGAAGGGCTTTTGATTTGATTGGATTAATATGCAGCGCGTGAATCTTGGAAGCCTTCGTTAACGATTCCAGATCGTCATTAATTAGGCGAATAGCCTCAACGACGTGACGTTAGATGGATTGAATGAGTGGTAAATCTGGGTGTCATCGGCGTATAGATGAATTTTACAGGATTTAATGTAAGAGTGAATATTAGAAGTATAAACAGTGTACAGGAGAGGACCCAATATGCTTCCTTGTGGTACACCTGTTCGAATTGATGACCAGCAACAATTTTCCCCATTTAAGACTACCCTCTGCATTCGATCCTCAAGATACCCAGATAGTAATAGCACCGCACTATCACTCAAACCGCTATAGTGTAAAATTGATGTAAGTGTTCTGTGGTCTAGAGAATCAAACGCTTTGGAATAGTCCAACAATACTAGTATAGTTGCCTGTCCCCTATCTAAGGCCTTGACAATGTCGTCCGTTATATCTATATCTACATCTATATCTATATCTATATCTATATCTATATCTATATCTATATCTATATCTATATCTATATCTATATCTATATCTATATCTATATCTATATCTATATCTATATCTATATCTATATCTATATCTATATCTATATCTATATCTATATCTATATCTATATCTATATCTATATCTATATCTATATCTATATCTATATCTATATCTATATCTATATCTATATCTATATCTATATCTATATCTATATCTATATAATAATAATAATAATAATAATAAAATCTTTATTAAAGAAAATAAATGCACTTTGTTTATATCTATATCTATATCTATATCTATATTCTGTATCTATATCTATTCTATATATTATTAATAAAACTGTAGAAATGTATATGTTTGTGCGCGCATCACATGAAAACTGCTGATCCTATTCGAATGCAGTTTTCAAAGACGTATTTGTCGTCTTTCAACTTAACATCTGGTGTATGAAACTTTCTCCCCCCACCCCTTTAACGGGGTGAGGACAGAAATTTTTATACAAAAATCAACACGCCACGCGAACGACGTTGCGGGTACATCGAAATAGAGCCCAAAAATGTGGTTAGAATTTTTTTTCTGTCTGTCTGTCTGTATGTTTGTGCGCGCATCACATGAAATCTACTGATCCGATTCGAATGCGGTTTTCACAGATGTATTTGTCTTCTTTCAACTAAACATCTGGTGTATATAAATTTCTCTCCCATTCCTTAAATGGGGTGGGGTAAGAAATTTTTATATAACAATCACACGCCACGTGAACAACGTTGCGAGTACAACTACAATAACTACAACTACAATAAACCGCAATTTCATATTTTAATTTTTAAAAAAAATTCTTGTGTTTTTTTGGTGAAAAATCGGTTGTTTGTTGGAATATCCAAAATTTAAAGATACTTGTATTCTAAATAAGTTAATCTATCTCGATTTTTAAAAAAGTTGATTGTGTTTTGTTTTTTTGAGAAAAATCGCTGTATGTTGGTTGTTAATTAAGGTATTTGCAAAATTCAAACAGATTTGTAATCTAAATAACATTATCTATCATTTCAAATATACCGCAACTCGATATGTTAATTTTTAAATAAGTTGATCGTGTTTTGTTTTTTAAGAAAAATTCTGTATCTCGGTTGTTTATAAAGATATTTGCAAAAATTAAACAGATTTTTAATCTAGATTAAATTATATACAATTTTAAACACACTGCAACTCAATATCTTATTTTTTTAAAAGTTGATCGTGTTTTGTTCTTTGAGAAAAATCGCTGAATCTCGGTTGTTTATTGGAATATTTAAAAAACTTAAACAGATTTGTAATATCGATAAAATTATCTGTTGTTTAATACAAACCGCAACTGATATCTTGTTTTTTAAAGAAAAATGGCAGTATATCATTTGTTTATTGAGATATTAGAAAATTTAATCAGACTTGTAACCTAAACAAGATTATTTATCGATCATTTAAAATAAACCCGAACTCGATATCTTGATTTTTAAAAATGTTGATAATATTTTAAAACCTAAATAATTACTAAGCATCTGTAACTTAGAGGTCAAAGCGTTAACGTGTAGAGGTAAATGTTGCGGGATCGAATCCTGCATGATGCGACATTTTTTCAATTTCTCCTTAATACCATTTAATATATTCTTAATACCAAAGAAAACACAAAGTCTCGTACCACATAAATTATTTTATTGTATTCAAATCAAAAAGGTTGACAACTAGTTTCGACCATTAAGGTCATCATCAGGTCAAATGCAAAAAATAAACGTAATCAAATACAATTGTATAAAAACATTATTTCAATGGAAAGCAACTAAGTGGTAGAACTGGTTTCTATATCTTCAACACAAAATGTCCATCGGTAGTAAAACAAGTGTGTAGTGAGTAAAGAGGTAGAGATAGACTAATAAATGGTCAAGAATTAAGTGGTACGAAAAAACTATGTTAGGAACATTACAATAGTTAGTAATATAAAATTAAAACTTAAACACATTTAAAATTTTTGAAAACTGGAACTGAAAACTTGTAGTTGTCGGCTACGGCGTCAGCAAAACTTTGGTGATGGATGATCCAAAATTAGGTGAAATTAAGGTCAAAATAAAATAACTTTATCAGCTTCCATATACAGGTCAAAGAACTTCTGGCCTATGGTTATCATACATTAACGGTTTTTTCGTTAATCTCCTGGGTTTTGCCACCCTTACCTACATACAGAACACCTGTTTGTCTTTAATTTATTAATCGGCGCCAAGTACAGACATACAAATAAAAGAGTGAAATCAGTTTTAAATTGTTTATTCAATGAAAAAAATTTCTATTTGATTTTGATAGTAAATCAATAGTAAGTAATTAATTAGTTTCTTAACTTTGTCTGATGTGAAGTCTTCTGTCGGAGCTTGCCGTAGCGAGTGTACTATCTGAATAACCAAATTTGAAGACCCCAGGACCGCAGTACTGAAGTATTCTTAAGATAAACTGAGTCCACTGAAACAATAGGTGCGATGGGCAGAAACTGATGTATTCTTACAAATACGGTGGCCACTTAAAGATTCGGTTCGAATGACCCTGATCTGGTGATATCGGTGATTTCAAAATGTAGATTAAGTCGAGACTCTCGTCCTTCTCTAGGACCCTTCTAAAGATGGCAAACGCCCTAATGAATAAAAAAATAGCAATCAAACTCCGACCATTTAATCCTTAATTTCGCACACAATCGCTAAAGGTTTCTCAAAAGTTCGAGAAAAAAGTTAATCACTTATTTGTTTATTTATTTTTAACTCAATAAAAAACTGATTCCTGAAAAGCGATTGTGAACGAAAATTTAAATGTTAGTAAAAATATAAACTTAAATAACAAATAAAATATTCACCAAATTTTGGATTATTACAAACTAAAATTATAATAATTAATTCTTACTCACCAAAACGAAGGGTGCAGAAAGTGAAGAGACAACTTAAGCTTTACGAATTACAAAATGAAATGAAAGAATTCCGAATCGAATCTCAAAAGGTAGCAAAATTTCCTACCGAAATCAGATAACTGCTCGCGTCGACGCGATTAACAATAGATATTTTTAAAGTTAAATAGTCGAGGAGCTAGGCTCACAACGAACGTTACAACACTTGTTTTACCACCGATGGACATTTTGTGTTGAAGATATAGAAACCAGTTCTACCACTTAGTTGCTTTCGATTAAAATAATGTTTTTATACAATTGTATTTGATTACGTTTATTTTTTGCATTTGACCTGATGATGACCTTGATGGTCGAAACTAGTTGTCAACCTTTTTGATTTGAATACAATAAAATAATTTATGTGGTACGAGACTTTGTGTTTTCTTTGGTATTACCATTTGAACACATTTGAGAAATGGATGATATCCTGTCGCTAATATATTCTTGTTTGTATTTTTTCTATTTTTCAAAAGTCCCATGAGAATTATGTGAAAATAATACTTTACGAAATTATTTTCTTCGCAGTGATGAAACTGTGGATTCCCAAGAAATTGATCCCCTTGACAGCTCAGGTATTTGCTCCACAACAGATTGGAGTGCTTGGTCTTCTTGTTCTGAAATTTGCGGTGAGGGTGAGAAAATGAGGACTCGTAAATTTAAAGATAGAGCTGGAATGAAGAAATGTCCACATGTAATGATAAGTAAGAAATTACCTAGTTTTTAATTTCACACTATAATCTAATATTTTTTTAATGATTAGTATTAACAATTTTTTATTAGGATAAATAAATACAAGGTCTATCGCAAAGTAAACAGGACTTTTAAGAAACTACCTATACTAGTAGCGCTATCTGTTATAGGGGCTACCGTTCGATAGGTGCATCTTTCATTAATGTTCTGTCAAACTTTCATGACAATCGAACCACTTCACGCCAAGTTATCGCGCTAAAAGTGACACAATCTTTTTAACATCGGTCAAAAAAGCAACTTCAAAGCCAATATTAAGTTCTGTTTTAAATATTTACTGAATGGCATCGATCATTGCAATGAGTTTATAGTGATGATTGTTTATCTCATAGCCGAGTCCATGAGTGGTTAACACGATTCAAAGAGGGTCGTTAGTCGCTGGAAGACGAGGTACCTATATGTTTGTCAGCCGAATTTCTGATTACGCCAGAAACTGTCAAAAAAGTGCATCTGTTTATTAAAAATGACCCAAAATCTTTATTGAGATATATGCAAATGAAATGAAATATCTTCGAAGATTCGATCTATCGCATTTAGACCCGGAATTTGGGATGAGAAAATTGTGTTCACGGTTTGTTCCACATAAGCTCATGGATGACCAAAAAATGCTTCGAATTCAACTTTTGAGAGATATCATTAAAGAGGTCAAGAAAGATGAAATCTTTCTTTACAACTTTGTGACTAATAACGAAACCAAGCGTCAAAGTTCCACATGGAAGCACGCAAGCGAGCCAAATTCCAATAAAAAACGTTTAGAAAAGTTAAAATTGTAGACAATGTTGACTTTTTTCTACGATTAGAAGGGAATTATTCACAAAGAATTCGTTCTATTGAACTAAACGGTTAATGCTGTGTATTATCTTGGTGTTATGAGTCGTTTGATCTCGTGTATTCGTCGTGTTCGGCCAAAATATCGCGAAGAAGGAAGTTTGTACACGATAATGCACCACATCTATCGATACTTATGCGACTTTTTTCTGTTCGGTAAACTACATTTTTCCATGAAGGGGACCTCGGTATGACGAGGTCGAGGCAATCCAAAAGGCGTCGACTATCATTTTTATACAATCGAAAAACTTGTGCACCGTGCAAATCGCTGTATTAATTCTGAAGGACACTATTTTAAATAAAATAAATTCCATTTGCCATTTGTCCTATTTACTTTGCGACAGACCTCGTATATGAGTTTTGAAATTAGAAGTAGATAAATGGTTTGTTATAGTACTAAGATTTCTGCAAATAAACAAATAGAGTACGAAGTGTGTAGCATGAGCTGCATGACAATCTAATCAATAATTAAAACTCTATAACAAAAACATAGGGCGCATCACATTCCCAGAAATCTATTGAAATGTCTACCATATATATTTCTTTTTGTTTAGTGGAAAAGGAGAAATGCTTTATCAGAGAATGTCGACCAAACGAAGTAGATATTAAAGATCCGCTCTGTCCAACCACTCCGTGGAGCGATTGGAGTCCTTGTAGTGCATCATGTGGAAAAGGAATTAAAATGCGTACCAGATTACTTTTAGTGGAACCATCTAAACAACAAGAGTGTAGCAGTCGTGTAGAACTTATTCAACAGTTACCCTGTGAAGAAATCGAGACCTGTATGGTGGACATGAATACTGCTAAAAGTGCGTTTTTAAATATTTTATCTTATTTTACTTGTACAATTTTCATTAATGCGGTTAATTTTTTATATTTTCCGGTATAAGTTTCTGGCTGTGTAATGTAAAAAATTTAAGGAATAATACAAGTTTTCATGGGCAACAATCAAATTCGCGCAGCGGTCAGAAATGTTCCTAGGTAAACAAATTAAATAGGTATCCCCAAAACGACGCAAACTTCCGCTGCCTTTGCGGAATAAGTTTCGCAGCGCACCAAGGTACACATTAATAACAGAAGTAGGTAGTCCTTGTAGGTGCTGGCTGTTTTAAAATTTCCAATAACAGTTCATCAGTTTCATCTAAAACGGGAATAACACTGTGATGAATAATTGTACTTAAGAGCAAAAATCATATGCTTACCACTTTTTTTTTCTCTTGTTTTTCGATGGTGTTATATTAGTGTTGCCAGTTTTAAATTTTTTACTAGGTGGGGATAAAAAATCCACGTTACAATCTGCCCAATTTCACTTTAGCTGTGATATGCGCAAATGAAGAAGAGAGAGCATCACAACAAAGCCAGAAGACATTGTCGCGAGACCAATAATCTGAGCGTCTCCCCACCTTGGTTCATCATAAACCAGTGCGCATCTCAACGTCAGAGCTAAAGTGAAATTGGGCAGATTGTAGTTTGTGATGATGCACTTGGAGTTGGAGACAAAAGGTCAACATCTGCTTCAATGGGTAGAACGTTGCCAAATGTTTTGTACTAGAATTTACATTTGCCAGGAAATACAATGAGTCGAAGTGTTTCCACTTTTTTTTTCTCCTCAGTACCTCCTCCTGAAGGCTTATATGTTCTAAGAATAAAGTAACAAAGAAATACATATATTTTTCCTGTGAAGTGTAAAATTGTAAGAAACTTACTTTAAATGTTTAAGGAAAGTGTCTTTAAGATTTTTACACTTTTTTTCAATTGTCTCCAATGGGATTACCCTATCAATCTCCTCATACACCTCCCTTCACATATTTTCTCTTATGTCCTTTCCTCTCTCTTTAAGAGGCAGGGTATGATCCCACAGAGCAGGGCGTCCTTGCACAGCTTCAGCCGATATGGCCACATTAACGTCTTCTCGATTTGTATTTGTTATAATTTGCGAGGTACTTTGACTACTCTGTTGAGTACCTTCTGCAATATCACATGAATGGTATTGGTACGCTCTTAACGGGAAAACACCTCCACAATCTCCACATTCCACCTAGCACAAACAGAAATGTTGGTATAAAAAAACAAAATTTCATAGTGACATAATTAATATAAGGTGGGATCATGCAACTTGTTTTGGTTTTAAACATTTACATGAAAGTGGAATAAATTTATTTCCGAGTATTTCAATATAGTTGATCATATAGAACTACATAATCATTTTTAAGTTCGATAAATCCTTACATTATCTTAATAATGAATAAAACAAGCTGCATGAATCCACCCATATTTTATAGAAAAATAAGTATATCCATATAATAGTCAGTTATCTAGTTTTCTACTGAGTAAAGTAATATAATTATGTATTTTACCTTTTCACTTTCAATGTAAAATCACTACACCAGAGATAATAGAATAATTTGTCTATGTACACCTACACCATAGACAAATTAGACATGTTTTGGAGACCTAACCTATCAAACAAATCCAAAACAAAACATTGATAGGAACTGCACATGCGTTAAGAAAAAAAACTGCGAAATTCCCTAAAATATTAAAATAAATTCAAGATTCCCGCCCTTCAGATTTTAAATAATGCAAATTCGCAAGAAATTAAAATTGACATTTGTCAAAATTTCTAGACTGACATAATTTTGATATTAACCAATCGGAGTTGTCTTCGCCATTCGCAAATCGCAATTCGCATTTACATGAACCCCTCTTTAGACCGTGAGATGAGAAATATTTAAAGACAAGCTAAAGTTATAATGAACGAAAATCGGTAAACGGCGCCACTTATCTTTTTAGAAATAATTGGGAAAAAATATAAGAAACCTAGTTAGAAAGAATCTATTAGATTAGGAACAGTAAGGCAATACACTTAAACTAGATTGTGCTTTAAAATTTAGTGCCTTATTTAAAACTCAAGCTCAAACTAAACCAAAATATAGCCGGTAATTTACTGAGCTAAATTACACAGCGGCCATTGTTACTCTTCTCATGTAAGCGAGAGTACCGTTCTTATCACAATCTAATTCGTAACTGAGCGCGATGCTATATGCTTCTTGCACTTGCATCTTCACAATGAATCGGGCGTTTTCAAATTGTTTTGAATCGACTAACCAATCAGAAACCGTAATTTTGAATCCCGAATATTTGAAAGACTAACCATGCCAAAAATATAGTAAACCAATATCAAGAATGTACTTCTAGTTGCCTACAGTAAGGGTTCATCGGAAAATAATTTCTAAATTGACTTGAAATCAAAGTTAGATTTTTTTGAAATGCTACAAGCTTAAATAAATTGGTCATAGAAAACCACCTGATATTTTGAATATTAGTTGCCAGTAATGGTTCTAAATGATTAAAGCTTGTCTGGCTAAGCCGAGTTGTCTTAAATTTTATACAATTGAACAGAGATTGATAACCCTTTTTTAAAAACAATCATTTACGCTTTGCCAGACATCCTTAAAACCGCTAATTTTGCTTCCTCTTTTGGGTGATGGAGACCATTTGAAATTTTAAACATAAGTTTAATGTTATTTAAAAAAATATGCTAGACACTCAAATAACAGTATATTACGTAACAAGAGTGGTAAGTAGGATATTACGTACAAGTGGAAAAGTTACGCACGAAGCCGCGTAGCGGCGAGTGCGTAATTACACGAGTACGTAATACCTCTTACCACTCGAGTTACGTACTATGCTTTATCTACGAGTCAATATTTTAATTTTAATTCTAAATATTTGACATCTCTAAAAAAATATATGACGAAATTTTACGTTTAAAATAACATCTATCAAAGTAGTGACATTAAGTAACATACTAGATTAAATAATCATTTAAAATGTAATATATGTTGCCTAAATCTGTTTTATTTTTTAATAAAAACTATTATATATTTTTAATTTATAATATTGTATGGGTTAGATATTTATTGAAAAACCATTTTTTAATGTAACAATTATTTAAAACAGCAAAATATATTGTTTTACATGCATAAATACGCGTTCCAACATGACGTTTCATAACGCACAACTGTGCGTTATAGCTTACTTACCCTGCATGGTGATAATGAGTATAAATGACATTTACTATCAAAGGAGTAGATAAATGCTATTTACGTGCCACTCTTTAGGGTGACAAGAAACTGTCTGGCATTGAAACATATACAAAGAGTATTATCCTAGGACCACTAATAAGAATGGAAAATTTGAAAGATATCGGAGGGGTTCCGGTGTATGGTCTGAGACTTAGCTAAAAATCTGGTGATAAATATAAACTGGTTTACAAAAATAGAAACAAAAAATAATATTGCTTTATCTGAGTCTGGAGAATAATCTAATAGTATAATTTAAATGTTTATCAGCAAAATTATGTTCATCTACTCTGTGAAGTTTTCATTCTATGTTAAAATTAACTTTAAACTCCAAAGACAAGCTTTTGCCGAAATGTCGGGACAGGCATCAATATCTTTAATATTCCTTGCCTTTGACCAGGTAGCAAGGAAAGCAGTGTACACTGCAAAAGCAGAAAGTTTGAGAGCCCTGATTTGCGCACCATCGTTCTCTCGGCTACGCCTCGAGTACACTCAAACGCAGTACAGGAATCTCAAACTTTCTGCCCTTTTAGTGTAATATACCATTGTCGCATAATCCTAACGTTATTTATACAGTTGAGTCAGTGGTTCTTTACCCGTGCGTCATCATTTAAAGCATACGAAGTAAGTCGGAAATTTCAACTTAATAACATGCGGTAGCTGTTTTGTCTTTAGTTTCATGCGTGGAAGACAATGACGCTAGAAGTATGTGTTTTATCTCGCCAGGTATTAGTGACGCACGGGTAAAGAACCACGGACCCAACTGTACCTAATGTTACAGGTTTTTAATAAATGTGCACTATTTATTTTAATATACTAATTCAATTATATATCTTTTTATAAATTAATGAATCTGAGAATAACTGGAGTTATAATGGCTGTGGAAGGATTCACAGGCATCTTTTGCACGTTCTTTATCACTGCTACAAGATGTCTATATTTTTGAAGGCTAATGTAGTATGTAGTTGTCAAATAAGTTTTATTCGTTCCGAGTTCGTGTGGACTGACTAATTATAACAGCTACCTAAGCTCAGGGCCGTAATGGGATCTATATTATACCAGCAGGTGTCGACTGTTCTTTTAAATTATTTTACTGAAGCGCGGTGTGAAAGCAAATATGTTTTTTTCATAAATCCAATAACTTTTCAATTGAAAGGTTTCAATTCACTTATTAATCAGTTTAGGTATTAGCATAATATAAACTTATTATAGAACAAATTACAAAAGGTATAAATCATGATGATAATTACATTCAATTACTTTCAAGTATCAATATCAGTATCGTTCCCATTGTCATCACTACTGTCTACATTTACATTAGAAAATACATGTAAGTATTTTAGCTGTACTGGTTTAACATGTTCAATGTAACTTGTCCAGTTTTGCGTGTCTGTTGCAGCGACTTCATTTTCTATCAACTGTACCTATTAAACAGATGCACTTAGTTTTATAGCTTGGTTTTGAAAGCATTGTTCCTTTTCAACTGACACCAAAGCAGTTCTATAGTATTTAGGACGCAGTAATAGGTAGATAGCCGTTTCTGTTTGCCACACAGTCAATATGGCATACTCATTTTTGAATATTTATGTACGTAACACTTCTAATAATGTTTTTTTTTTGTGAGGCACTATTCTAAGTCAATGTCATTCTGTTCCACAAAAAATTCAGCTCATATTTCGTAGAACTTGATATGGTGACTCTTATCTTCACCTTTAACAATAGGGTTACAGTTTGGTTTATCGCTTCTATGCTAAACATTTTTTTTTGAGTCCGCCGTACACATTTAAAATTATTTACTGAGCATTTTCACAATAAAAACCAATAACTTTTCTTTCACCTCTTTTGACCCTGTCCTCAACTTTATCTATTAGATCATTATCACTCGCATCCAAAAAAATTATCGTCTGATTTTTAGTTTCTGTTGTAAACTACGACTGCTACATATTAATCAAAAATAATAAATTATATAAAATAACAGTGATTATAACAAGACACAACACTAATAAATCAAATAACAATAACAAATGTAGAAGAATAAATGTGAACACTAAATAACAGCAATTTTTTAAAAGCTGCTGTCGATGACAATACTATGAGAATACTAGAATTTGTGCACCCAAACCTGTACAGATCAAAAGCAGGTAATATACAATTGAAGCAATGACAAGCCGCCGTTAAACCCACATTAAGGTACGAAAGATCAGTCCGCACGAACTTGGAACGACTAATAAACTGCAAAACACTGTAAGCGGGTAAATGACGTTTACAGGATATTGGTGTACCTACACAATCCTGAGAAAACCTGGCAATAAGGGGCAGGTATAGTATATTCACAATTATAGTGACTGACTTGTGCAGAAATTAAGAGTACCTATCCGCTCATAGAATAGAAGCGATTTCCCAACTTCAGGTAACTTGTGAAAAGGGCGGTCTTCAGGAATTTTATATATTGTTATTCCGTCTTGTTTTTCTTGGTATAATAGGATCACTTACAATTTTTTAGAATGTTGATAATGAATTTTAAATCAAAGTAGCTGTTTCATGAGGGACTTCGTTACTGTCCATGCTTTTTCTACAAGGGTTGCATCATTAGATACATGTATTCGTTGGCGGTCTTCAGGTTCTAATATTCGAATGAGATTTGGGTCCGGTATATCAACTGGTGAAATTGCCCTATTAAATTCTGAGGTCCAGGGACGCTACATTGTTTCATACAATAGAGGTAAATTTGACGTGGATTCAATGGCAGGTGTACATACTTAAAAGTTAAGAATAAACACTTTTACGATAATACTAAACTTTTTTTTGTACAAACTGAAAACTCAAATGACTATACAACCAATTCAATCAAAGGCATATCTTTAACTGATTGTTTATCTTCGTACAACTCTCTTTAAATTAAAAAACAATTAACGACAAATCACAGCAGATAAATTTCAGGTATAATTTGTTAATATGCCAATTAAGTTAGACGTCGCGTCGGCTAAAATATGTTTAAATGTTTCTATATTTGTAAACTATGTAGTTAGTTTGTTGGCATTCCGCTTAACCTACAGTTGACTCGCCTATAAGCCGGTCCTGGAAGCTTGTAGTACTAAGATAATTCCACAACAATAGAGTATTTAAAAAAGATTATTAAGTTTTACAAAAAGACTTTTACAATGAGAAACTTATATACTTTACTTATAACCAGTCCGCGCGCAATTGAGGGGTTCTTTTTGAAACAATTTAATTTTCTTTAAGGTTCAAACTGCCAGCGCACGCTACTGATGTACACCCGTTTTCATATTACTTAGGTTTTCTGTTTTAATTTTATATTTTTTAATAAATTTCAGTTGTCTGCATGCAAGATGGCGATTCAGGTCCATGTCAAGGTTACTTCAACAGATGGTGGTTCGACGCTACGAAATTAAAATGTTTCCCATTCATCTACGGAGGTTGTAGAGGAAACCGGAACAACTTTTTGACAGAAGATCAATGTATGGAGACATGTAAAGTTGTAAAAGGTAATTTTATTAATCAATGCAATAAATGAAAATAAATTTGTAATTTTTTAAGATGCCATTACGGGAACTTTGGATTCAACTTTGCAACTAAGACAATCCACTCGCCTTCAACCCACAGATTGTATCCTCTCAGATTGGTCAGATTGGAGTTCTTGTAGTACAACATGCGGTCGGGGTTACAAAGAAAGATATAGAGCGGTCATTGAACGTGCTCAAAATGGTGGATCCTGTCCAAATAGTTTAACACAGAGGAGAGGCTGTTTTGTCAGAGCTTGTTATTAATATTGTTATAATTATAGAAAATAAATTTTTAAATATACGATATTCGCTATGCCTATGGAATGCAGTAAAGTGACTACCAAAGTTCTACTCAATAATTACAGAGGGCATTTCGTAAAACTCAACTTTAAGTCTATCTAAGCATTTCGTACATTGGAATCCGCTGAATCTCATTTTGACCAAATATGGATATTATTAGTAAATGCAGCTTTTATACGCTTTTTAACTTATTTTTTGCAATGCTTTCGCTTATAATTTATATTTTCCGGCTCTGAAAATATATAGTTTAATTATGTGCCCACAAAACGGTGCATCCATAGTTGCGCGCATAGCGATTACGCATATGGCTAATATATGGTAATAATTGTTTTCTAATACCTATAACTTATTAGATTTTTTTCTTGTTTTATTATATTCTAACAAATCAATTACCAATGGACCACCTTCAAAAAGAAAAATGCACTAAAAAGCTAAAAACAAAATCTTTATTTCTTAAAAAACGCAACTAGGCATCTGATTTCGTTTTCTTGAAGTAGACTCAGATGGTTTATAGCTGTAAAAGATTTGGGTTACTAACATTTGAAATCTATATTTAATAGCTAAGAATAAAATAGCGACTAATTTGCAGCCAAAATCGAAATCAGATGTCTAGCTTACAATTTTAAATAAAAATAAATAAAAAAAATCTTATTTTTTGCTTTCTAGTGCATTTTCTCTTTGAAGGTGGTTTATCTATTTTTTAAGTTTTTATTTTAACCTTTTTAGTTGCTACTTGGTTTTGTTAGATGTGGGCGCATTCATGATGTACTATCTTCAAAACCTTCCGAATAGCTATTTTAAATCAAATTAAAATGTTGAATAGGTAGTCGACCATAAAATTTGCTATATAGAATGTCTAAGAACAAACAAAAAACTTGATTTACTTCTTTAACCCCCCCCCCCCCCATATTAAATTCTATGGCAAAAAATGGTGTTTTGAAAACCGCATCAAAATTAATTCAGCTAATTGAAGTCGGTTTATAATAAATATCGAATTTTTTTCATTAAAAATTATAGAAAAAATTATTAGAAAAAAAGCGAATCGGACTCGCCCATAAAGGGTTTCGTATCACCAAGTACAGTCAACCCAGAATAGGAATAGTTATGAGTATTCGATGCGCCGTAACAAAAAGAGGCGGAGCTTGAAAAGCTCATTTCATCTCGAGGTGCCTAGCTGTTAACATGGATACTTCAGCATTGCGAGGATTTAGCGACGTTGCCAGATAGATATTTTTTAAGATTTTGTTGCTATTATTGTCCCCACGTAATTTTTGTATATTATTGTATTCATATCATAAAGGCGGTGTCTTTAAATTGCACCACCAATTTCTTATATTATACAAATCGTGAAAATAAGGGATTAAGCAGACACTTAAATAGCACCACTAACCGCTACAGGGGGTTGGCAGGTAGCTGCCTCTTTAGAGTAGGATTAACCCAAGGAAAACTTACGATTTTATTTTAAAAGTGAAAATATCTGAAATTTGAATTCATTTGACTATTGCCCACCGCTGAAATTAATCATTGAATTTAGTTGAACTTGTTTTTATTGTTTTGAAAGTGATTAAACAGTCAAAATATTTGAAATTTGACTTCATTTGATTGTTGTCCACCGCTGAAATTAACCATGGATTTTGGTAAGTACCTACAACGCTTAAAATACTGTATGAATGTAAAAATAAATTAAATTTTATTTTTTTACTCTTAAATTTCTATATCTTTTTATATATCTGTATATTATATAATGTTTATATTTTTATCTTTTAATAAATATTTTAATTATATATTTTTAATATAGGTAAAATATACATATATTTAAAATTCCAAAGTATACTTAATTTAAATAGGATGGACTTAAAAGGTAAGTTTATATTATTCAATAAAAAAAGAGTGCAATATTATCTGCAGGGGTTCCTAATCCTATATCCCAATTTATGTGGTGCAATTTAAAGGTAGGATTTTAGACCCCCCGTAGCCGTGGTGCAATTTAATAGCGCCCCATAAAGGTTTAGTCCTTTAGTTACTAGAAATTATAAATATTTTGCATCCTCATTACATCTATCCGTTTATTATGTTGTAAAAGCTTTGGCCGCAAAAGGAATATATAAACATGGGATTTACACCTTGAACCGTTCGTATACTGTATTTGAAAATCAAGAGAGAGTAAATTCCCAGAATAAAAACTAATTCGGTATGCAAAACTATAGTACAGTACGTGCGGTAAAACTTCAATATTTGTAATGCATTCTAAATTGTTTTTGTTAATTTCAATACAAAATTTATTAAATTTCTTGGACTATCACATTATTTTATGATCTTTCATTGTTACTACAGTAGGCCTAAGAGGATTAACGTGCGTCATAGGCGTAACCAGATTAGAAAGGGATAATTGTTATTTAACGACCTCCGAATGGCAACAGCTTCTAATGACAGATATTTTGACTTAAATAGTGCTTAAGTTTCTAGAAATGCAGTTATTTGATTTTCGATAAACGTGACAAATAGTAGTGACTAAAAATGGAAGCAGTTTGTGAGTATACGCCAGTGAAAAAATTAAAACTAGACCATTTATCGCTCAATGAAAAGAGTGCTGTAGTGAATGTGTACCACTATTTTAAACATCAAAATCCCTCAAACACTATTGACAGTGTAGTTGAAACAACATCTAAGGCAATGGGATATGGAAAATCTACAATATATAGAGTTCTAAAGGAGGAAAAATCAGGTGGAGTAACCTCACCAAAGCCGAAACCAGGTAGACCAAAACTATTAAAAGTCAACGTGGACGAGTTTTTTAAAAATGCTATTCGTAAGCTTGTTCACTCATTTTTTATAAACAAGCAAATACCAACTTTAGATAAAGTTTTGCAAGCCATTACGAATGATGTTGTTTTACCCACAATAAGCCGGGATAAACTATGGAAAATGTTACATGAGTTAAACTTTAAATTTGAAAAAATGGGCAGACACTCAATGCTAATTGATTCTGAAGAAATTGTATGTTGGAGAAGACAGTACCTCAGAAGAATACAACAAGTTAAAGCTCAAAATAAAAACATTTATTATTTAGATGAAACATGGGTTAATGAAGGACATTGTGTAGGAAGAGTTTGGAAAGACAAAAATATAAAATCATCCCATCAAGCTTTTCTAGAAGGATATACTACTGGTTTTAAGGAACCTATAGGAAAAGGTAAAAGATTAATTATTTGTCATATAGGCAGTACAAACGGTTTTCTTGAGAATGGTTTACTCTTATTTGAATAAAAAAAAACGAAGAAATGAATGGAGACGTGTTTGAGGAATATTTTGAACAGATGATTCAATCCATACCAAAAGGATCGGTTATTGTAATGGACAATGCAAGTTACCACTCCAGATTACTTGAACCTTTACCAACCACTAAATGGAAAAAGGATGAAATTTCAAAATGGTTATCTTCTAAAAATTTATAAAAAATCTTATTCTTCGTCAAACGTTCAGTGTTGTTAAGTAATTAATTACAATTACTTTAAAAAGTAATTAAATTACTTTTTTGGTCCTCCGTCCAGAAACAATACTATTAATTACTTCAAAATCGTCCGGAAAATGGCATTTTCCGGCCTAGGCCGGCAAAGTAGCTTTTAGATTATCTAAAGAGATGGCGCTATGAGTTTAAATTTTAAGTCACCAAAAATACATAATAAATATAACTTTTAATTAAATTTAATTAAAAACAACGTACAATATACTAAACTTACCTATAACTTTTTCTAAATGTAAGCAGGATTCTAATTTACATTTAATTTCTCTCACAACTTGTATTATAAAATTTGACATTTATGTCAATTTACAACTACTTATCATTCGATTATGGATATAGTTCATTGTCTCTGCTATTTTTATATAAAATTATTAGATATTGATTTTAATATTTTCAATATAACAATTTTCTCTGTGCTGCTTATTAGCCAGAGATAATAGAATTAATTAATTAATTTGTCTATGTTATTAGCACAGTATTTGTATGTATAAAAATTAATTACCAGCTGACATTTTGTCGGCTATCTTCTAGTCAGTGGTCTTAGTTCAGTTAGCACAAGCAGTTAAGTCTTGAACATAACAGAACTTTTGAAAATATTAAAAATTAGTCGAACCAAAAAATAGTGTGTGTTACACGCCCGGAAAATATTTTGCAAGTGCTCGTATTGTTTCGCCTCGGTGCTACGCACCTCGGCTACACAACTTTACTCGCTCTTGCAAAATGTCATTTTCCGTCCTTGTGTCACAAATAACTATTATTGTAATTGGTACGGTAATTAATTACTTTCTACTCAACTGTAATTCATTTGTAATTCAATTACTCGTTACTTTACAATTACAATTACATTTCAATTACATTCGATGAAATGAATACTTTTAATATTTTATTCAACAGCTTATATAGGATAGGTACGTGAAAAAATCCAAGCCAGGTAATAGAATACAATGCAAGCGATAACCAGATCGGCGAGCTACTCTAATTAAGATAAGAAATATTATTTCTCGGGATTTTGAAACAAATAAATACTTAAACCCAAGCATATTGTAAAAGGATTATTTCTTCTATTATTTTCTTGTTTCCAGGAAAAAGTTAATGATATTTTTAAAAGTAAACTGGAAAAAGCATATTTTTTGAAAGAAGGGTTTGCAAGAAATTCAGTTCAACGTTCCACAAAATAGTCAGTTCGTGGTCAGTCCTTGATCTAACCCTAACTTGTTCGTTTTGAGGTGATATGTAATAAAAATTATATCAATTGAAAAACAAGTCAAGTATTGAATAGTTTGTTTTGTTTAGTTTATTAATTTTTGTGCCGTTAAAGAAGTTTTTTTCTGTTATTTGTTTATTTATTTTTTGACTTTTTTGACTAATCATCTTTAGTTCATTAAGTTTGTGGTTTAGTTTAATTAGTTGTAAAATGGACAACCTACCTAAAGGTGAAAGGCGAGTTTTGAGCGCTCAAGCTCGTGAAATCATACACTGTGTTAAAATTCACACAACGAGAAGCAAGTGCAGGTGAACCAATTATTTGAAACCTTCCCAGTAGAAGAATGGAAGAAAATAACAAATAAAGTGATTGAAATTGAGAAGGAGTTCATTTCAAAGGAGCCAATATTTGACGAAGTCATAAAGACTTGTATAATTAACATAGGTGAAGAATTTGACAGTGAAGATGACTTAATGGAACAAAACAGTGATAGTGATGAAAGCGATGAAGATTGACATAAGTATAACATTTTTTGTAAATATTTACGAAAATGCTCCGTTGATTTTTTGCATTATCCTTTATTACATATTTTAATATAATCACGAGGATAATTAGTCATTAACGACACTGCTAAATAGGTATCTTTACCTTTCCAAATTTTTATCTTTTGTGTTTGTAAAATTCACATACATACATTGAATTCTGAATTTTTATAAAATGTGTACTGCTTATATGAAAAATTAAATCATAATCTTTTCTAGTAAGATGACGCGGCAACGTTGCGAAACTAGCTTCAAAATATTCCTATCCTCGGTGTACTGTAACAACATAAAAGTTCTTGTAGTTCGTTGTAACTTTGTTCGATGTTTAAAAAAAAGTACTTACTAGATCTCGGTCAACCCAATTTTTGGTGGAAGTTTACATGGTAATCTACATGAGACATTTTTTTTAGTTTTATAATTCTCTTATTTCAGAAGTTACAGGGGGAGCAAACATTTTACCACTTTGGAAGTATCTCTCGCAAAAACTATTCAGTCTAGAAAAAATGGTATTAAAAACCTAAATATCATTTTTGAAAACCTATCCTATCCATAGATATCCAAAACGTATGGGTTGATGAAAAAAAATTAAATATCAGTTTTTAATATGGGGAACCGCAAATTTTTTTTTTATTTTTGTGTAAAATCTTAAGGTGGTTCATAGAATAGATCTACTTACCATGCATAGTTCTTACAGTTTTGGAAAAAAGTGGCTGTGACATACGGACGAACAGACAGACATGACGAATCTATAAGGGTTCCGTTTTTTGCCATTTGGCTACGGAACCCTAAAAATGGTGAATAAGCATTTTCTCTCACCAATTTTTTAATAGCGAAGGCGTTTAAATACATACAGGTGAAACTTTTTTGAAGTCGATTAAAATACAAAAAACCTTTTCCCAAGTTTCACAAATACTATGTTGAAAACCGCATCAAAATGGGTTCAGCCAAACGCGTGATAATCGCACATTAACATACATACAGGTCAAACTGATATCTTTTTTTTTTGAAGTCGATTGAAAACCAAAATTTTAATTAGTTAAATAGACCAAATTGAGGGATAAAGCTAAAATAAATAAGAAAATAGTTATATAAAAGCAATAATTTTATTAAAATAAAAAAAATTACTGGAAGTTACTTAAGAATATAAGGACTACAGGTTGCAATAAAGACTTTTCGCAACTTTTGGAGCCACTAGTAGATGCGTGGTAGTACTTGAATGACATATATTTCATGTAAAAGGTCTAATCATTAGTTGTCATAACCACAAAGAATAATTTGTTTCCATTCTCTGCGCGTGTATTTTTTTCTCGTCATGGATAATTTCGAAAATTGGCAAAAAGAAATAGTTATTATCCTAACAAGTGCGGAAAGTTATACTTTCCGCACGGGAACTGCCGATGCCCGAACAACGCGAAGCTGGAAGAATCAGAGTCACTATCAAATCCAAAATCGGAATCGTCAGAATCTGATTCCTCCAATGAAATAATTAAAGGAGGAATATTGTCATGTGAGCAGTTTCCCATGTAAGTAGTCCAATCTGCCAAAATAAGTTCGTCTGTATGTCTACAAAAATTTTGCCACATGTCTGGTGTACATTTAGTCAATGCTTCTGTCCAAGTTTTTTGAACTCTTTCCTGGTCAAGATAAGTAGATGTAATATGTTTGTTATAATATGTCTTAGTAAACCCCCATGCTAGTTCTATTGGATTGTAGTGACAATGGTATGGTGGTAGTCGAAGTAATTCATGTCCTCGTTGTTTTAAAATTTCATCCACTACATATGTCTTTTCGTCAGTTTTATAAGGTAAGATTATAGAGTACAGTTGTTTCTTTGTCATTTTTGTGTCAAACCTAATGTTATTGTTAATCAACCATTCCTGCATCATTGCTTTTTTCGCTGAAAAAGAGGGTGGTTTGTTAATTTGAACTGAATGGTATGGCGCGTTGTCCATGACCACCACACATTTTTCTTGAAATACAGATAGAGCAGGAATGAGTTGATTAACAACCCTGTTTTTAAAAAGGTCACCATTCATACTTTTGTGATAGTCAAGGTCTGTATTCGAAGAGTCTAGTAACAAGTCACATCCTTCCAAAAATCCAGTATCAGTCCCTGCGTGTAAAATAGTAAATCGCTTTCCTTCGGATTTTACACGAGCTGGATTACTTTTTAGGTCAGAATCGTGCACCCACTGACGCACTGAACTACCATTTTGATAGATCCATGTTTCATCTAGGTACACGAATCTAACTCTCTCAGCAAGACTTTTTAGTTGTTTATATTTCCGAATGAAAGCGATCTTTCTAATTTTAACGTGTCGTTGTTCACATAAAATATGTCGTCCATTTACTTTTTTAAATTTGTATCCCATTAATTTTATAAGTTTGTATAGTGTCGTACGTCCCCCTTTAAAATCAAAATTTTGTTTAGCATCAGTCAAAAGTTTGTCTAAAGTAAAATGTTCAGTTTTAGCATGGTACATCCAAATCTGTCGCTGTAAGTCTTTTTTTAAAATAAACTTCTCAAATGTATCAGTTTTACATCCTTTATCTGCGACTTTCTCATTATTTTTCAATCCTTCTTTAATAATCTTCCGTATTTTCGATACACTGATCTAAAAAAATTAAGCATTTAGAATGTTTGTCATATTAATTAGATTCAAAAAATATACCTCAGTTACACAACGGTAGTTAAGAGATTTAAAAATATTTAACAAAATTTTGAATTAAATTATAGTTACAAAAATGTATAATTTCGAAATTTGAAATCTGACAACATTGTATATAATTTATTATGATATCTGTCAAAAAAGGTTATGTGTTCTTTTAATAATATAAATTTTATTTAAAAAAGTGATACATATTTATAAATTCATTACAAAAACCTCTCTCAATTAATCTAATGCAAAATATATAAGTTTATGTTAGCGACTAGCATTGATTTAAAAGAAATACACATAAAATCGTAATTACTTGAAAAACCTCGGCCAATTGATTTAAATAAACACTCTCACAGCTGTTAGCTTGTTTCCTAAACATACCATAACATCTAACGATGCTGTTGTGAATTTCTGTACTTATTTTTTTTGGCATTGTATATTGAATCTAAGAAAGCATCAAATATTTCGTTATTGAATCTTCAACAATTTTACCTTTGACAATGTGCTGTCAATATTTCGACAGTAGGTACCAACCCAACAAATTGAAGTGCCAATCCAAGAAATAAAATGCATAGTCTACTGAGATTGAAATAAGAAGTGAATGAATTATAGCTTCTATAAAGTATGCATTCCCTAAGAAAGAATTTTGATTAATTCCACCCCTAAGGGGATAAAATAGGCGATGAAAGTTTGTATAAAAGTTTGTCAATTTTAAACCGATCGGGCTGAGATTTTGCATGCATATAGTTACTATGACATAGGCATCCCTTAAAAAAGGATTTTGATAAATTGCACCCCTAAGGGATAAAATAGGGGATGAAAGTTTGTATAAAACTGTGTGAATTTTAAACCGATCGGGCTGACATTTTGCATGCATATAGCATGCAAGTTTTTATAGTTTTAAAATAATAATAGTCTAATATCACTCGCGCTTTAATGTGCGGGGTGTGTGGAGCGGTGTGGCGGTAGAACGCTGCTGCTGGCTGACATGACACTGTCGATAGATGCGTAGAATCTTGAAAATTCGTGAATATTTTTTTTTATTACGTAGCGGTGTACTAAAATAGTATATTTCATTACGAGTACAGAAATGAGGATTTTTCCGTGCGCGCGTGACAAATTCTCGTGTGAGGCGCAGCCGAACACGGGAAGTCATGCAAGAACGGAAAATCCATTTCTGGACGAGTAATGAACGATATTTTTTATTATACTTAGGTACCTGAAATCAACATAAAGGTTTCTGAGTCCGCCATTCGGTAAAACTGTTATATTCTTGTTCATATCTCAACCTGGATTTCACTGGTAATAAATCTGCACTCACTTCTGCCGCTCGTTGTAAGATATTTTCGGGAATATCCCGATTTTCTTCACAATCTGAATTCATTTTTGCAAAATGTAATAAATACATAAATACTTAATTTTCACTGACAGAAAATAAAATGTCATTAATAAATAAATCGTTGCTATAGACATATTACATATGTTTATTATTAAGCGCACGGAAATAGGGATCGGGAAAAAATTTCCGTGCGCTGTTCCGAAAATGTCATATTTACTGTATTTTATAAACAGTTGAAAATGTGGTATTTTCTGTTAAGTATAATAAAAAATGACTTTTAAATTTCACTCTTAAGGATTTAAAATAGGGGTTGAAAATTTGTATGAAATTCGGTGACAAAAAACTAAAGTTTACGCGGATAAAGTCGCGGGGGGCCGCTAGTTCATCATAAATGGACGGTCGACGGAATTTTTCTTGAAGTTTCGCTATTTAATGCTAGTTTTTATATCATTCTCTTTCTTCGATCTTTCTCTTTTAAAGAGGCTCCCTCACATTGTTGCTAACCTATACGCTAGTCAAAATATTTGATACTGCACACGTTGGCAGCACTGATATTTACCTTATACTTCATACAGTTTGTAGTTGATATTATATAGGTACACACGATGTATATTTTCGCAATAAATATTTTTAGATTTCGATCGATAAGTGATATTTGGTGTCATACTATTGGAAAGATGAAGAGTTTTATTATACGATGTGATTTATTTGACTGTACATTGCATTTTAACGTATAAAATGGACACAGACGTTCGGATTTATAGTATACCTACTAGGTCCATGCTTAAAGCATACAATGATGTTGCTAAATCTTTCCCATGCAAATTTCTAAACCCGGGCGCTTGTATAGAAGAATAACTTCTACAGGCAGTCCCACTGACTGCCACTCCCGTTTTCTTAAACTAGTATTTAAATGTTTTATACCTATACATTTCATAAATTATAAAAATTTTACTTAAAATGTTCATGATTTTTGCGAAAGAAAATTGTCTACCATACTATAAGCATGTTCAGTTATAATTGTCTTAAATATGACTCAGAAAATTTTTGTTGCAACTACATATTTGATATTCACAATAAAATGAAATTATTAATAATATGTGAAGTATCAGCAAATCCTTTCAGTTATTACTGGTTTGATTCATTAAAGTAATATAAGAATAGGCAGCTTTTAATACCTAAAAAAAATATTTAATATAATTTTGGTACATTCTAACACTGGATAGTTTAAAATTCTCTCTGTGTTATTTTCTTTTTTATAAAATATAAGATATAACTGTTACCTTACCGCAATAAAAGTAGGATATTCAATAATTATTCCAAAATAAGATGCTTTCAGTGTTAATTTTTTCTGACATCTGATCAAAACGAATATTATTTTTTTCTTAATGCTGAGATCACAGTCTGTCCAATTGGAGTTATACACATTGTCGCCGATCAAAAGACTCTACAAAAAAAAATCAACAAAGTGAATGTTATAACTAAGAAACTATTATCGAATTTCTACATATGCAATAAATACATGAGTTTCAGAAAACCGTTAAAATTTTACCAGTAAGGTTATTTGATCTAAGCCAAAATCATGACAAGAGGATTCTATATACCAAATTTCATGACGCTGTGTTCTTCCGTTCAAGAGTTCTAGTGCACATAAACGAAGGATAATATTGTAACGGAATTAAAGTCTGGGTTCGATTTATTTACAATTTTATTAACTTAACACTAAACTACTAAATATACAACACAAAATACAGTACAATTTATGTTAAGAATTTATCTGCAAAGCGCGCACTTAATTTCTCGATTGCTAACGTAAGACCAACTCTGACTTCCCCATCGTGGCGCGTCGCGCGATTGATATAGGGCAGATGAAGATTCCAGCGAAGACTAGAAAGTGCCAGGCCACTTCCCTCTCTCCCCGCACCCAAGGTCCGTCGATTCCTAGAGAAGCTTCGATTGATCTAGAAGATACGCGTGAGTGGGCACTGTGCTGCGCGCTGGACCAGGGGCGCACTGGCCCACGCTGACCGTTTCGTTACAATATGAATTACATCGACATTGTTTTATTTTAATTTCGGTTTATTTCCGTTTTGGCAAAATGGTGATTATACGATAAAAGGATTTATTTTTTTACATTTTAAATTGTTCACTAGTTGTTTTTAAGAATAGGTCATTTAAATAAATAAGACTACTAACCTCATCTTGCAGTCTTTGTGCTCCATAACAAACCATTAGCAGACCGTTCAACCATCCAAGAGCTAAAGCGAAAGTCGATATATTTTTCGTCTAAAACAGGAAAAAACATTACAGATCGAAAAAAAAAACGTTATAACTTGGCGATACATTAAAGTTAACAGCTCCATTTAAAGGTTTTTATGAAACATTGAGAGGGTAATATTGCTGTAATAGTTAATATGAATATTTATAAAAATTAAAAGGGTAGATTGGTATTGTTATAGTAATTTACATTACAAGGCCAGAAGCTCATCAATTACGGTACGATTTAGATGGTTCGAGTCAAGGCGACGAAGTAGCCGAGGCAGGAATTTCTAAACGAGTAGCGACAAGAAGTGCGGAAATGTATGTGAGTAAAAGGTGTGCTGCAAAAGTATGTCCGATTATTGAAAAAGACGTATGAGGACCAAATACTGAAATAAAAACGTAGCCCCTATATATGTTTAGTATGTTGATGGATGTAATGACTGAAAGATAAGAGCGAAAACCCCATGAGAGTATGTATGTGATATTGATGAAAGAGAGACTGGAAGGAAAACTTGACAAAAGCACTTGAAAGTAGAGAGTTGAGAGTAAGTAAGACTGAGCATATGACAACAGACGAAACGAATAGAATTAAACTCAATGTACAGGACCAAGAACTGCCAGCTACCTATACAAACCTTCAAATGTTTAAGATCTGTGCTAGACAAGGATGGATAGTTAAATAATGAGATGAATTATAGGAATGCAATTTCAGAACGCTTTACCTTCTTTTAGAACTTCCACAAGGGTCAATCTTTTAGCTCCTATTCTTTACACTAACTATCTACGCTAGCGATATTCCTCAGCTGCAAAATATCCAACTATACGCGACGGCATATACACCTCCGATACGTCGAATAATATTCTCAACCGAAAAACCCAAAGACTGCTAGACTAGTTCTCCAACTGGTGCATTAAATGGAGAGTCGCCCTCAACCCCACAAAAACCCAAACCATCATCTTTCGGCATTCGAACCTCAGCCGTCGAGAAAATCTCTCTTTCGACCGTACCAGACTTTCATTATGGGGTAACAGCTCGTTCCTTAAGACCAGGTGACCTACTTGGGCGTACAATTCACTCGTACGCTCAGGTGTCGAACCATCAATAAAATGAGAAAACCAGAACTCTACTCCATACCTACAAAACTTTTATTCGACCTCTTGTCGATTATAAGGTCGTGCCATTCGCTTCTTGCCACAAAAAAGCCAAAAATCTACACCACTTTTACCCAAGCCACCATGTATACCAAGATACAAAAATACTTCCTCTTTCTTCTCGATTTCAGACGGTATGTCGCCCGGACTCTACAGAGTCCCAACATCACCGCCCAGAGGACCCTCCATAACCACTGAAATAAAGGACTCCAAACAATCTCAAGAATTTTGAAAATCACGATCCCCCTTCCCTTCATAAGACATCTGCAAACCGTAGACAGAGACCTTCTTGCAGAACTTGAAGACCTCCTAGACGAGACGAAACCCTCTCTCCTACAGGTGGACATTGGACAAGAACAGGATAAAAAGAAAATAAGACCTTGGTGAAGGTTTTTGAGGTTCTCTTCGTCTTTGCTTAATGGCAGGCCTCATGCCGGAGGAGACACGCCACATCGTCAGTCTCCCAAGCCCACATTGCACCACGTGGTGTACTCTCTAACAAAAACTTATACTCACACCAAAAAATGTTTTTTTACGATTTAGGCACGTTCCGGCATACCAGGACCCAGGAAACACCGGAACAACCAGAAACCAGGAAGTTAACACCGAATGGCGCCGACCGTCTGATGCTTACTTCATCCAAACTATACCATCCACTTCCCGAAAAGGACACTAAATCCTTAAACCCGACACTTAAATCCCACCAATACTACACTCCTGCGAACCAATTATTCGTTGTATCCTTCTATCCTATAGAATTGAGTGTGTATGAATAAACTGGAGAAGAATGAGTGGAATTTTGCATGACACGAATATGAGTACAGCGATCACAGGTAAACTATACAAGAGAGTTGTGAGACCAGCGTTGATGTATAACTCAGAATCCTGTGCAATAACGAAAAAGCAACAGAGAATGTTAGAAATGGAGGAGATGAAGAAGTTGCGTTGGATATGTGGATTAACGATAAAGTATGAAATGCGAGAGTGAGAGGTACAGCTGAGCAAGAAAATCTAGGTACAAGCAAACTTTCATTAAATTCTAATTAGTCTATTGAATATTAAACCAGTAAATATTTAATTAATTGTTGCTGAAAATTTTAAGTCATAACACTAAAAAAAGCGAAGTTATATATTCTGTCTGCATTGCTGCCAAGTCCCCATTAAATAAAGTGAACTAACTACTTTCACTACTGGGAGTGTGGTAAAGTCAGGTTTTTTAAATTTAACAAATAGTTTAAAATCAAAAAAAGTAAAAATATAAAAATTATTGAGTCAAATTAAAGACCTACCCTTATGAAAGCATATGTACCATATCCCAGAATTGCTGAAGTCATAATTACATGAGTCATCATGAACAATGTATAAGTTTCATTTAAAAGGTTGGCTAATCTAAAAATTTATATGTAATAATTAATTCTATCTAATCTGTCCTAGAATAGAAGAAGATTTTTGAAAATAAGAATCAAAATGGTTAGATGGTTATTCAACAGAAATATAACCACCTCAGGAAAGGCAGCGTTGATGGTTTTTTAAAGGATGAATTGCTTCTTCCACCTTGTATGGCGTGTATACATGATGCCAGTAACTGGCGCCAGTCTTACTGGCATGCCAGTGCTTGATTAGGACAGGACTTGGTGAAGTTTACCCTTCACAAGTAAGCCAGTCACTGGAACGCTGTGTTTACACGTGTCTACAACCACAGCGTTACAGTGACTGGCTTACATGTGAAGGGTAAACTTCACCAAGTAGGAACTAGGGTGCCAGTGAGATTGTCGCTAGCTACTGGATACGTGTAAACGTACCAGTCCAGCGCTGTCCTAATCAAGCACTGGCATGATGCCAGTATGACTGGCGCCAGTTACTGGCATCATGTAAACACGCCATTATATCCAACCGTACTGGCAATTACCAAGAGGATATGAATGCCGATGTATTCGAAATTAGAGTTATTGATTACGCAAGTTATCACTACCGAAAACTTGAAAAACTCCGGCCAAAGGAAGACATAAAAACTGGATGAGGCAAAAATCTAACTTTTCAGAAAAAGGTAAAAAAAGAACTTTTAGCTATAACAAAGCCTTATAGACGGCAATATACCAAATATGTCGTTAACAACATGGAATAACTGTTCTCCGATTACCTACCACCTTATCACTGCGAACTTAATCGAATTGAATTAATCTGAGCACATGTAAAGCGTAATGAAACGTCATGTTGGAATGACGTTTCATTACGCACAACTGTGCGTTATAGCTTACTTACCCTGCATGGTGACAATGATTATAAATGACATTTACTGTCAAAGGAGTAGATAACAGTACAGTACGTACGTCATATATTTTTTAGAGATGTCAAATATTTAGAATTAAAATTAAAATATTGAGTCGTAGATAAAGCATAGTACGTAACTCGAGTGGTAAGAGGTATTACATACTCGTGTAATTACGTACTCGCCGCTACGCAGCTTCGTGCGTAACTTTTCCACTCGTACGTAATGTCCTACTTACCACTCTTGATACATAATATACTACTATGTCATACTAAGTACAGTCAATCCTGACTAATGGAAAAATGTGTTGAGCATGTTATTAATTTTGAAAAAATGTGGTAAGTAGACAAGTTAATTCAAAAGACAGTGGAGCCGCTGATAATGCAGTTAATGGTGACACTTCTTCAGACGAAATCTAATCCACAGTAATAGTATATAACTATTATTATACACTTTTATTGAATAACCGGGTGTGTGAGTTTAAGACTATTTCAATGGATTTTATTTTCCATGAAAACGGCTAAAGCAGCCCTTCGATATAATATTGGTATTGAATTTAAGGTATTAAAATTCGAAGAGAATGATTAATTATACCAGCCTAATAAAAAATAGACTATACCTACTACAAAAAAAACAGTCAATGTAATACATTACCCAATTACGTAACAATGATATTGGACAGCAAAATTAAACTTTCGGTGTCTAATACTTATATTTTTTTCTACCAAAGCGTTGGTAAATAAATAAGAAACATGATGCATTCTTGTTATAACATGTTCTACAGATTCCACAACCATCCAAGCACAAAGACCTACAAAACTATAAATATATTCCGCAGAAAGAAGTTGCCATAAAAGGTATAGCTCTCGAACGGGAGTATAATCTATTTCGAACGGCATCCAAGTGTAAGTATACAATCCACAGGTTTCATGAATATGTTTTTCTTTATTTTCTTGTCGACATTGTTTTACTGTGACTATATTAGAACCACCTAGGCTTAAAAATATTACAGTCTGCAAATATATCATATGAATTTTAGCATATTTGTTAAATTTTTTATTCGTTTCATCGAAATTTATAGGTTTTTCAAATTTTTTGAAGTTTGAAAAGCCCCTGTATAATATAGTTGCAACATTCATTTTTTGGATAAATGATCCAATCAATATATAACCCGTCAGCATAGCAGTTATATAAGCAACATCAAGTTCCACATGGTTGAAAACTTTTGCTGAAAAATTAAATATTACCATTCAAATTTTAAATATACTCTTGTACGATGGTTGTCTTTTAAGCTTTGCATATAGTCATAAAGACAAAAAATATATAGAATTAAAGTACTTTATTGCTTTTCAAGATATGTTCCACTCAGGTCGATACATATCTGCATACGTTTAAACTGATTGGTAAAACAATTATTATATTACTGAAAAGATTAACTCCTTATGCAGAGGATGTAATTGGAGACTACCAAGCAGTTTTTAGGAGAAAAAGGTCTACTATCGACATGATATTCACCTTAATACAACTGCTCGAGAAAGGATGGGAATTCAACAGAACAGTCCACAGTCTATTCATAGATTTCCGCCAAGCATATGATAGTGTAAAACGAAGCCAAGTTTGGATTGCCATGACAGAGTTCGTCATACCTAAAAAACTTATCCAGCTGACCAAAGTATGCATGGACAGTTTTGAAATCAATAATGGTCTAAAACAAGGAGATGCTTTTTCGCCCCTTCTGTTTAATCTGGTACTCGAAAAAGGGATCTGGATCTGGATCTGGAAATTTGGGAGGGGCAAGCTAGTGCTCAGCCAGCATTAAGGCCACATATGACCCATTGTGCATCCTCCCGTATGTAGGGATATCCTCACCTCAGGCTGTCACCAGGCCTAGTGATTTAAAATAGGTGATGAGGCTCCCGAGGGGGATCTCCCTGAAATCGGCTGGTGTAAGCCAATACTCGCCCAACACGGATCTTCTGATTTCAGAAAAAGCAGAGCAGTCATACATAATGTGTTCTACTGTTTCCTCTTCTTGTTCGCAGCCTCTGCATAGCGGCGATTCTGTTAATTTCATCCTAAAGAGATGTTGTCGCAATTGGCAGTGACCTGTCAAGATTCCCACAGCTGTTCGGAGATTTTGTCTGGTCAATGCCTTAAATTTTTTTGCTGCTGTTTCCTCGCCAGGGTGAGGTAATAACTCTCTGGCCAGTCTACAGTTCGTAGTTTCATCCCAGCACTGTATAAATTGTGAGTGCTGTTTGATAAGGTCCACGACTGCGGACAATTTTACTAACAATTCACTGTTTTGAAGCTCCAAAATATCGATTATCTTATGGGAAATGTGACCCCTTGTATTATCCTGATGTAGGATGATTCGCCGTTGTGTATTGCTTTGTCGGAGTTTCACAATAACTTCTAAAAACAAACGTTAATAGACCAATCCGAAGTAACCGTTCTTTGATCTTCGAAACCAATTGTTGCCCAGATTTTGACACAAAAGTTGCGACCATGTTCTTTGATACACTTCGAGAACTTTTGTTGGTTTTTCCTCACCGTAAAACACCTACCTACACAGAGGATTGTCGTATATTTTTCGGTTTGTAGAAGTAAATCCAAGATTCATCGCCACTAACAATACTATAAATGTCTTATAAGCTTTCTTTCTTGAACCATTCGAATGTTTTTTTGATACTAATTGAAGCAAACCACTTTTTGCTCTTCTGTGAGCAATGAGGGATCCAACGAAAAACCAACTTCGTAACACCCAGTTTTTCATGTAGAATCTTTTCGATCCAGGTCTTTAAATTACCCAAGATGCCTCTATGTCGCGGTGGTCACCTTAATTAGCTGACGAATCGCTTCAATGTTTTGGCGTGGACCTAGCCTGGATTCGTCGCTGAGACTGGAGCGATCACGTTGAAATTCGCAATACCTGCGGGAATAATTGATTGATGTGGTGCTTCATTCCCAAACAGTGAAACCATTTCAGCGAGACATTGCTTTTGGGATAATCCGATCCGAAAATTTTAAAAATGTTCTCGGCTTGCTAGTTTCAAAAATTTATTCTGTCTACACGACTTGTTGAATCGCAATGAAACTTAGGATTTATTTCAACTAAAAATTGAGGGATAGATTTGTATCTGAAGGTTGATGGCGCATTCCAAGCGGCTATATACAAAACTAAAAAGACAACCCTCGTATTAAGGCTGTTCTTATCGCAATATTTGTGTAATAACTTTTAAGTAAGTTGACGGATTGTTTGAAATTTAGTTTAATCAGATTATATCTAGTTTTCAGATTTTAAACAGAATACATAAATTTTATGTTATTGGATTGTAATTTTTGCAAAACATACTGTTCTAGTTAGAAAGATTATTTGAATTTGTCTTCAGCCGGAATAAAATAATGAGTATTAAAATATCAAAAATACTATAAGAAAAAAAAGTGAAAAATGTAGAAAATCAAAAAATAGTAAAACCAAAAATGGTTACAAATGGATAAAAAACTGGTTATAAACGAGAAACCATATAAAATGAAAATAATCAGAAAAACTAAAACAGAAAGTCGAAAAAACGGTAAGAAAATCAACACAAACAGAAAAAAATTAAAAACCATCAAAAAAACGAAAAATCGCATAAATAAAAAATAAATTGTGAAAAATCAAAAAAATAGATGTAATTTAAAAAATGGGTATAAAACTTGAAACAAACAGAAAAATAAGATAAAGTCAAAAAAAGGACAAAAAGAATTTTAATCAAAAACTGAAGAAAAAAATCGCACAAATTGTGCAAAAACGACAAAAAATGAGAAAACCCGAAAAAATACTAAAACACTTATGGGGACTTTTACACAATTTATTTACAAAATTGTTAAGATACACTGAACTCTGCTGGATTACGTCTAATTACTTGACAAGACAATGAACTCTTGTCAATATTTGAACTTGAACTGCCGTTAACTGCCCATACATCCCCTTATATAGGTACAACAAATGAATATTCTGGAAAACTCTAGAAACATTATTTAATCTAGTCAGAGTGTTTAGAAATTTCTTGAATTTTCTAGAAACATTATTTAATCTAGTCAGTGTGTTTAGAAGTTTCTAGAATAACCGAAAAACAATCTTTCAAATTAAGGTCCTTTCATTTACGGTTATCCCGTTACACTGCCCCCTCCTTAGATTCATTCCTCCTGGAATGTTATTTCCTAAATCGGAATCCCGCACACTTCTTGAGCCAGCCAAACCATCTTTTTGGAGGTGCTGCACATCTCCACTGTGGTTTCTCTGGTAAGGCGCCAAACGATCATGATGGATCACGACTGGTTTCCCTCTGGGAATTTTCACGATCCGACAAATGACATCGATAATCTTCTTCTTGATCGTATATGAACCTTCCCAGTTCTTCTGTAATTTGGGACAAATACCTCGACGCCGTCGGGGGTTATAGAGCCAGACTAAGTCTCCAACTTGGTAACTCTTTTCCATTGTCCGCGTGTCATAGTACCTCTTCATCCGATCACTAGATAATTGTTTTCCACGCACCAGGTTGTGTATATTCTCCATTCGATTCTGAAGATCGGCGACATATTGTTCACGGGCCACTTCTTCACCAGGTTTACAACCAAACACCAAGTCACATGGTAGCCTCATTTCTCTACCGAACAGTACCTTCGCTGGCGTTTGGCCAGTTGATTGGTTAACGACCGATCGAATTGCCATTAGAAATAGTGGAATATGTCGATCCCAATTCCTCTGACACTCTGACACCACTTTTGACAGATAGTTGGTTATAGTCCGGTTCATTCGCTCCTCCATTCCATCAGACTTAGGGTGCATCGCTGTGGTTCTCGTTTTGTGAATGCCTAATCTTTGGCAAACTTCTTGAAACAGCTTGCTCTCAAAATTTCTCCCTTGGTCTGAGTGTTATTCTAGTGGTACCCCAAATCGGCTTACGAATTCTTCAACTAATATATCTGCTAAAGTGGTGGCTTCCTGATTGGGAACTGCATAGGCTTCAACCCATTTAGTGAAGTAGTCCATTACAACAAAGATGTATTTGTTTCCTTCATCGGTCTGTGGAAGTGGCCCCAATACATCTACTGCGATTTTTTCAAAAGGACTTCCAACCAGGTATTGCTGCATTTCCGCCTTCGGTTTTCGGTCGGACCGTTACTGGCATTTACGACACCAATCTTTAACATCATCAGTGCAATTTACCCAGTAAAATCTATCTCGGATCTTTTGCAGCGTTTTAGTGATACCCAGATGTCCTCCAGAACTATCATTATGCATCTGTTTTAAAATTTTCGGTACAGCATTTCTTGGGACCACTATTTGTTTCCTTGTTTCTGTGCCCTCGGAATTTTCTGCAAGTCTTTTAAGAAGCCCACCGTCCAAAATTAAAGAGTTCCATTGGGCCCAGTATGCTTTTAACACAGGAGAGGATGAGGATATCTCTCTCCACAACGGACGACGGTCCATTCTTTTCCATTCCCGAATCTTTTTCAGAACGGGATCGTTTTCTTGTTGCTCCTCCAGCATAGAGCTCTCGTCTTCTGGCACAACCTTAACTAAGGCGAGTTTTGCCTCGTTCGGCTCCACTCGGGTACAATGGGGGCAAAAATTTTTTTTGTGGCCTAGTTCTCCGCAGTTCCAGCACCTCACTGGGCGCCTTCTTTTTAAAGAAAACTTCATTAACCTCTCCACTACCGCTTCGACGTCGCTGACGGCATAAACGGCATGGTTAAAGTTACCAGTGTCTTCCATTAGTCGAGCAGCTGCATGTGAGGCCTCCGTCGCCGTATCGAACTCTAGGGCAATGGTCAAGGCGTTTACAAGAGATCTCGGCCTCGCCAACCGTACAGCCCGTTGCAACTCGGCGGCTCGAAGACCATCGGTAAAGGTTTGGATCGCCAGGCACTCCAGAAAATCTTCCACTGCATTTGGATAAGCAAACCGTACCATTTTTTCCACTTCTGCCTCGAACTCCTGGATAGTTTCTCCATTTTTCTGCTTCCGGCTTTTTAACTGCACTTGGTATACCGGTTGTAGATGACTTTGGCCATACCGCATCTCTAGACCATTTACCAATAGCTTAAAATTGTCAACCTCATCCGGTGTCAATACATGCAGGACGTCTAAAGCCTCGCCTCGCAGAGCCATGGTTAGGAACAATGCCTTCTCCTGAGGTGACCATCCATTCGCTCTGGCCACTGCATCAAATTGTTTCAGGTAATTTTACCAGGAAGTCATCCCGTTGAAGGTCGGGGGTTTAATAGTAATTCGTACCTGGGCCGCCTCTCCGTTTCCTCGTCGTTCGACGTCTACGTGGCCGGTTTCCCTCCTTTCTGCATTTTCGTCGCCGTGGTGGATGATTTGGTTTCGGCGACAAGCTTCCAGTTCTTGTTGAAGCTTCCTTATTTCGGACTGCATTTGCTGGTTGATCTCGTCTCGCATGTTGGCCATTTGCTGGTTTTGCTCGTCACGAAGAGTGCACATTTCGGAGCGCAAATGCGATATTTGCTGGGAGAAGGAACTGGATAACTCTTCTGGTAGGGTAGTCATCCGTTGTGATAGCTGGGATATATCTTCGCGCTGGCTCTTTATCTGACTGGATAGCTCCTCTTGTTGATTCGTCATTCGTTGTGACAGCTGGGACATATCTTCGCGCTGGCTCTTCATCTGACTGGATAGCTCCTCTTGCTGGCTCGTCATTCGTTGTGACATCTGCGAAAGTTGTTGAGTTTGTTCTTCTTGTTGGCTCGTCATTCGTTGCGACAACTGGAAAAGTTGTTGAGTTTGTTCTTCTTGCAGCCGGGAAAGTTGTTGCGCTAGTTCAGAATTTGCTTTTTGAACTGTGTCTTCGAACTCCACAGCGTCAGGGTCCATTTTATTATTTACGTAGTATTTACGGAGCCTTCTCAACAATACAGATTTGCTTCCAGTAGTTTCCAACTCTAATTCCTCGAGCTCTCTTCTAAGCTCAGCCACCAATAGTTCATTTATCTTTTTTTCCAGGCATTCTTGTATCTCCACACCACACCTGACACCAATTTGAAACACTTATGGGGACTTTTACACAATTTATTTACAAAATTGTTAAGATACACAGAACTCTGCTGGATAACGTCTAAACTGCTTGACAATACAAAGAACTCTTGTCAATATTTGAACTTGAACTGCCGTTAACTGCCCATACATCCTCTTATATACAACAAATAAACATTCTGGAAAATTCTAGAAACATTGTTTAATCTAGTCAGTGTGTTTAGAAGTTTTAGAACTTTCTAGAATTTTCTAGTAACATTATTTAACCTAGTCAGTGTGTTTAGAAGTTTCTAGAATAACCGAAAAACAATCTTTCAAATTAAGGTCCTTTCCTTTACAGTTATCCCATTACAATACGAAACAAACGAATATTAATATAGAAGAAATAAAAAAATGGTTCTGAAAATACCCGGTAGATGGCGTGGTATTTCAATTGTTAAAAAGCTTATTTGGATTTGTTGCCAATAAATCGAAAATAAATGGAAAAAATGATAGAATTGGAGAAAAATAAAAAAATTAAAAAATAGAATAAAACGAAAAATTAGAAAAATCACAAAATTTTGGAAAAAAAAGAAAATCACTTCTATCGAAAAAAGCAAAAAATTTTAGGAAAAAATTATTACAAATGAGTAAAAATAGGAAACAAACTAGAAACTAAACAAAAATGAAAAATAGTTGAAAAAAATTAAAAAATGCAAAAAACGAAAAAATATAACAATTGGAAAAAATGTGGTAAACCGAAAAAATAACTGAAAAAAAACGGAAAATGTGGAAAATCGTAAAAAACAACACTAAAAACGACAAATTCGGTAAAATTAAAAAATACAATAAACAAATTGTAACAACTTAAAAACAAACGAGAAAATATTATAAAATGAACAAAAACATAAAAGAGAAAATTAAAAACAATTAAAAAACGAAAAAGTCGCATAAATTAAAAAAGAAAATGTGAAAAACCGAAATACCACGAAAATGACGAATAAAAAAATTGACAAAATGAAAAAAAAAATGTTGCGAAAACACCCGGGAGATGGCGTTGTATTTCGATTGGTAAAAAGCTTATTTGGATTTGCCACCAATAAATGGCAACAAAAAATCGAAAATACACGATAAACCAGCAAAAATGGAAAAAAGGATAGAGGTTGAGAAAACTCAAGAAATGAAAAAATAGAATAAAAGGAAAAATATGAAAAATTAATAAAAGCCCTTTTATCGAAAAAAAGCAAAAAATTTAAAAAGAATATATTAAAAATGGGCAAAAATGGGTTAAAAACGAGAAACTATAGTAAAATGAAAAAAAAAAAAGGAAAAAATATCACAACTGAAAAATAAAAAAGAGGTGGACGTAAAAATATCATTGATATCAGCTAGTAGGTAATACAAATATGTAGATTTTTGGTTAATAAACAGCTCTAAACGTGTAAACTGATATTTCACATAAGAACATTTTTTATTTTATTTTCTTAAAACTTATTCATATGCATACAACCAGCGTATATAGACAAGAATAGTAGGATCACTCTGTGCGCTGCCTTTTTTGATCCACATTTGCCGGTTTGCCGCCCTTTTTTGTAGTCTTTTGAGAACTGGTGAGCAGCGATGCTAACTCTATCGATTTTTCGCCTTTTTTAAACCTACCGATTTCTACTTTTTTTGCATCAATCTACCGATTACAGAAATTTTGGGTTGGCAACGATTCTGGTGAGAGACAACGATGCAGACCGAGAGCTTTGGCGGCATGGACCCATTTGTAGCGAGAGTGATCGTACTATTCTTGTCTATATACGGTACATGCGATCTTTATTAGTTTTGAAATCAACAAAATTAAAAGCATTATTATTAATTCCTAATTATTAAAAAGCTATTCAAATACGGTCAGAACAGCCCTAAGGTAACGTTTACAACGATTAAAACATATTATAGATTACTACATACCTTGAATGTTACTGATAAGATGCAAAGTACTCCCAACCAAAATCAAAGAACTTGCTACAGCAAGAAAAAGAAACTTGAAGTAAAACGACTTCCCAGGTTTCATGAATTCGGTAATTGGGGGAAGTCCACCATAAAACTGAAAGTACTTAATAGAATTAGACATGCAAATAATTTCAACATTGTTATCGTCCACTTGCGGATCCATGATGATAATGAGAGATTCGCTGCAAAATTGTCACACTCTCATTACGTCTTTATATATTATTCAAATCACTGTCTGACCTAGAATTTGCAAACTTTAGGCTAAGGCGTAACAAGAGTTAAGGTAAAACACAACATTTCGTTTATATTGTACATAATCAACAAGTTTTAATTTTTTTTATAATTATATTGTTCGAAATAGTTGTTTATAATATTTTTGTCCGCCTTTATATTTAGTTGCCTGCGTTAAAAATTGAAATTTCTTAAAGAATCGGAAAGTTATTGGTCCACGCGCGCGCGTACCCAACAGGTACCTACTCAAATTAAAGACGCAAAAAGGTCAACTTTAAATTGTGAAATTATGATTATTGAAAAATGTTGGCCGGTGACAATTGCCAATTGTCTCCTCCCCCTGGATCTAGGTCTGAAAAATTGGAGAGGGGCGAGTAAGTGCTCTGTCGGCACATATGGCCCATTGTGCATCCTCTCATGTGTAGGGATATCCAGACCTCAGGGTGTCATCAGGCCTAAATATTAAAAATAGGTGATGAAATTCCCGAGGTGGATTTCCCTAACATCGGCTGGTGTAAGCCGGTACTCACCCAATATGAATCTTTTGATTTCAGAAAAAGCAGAGCAGTCATACAATACCTGTATATGTTCTACTGTTTTCTCTTCGCAACCTCTGCATAGTGGCGATTCTGCTAATTTCCTCCTAAAGAGAAGTTGTAGCAATTGGCAGTGACCTGTTAAGATTACCTGCTGTTCGGAGATTTTGTCTGGTCAATGCCTTAAATTTTCTTGCTATTTTCTTGCTAAATTGACATTGTTAGCATGGTAGATGTGCCATGGTTAATATATTCGTAGCCCGCAGCCCTCCTTGCTAAATTGTCCTAAATGCGGTTGCCTTTAGAGTTCCCATGTCCTTTAATCCAGCTCAGAGTGACCACGTTATTCTGGCTGGCCTCAGTTAGAGTTTGGTGACATTCTAGTACTAAACTTGGAGTAATACGTGGTCTATTCAAGTTCAGTAGTAGTTGTCAGCGGTCCGTGCAAATATTTCCATTCCTGCCTGTGATGTTCCTATTATTTTTGAAGTGAAAACTTCTTTAGCCGCGTTGAGCATTTTTTCTGTAATGGGTAAAAAATCTTAAATTCGCGTCAGGACACGTGACCCTGATCGAAAAAACGTAAGATGACAAATAAACAAATTAAAGAGACGTGCAATCATATTTTGTAGTGGTGAAAATAGGAACTAAACCAGCTGGTAGCGCGAAAAGCGGAAAAGTAGTTATAACCGTATAGTGCCTAAGTAAGTACTAGTAGTGTTATTTTAATATAATTTTTTAAGGTACTTTAAGCATAAAAAGTGTGTAGAAGTATAGTGAATAGTTTTAAACATGGTGCACTGATGTCGGAACTTGTTGCCAACTTTATATTATGCATCAACACATCTGTTCTATTATTATCTCTGGTTTTGTAGTTGACATTGGTCAAAACATGGCTTTCGATAATATAATTGATTCAAATAGAAGTGTCATCAAGTAGTCTTTGGAAAATTCAAATTTGTATTGGCAGCACCCACGTTTAGTGAAATTTGAATCGCAATATTAGCCAGATTGTGATCATATGCTCAATATAACCATAAACATTTTGACACATCGCGATGACATATAATTCCCTAACTAAAGTTCTGTTTCCATTGAATCTAGTAATAAAGTTAAAGATGATCTCACACGTACCCAGCCCACTTGATGACACTTCTATTTGAATCAACTATACCTATGTTTATAGTGCCTTAGTCTTAATAAACTTATTTATAAATAAAATTATGAAATTATCAAGTTGTGAAAAAATTATATAGGTTTAAAATAGATTCGACAAAAAAGCGAATATTCGATGTTACTATGAATAAAAATATCGATATATCAGATACAATAAATATTTGTCAAAACTCAAAACATCGAATTAATCCGACATATCGTATGGAAAACATGGAATAAATTCGATGTATCGATGTGTGAATATCCCTATGCCACGCGCACCTATAAATAGTGACAGGTGACAGCTAATAATTCAAAATTCAAACGCCTGTGTTTAGTTTTCTTTAAGTGTTTAAAATATGGATATTAAACAAATTAATGATAAAAGTGACGAAGAAATAGCGAAAGAAAATGAGTGAGTACTTTATTGATAGTAATTTTTTACTGATAAAGCAATACGTGCAAAATTATTCCCTAACCATTCCAAAATATCAAACATGCACAACGTTAATAATCAAGTTTTCACTTCTGCTGGCACTCCCGGAGTGCAACCCGTCGTTTTTTTTTTTTGAGTTAAGGTTACCTATGGATGTGAGTTCTGACTGAACTATACTTGACAAGCCATTTTAGGCTCAGGGATCTAGAGAACCTATATTCCATATCCCATACCTCGCTTCGTTTTTTATCCATCCGTATAGGCGCTCAAAGAGTTCACTACGTTGCTGTTTTATCTGTTGATTTTTGGTAGGGTTTGTCAAAAACAAATATTGGTACGACGGTATCCGTGCTCGCCTATAATAATGGTATTGCCTTAAGCGATTTTTTTCACAGACTATCCCTATGGATGCCGGTCCCTACAGTGGGTTCGATACCAACCGTGTGACAAGGGGGTGAGTCAAAGGTTAGTATTGGCCTGGTCGCATGGCTTCTGTTACGAGAAGGCATGCAGACCTCTGTATTTGGTTTAATTTTCTGTTAGCATAGGTCTTATGATTGCCGTGTAGATCCACCAGGTGATCTTGCTGGATAATTCCCATGTCTGTCCTATAGTCCGACGGCATTGCTCATACCCCTCCATATACTATATATATATGCTTTTTTAACTCTGCTTTCTACATATGTGTGAGTTCCATGTCAGCTTGCTGTCAAGGATAACACCTACGTATTTCACTTCTGTAGTAAAGCTTAATTTAACGTTGGTGCGTTTAAGCCCCTAGGTTTCTTTTTCTTCGTGAATAGAACCATTTCTGTCTTTCTTGTAGTTTTTAATTAATCACCTAATAATGTGTCTGAGAAGGTGTTTGATTTCATCTCATTATTGTCTAACGTTAAAAGATAAGTGTAAATTTGGCTGATGTTCTCCGTGTCAGATTTTTTATTCATATTAGATTAATTCTTAAAAATATGGAAAGATTATTCTCTTTTTAAATTTGCGTTAAATCTACAAAATTTTTGCATCTTCTTAATTAATTGAGTGTAAATACACAAGACTTTTTGCCAATTCTACTATCACTTTTATCTTAAGGTATGTTGGTGGAGGCTGAGAGTGGTTTGCCCTGTATACATTTTCTCGCAAACTATACAAGGTATGATGTAAATGCTGTTAATTTGCATATGTGGTTTCTCGTTTTGTTTTAGTTTTAAGTAAGGGAGCGGTACTATCACCCCTGCTGGGGTTAGCACTTGTGGGTGACCTTCTTAAGAAACTCCTGAAAGAAGGCTTTCACTGCCTAGGCTTCGCAGATGATCTGACCATAATCATTCAGGGTAGGTTTCTGGGTAGTATCTAAGTGATAATGCACAAGTTAGTGGATGCTGCGAATTGTTTGCCCTGTATACTTTTTCTGGCAATTCATACAAGGGATGCTGTAAATGCAGTTAATTTGCCTACGTGGTTTCTCTTTTTGCTTTAGTATTAAGTAAGGGAAGGGTACTGTCACTCATGCTGTGATCAATACTTGTGGATGACCTTCTTAAGAAACTCCTCAAGTAAGGCTTTCACTGCCTTTGCTTCGCAGATGATCTGACCATAATCGTTCAGTTGAGGTTTTTAGGCATAGTCTCAGAGCGAATGCAAACCGCATTGGATATTGTGTATAAGTGGTGCGAGAATGAAGGTCTAACAGCCAATTCAAAATAACACCAATTGTCCCGTACACGCTAGTAACAATGGCCACCGAAGCCAAATACCTGGGTGTGGTGTTTGACCAGAAGCTATCACAACCAAAAGGTCATACGCAAAGCTACAATATCCCTTGGTAGGTGTAGCAAGAACTGGGGCCTGCACCCGAAAATGAACCTCTGGTTCGGTGGTATGGTGAACTAAAAAAGTATTTCGTAGGTCTTTACAGGAGCTACAAGGCTATTGATATTAAATCCTTTTTAAACCTTAAGTTTCAAAAAGGGATGACTTTAGAAACGTTGGTAAAGGTAGTTTTTTCAAGTTAATACGAGTTTTAACTGTTAATATCTCACGCAATTTTTGCCGTACAAATAATTTTCTCAAACTAAATTCTTGTAAATAAAAAAAACATAATTTTATATACATACATTTCGTATCTATTGTAACGATTGTATCGTTAGTTTTCGAACAATCCTTCCGGACTATAAATATTTTTAAATTATCTATTGTTACCGCGTTGATACGAGTGGGGACTGCTAGTTGGAAGAAGAGAATTGGTTTCGTAGTGAGTTTTTGATTTTATTTCGTCCATTTTATCGTTGAATTTTAAGTAATTTAGAGTTTCCGACTATCTTTGCCCTTCTGTTTCTGGTGAGTTCCATTTTGCCTTGGTTTTAAGTTTAATAGTTAAATTAATCCAAAATGCGGTGAATATAATATTTTATTTATTTTACTAACATTTTAAATTTTCGAATACAATTGCTAATTCAATTCAAGGTCAGTTTTTGTGGTATTTTATTATTTATACAGGAAAGGTAATTAATTTTTTCCCGAAATTTGGAGAGACTTATAGCGATTGTAGTCGAAAAATAGTATTTGAAAATTCGGAGTTTTGATTCCAATTTTATTTATAGGGTTATTGCCAACTAGAAGAAGAGCCCTATTAAGTACTACAAATTGCTATATAAAAACTACACGTTTCGACATCTTCCGGTGAGGCCGACGCCATTTTGCTGTACCTTTCCTCTTTGTTAGAAGATTTCGGCAAGAGGTTCCTTCAGGGATATTCCATTCCGTTGCAGTTCCGATCCCACTTCGTTAGAAGATTTCGGCAAGAGGTTCCTTCAGGCATATTCCATTCCGTTGCAGTTCCGATCCCACTTCGTTAGAAAATTTCGACAAGAGGTTCCTACAGGGATATTCCATTCCGTTACAGTTCTGATCCCACTTCGTTAGAAGATTTCGACAAGAGGTTCCTACAGGGATATTCCATTCCGTTGCATTTCCGATCCCACTTTGTTAAAAAAGCCGAAAAGAAATCTCTACAGGGGAATTCCATTTCCGTTGCTGTTCCGAGTCCACTGCGTAGAAGCGTGGAAAATTCAGTCAAGAAGTCCCTCGAAAGGAATCCACCCTTTTTACAGCACGCTCTTCAGGATCAAACTTCTTCAAAAGCCGCAGATCCAAACCAAGTTAAGAGATTTAATTAATTTTCCAAATTTTCATTACATTACTAACCAATTTTAAAGTAATAAACCATTTTAAACTGATCTATAGAATTTTATTTGTGTGTCTGTACTTGGCGCCCTTTAATACTTGTTTGGGGGGAATTAAGCAAAAACACAGAAGGAAGCCACGGCCCTCATGTGCTAGCCTGGGTACTTTTATGGTTACACTATGATGCTAATCTTTTTATTTTGAAGAACAGAACATTTTTACCAAACTACAAAAAATCGCTATTCGCTTTTAACTTTTTTTAAAACTAATGATTCTAAGTCGGTCAAACTTCTGGAATGTATTAATAAATAAATAAGATTTAACAAAGCCAACGACAAATTTTAATTATGGTGGTAATTAGGGGGTTGTTAGTGCTCACTTTCTTGCTGAAAAAAATTCTTTTTATCATAAATCACTCAATTTTTGTGCTAGAGGCTTTTTCTGAAGATAGGTCTTTTTAAATACTTTAAATCAGTTTCTGTAAGATATTCTTAAACGGATGCATAGCATCCGACGAAATGGAGCTAACCTATTATAAAGCGGTTTAGACCAGCTCAATCAGTTCGAAAGCGATTCAAATGTGGTTCGATTCGTTAAAATAACTTTCAGCTTGTCTGGCTTTGTCTCTAAAAGAAAAGCTGACTAGCAAAAGTGGTTGTGATGGGGTTCTTCATATCGTCGCAATATCTATTAGCGTCTTTCGGCATTATATACTTAGATTTTGATCCTTGAACTATCCATTACTTATTCTCAAATTTTCAAGTAAATCAATCTATTCCAAAAATATTGCGAGGTGAAAACCTTCGTTTTCTGGACTATTAAAAATGTATAGAAAAAATGAGAACACCTTATTTTAGAGTTTTGTAATATATTGCTACGTTTATGGGAAATGAATTCTAGTTTCGATATTAATAAACATAATTTTGTTTATACCTTGAAATTCATAACAGAAAGGGGTGTAACAGAAATGTACATTTATAATAAATACGTGATTTAGGAACGTCTACCTATAATTTATCAGTAACACCTACCTACCAATTACGGAATGGTTAAAAAATACTTGCATACATACAACACCTTATTTTCTTGTGTCTCCAATACAGCTAAAAAATTATAAATATATAATAACCTAAACTGATTTGACAACTAACATTAAGTTTCTATAAATAATTGATTTAAAATTTCTTGCAAGCAATATTTAAGCCAAAAGGAAAAGATTTATACCCGATCCGGGGGTTGTCTTTTAAGTTTTGCATATAGCCATAAAGACAAAAAAAATATTATGTACTTTATTGCTTTTAAAAATGTATCCCACAAAGATCGGTAAATTGGTAAAACAGTTATTTCAGTCTTCAGTGTACACCTGCAAAATCACTGGTTTAATGGCATCGATGACTTCTTCTAGCGACTGGAATCGCTGACCACGCATTAAATTTTGGATCGTTAGGAACGTGAAGAATTCCTATACAAATTGTAACTTTTATCTTTGGAAATAAAGAGAACTGAACCGAGCTACTAAAGTCGGGACTATACGTGGATGGTCTAACAATTCGATGTTTTGAAGCTCAAAAAGTCGATTGCCTTTTGGGCATTGTGAGAACTTGCATTGTCCTGATGTAGTATGATTCACCGTTGTGTGTTGCTTTGTCCGAGTTTCGCGATAACTTCTAGTAGATAAAGGTTTATATACCAATTCTTTCTTTGATCTTCTAACGCAATTGTTGCCACATGACCAGATTTTGTCAGAAAAGTTGGGACCATTTTCTTTGACAAACTTCGAGAACGGATCACTTTTGTTGGTTTTTCCTTATCCTAAAACACCCACACAGCACCCACCATATTGGCGTTTATTTTCTGGTTCGTAGGAGTAAATCCAAGATTCATCGCCACTAACAATACTATAAACGTTTTTTTTTGGGCTTTTTCAGTCTTTACAAAAATAGCAAATATGGTTTAGAGTGTCGTTTCCTGCACATTAAACCTGAGCCCACTCCATACATGCCTCGCACCTAACCCATTGATCTCCGCTTTTATCTTCTTTGTATATTATTTGACAAAACAAGCATTGTGCTTGGAGGTCATCTAAATCAGAGTCGTCTGATTCATGAAAATGCATCTCTATATCTGATTCAGACGATGATTCATCTTTAGCTTTCTTGTTCTTATTACTTTTATTCATTTTCTCTACACGTTTTCCTTTTTTTTATGTGTTCTCCTTATTTACGAAAACTTGTCTTTTTGTCGTTTTGGAAATTTTTTTTCTTCTTTGCACATTCTTCCAACTCTTTCTTATATGGTGTACTTGTCACAATAACGCATTTGTGACTTCTTTTTTTTTCAGTTCATCAATTTTGCTACTAATTTGCGGAATAGGCAATATATTGTGGGATCATACTACTACTTCTTGTTAAAGAGGTGTTCCGGGTGGAGTGGTATGGACCATCTTCTCAACATCACATTCGGAGGTACTTGGTGTGGCTTGGTCAGTGACTAATTTTGAAGTACTAGGCACGGCGTCATTCAACATTTTTTTCAGCGAAACTATCACTGACATTGTTAAATGCCGTACTTTCATTTAAGCTGTTATTAGAAAAATTAAAATTTCGAAAACTATTGTGATTAACCGGAAACATTCCCGTTTTTCTAAAACCACTGATTACCGTTCACTTGTGGCAGCTCTGTTATACGCGATGCCAAAAAGCTCCGCAACTTGATAAAGCACACGCCCAGCATGTTGCTTCAGCCACTGAAATACTTCTTGAGCCTAATAAGTTTTGAAGGGTGACATGAATGCAATATCTAATGGCTGCATTTTATGCGTAGCATGTGGAGGTAAACAAATTATAACAAGAATTCCTACCGCCAAATTTCTGGTGTAAGAATACCCACCCAGAATAAGAAGAACTGGATCCTCTGCGGTGGGTTTTGTATGCTGAAGAAAATGCATAAAAACAATGAAAGAATATGTCTTGTTGAATTCAGCCAGACTGATGGCAAGTGAACCAAGTGGGGCACCTTTCATGAGCTCAATCGTTATGTGTTTTCGTGTAAATATAATCAAGGGTGGTGGCACATAATGTCCCGCGGCATTAAAACAAAAAACGACCGTTATGATAGATCCTTTTGTTTTTTTCCTTTCTGCGCTACCATTTTAACGTGCTTGTGTTGAATAATTGAAATCCCTGACTCATCGCAATTATACACCCTGGATGGATTATGTTTAATTTTTTCCATCTCTGGTTCATATAGATCAAAAAACTTTGATAACTTTTCTGGTGGGATTGATTTAATTCGAGCATATGAAATACCCTGTGATGTTCTTAGTGAGAGTTGTGGATGATGCCGAAGAAAATATTTTAACCATTTCGAACCTGCATACTCTTTTAAAGAATTGAGAGGATTTTTAATATTATTTTCCTTGCACAAAGAAAATGCCATTTTACAAATATCTTTTTGCGATAACCCAAAGTACTTTTGTTCCAGTTCTAGACAGTAAGAAAGAAGGCTTTTTTCCAGTTCTAAGGAGAACACTGATTTAGTCTGAACCACGCTTTTAGGTGCTCCGTCTATCTTAACAAACCGTTCCAACGTGGTTTGTTGCACTCCGTGTGTTTTAGCACTTTTCTTATAGCCCATACCCTTTCTTTGACAAGGTTTTATAGCTGCAATCATATTTTCAGGACTTCAGTTTTTTCTTTTGCGCTGTCATCGCATCTAAAAATCCAAAGCGCACGTTTTAATACATTTATAATATCATAGCACTATTATGCGGTAACACGATTCTTAATATGGGGTACCCCATCATAAGAAACTTTAGATACCCCATTACAGGATCAGGAATCAATACCTGAAACATGCAATTAACTTACACCGCCGTCTTATATGAATTCATAAACCTAAACAATAGATATAATTATAAGAGGTATTGTCACTTCAGAGTCGACATACACAAATAAGTGAAAAATTAATTAAATAGTTATTTATGATATGAGTGTTAAAAGTGAGGTTTTATTTTGTGAGTGAAAACGTTTGTGAAATGAGCGAAGCGAATTGAACAATTTCACGAACAAAATAAAATCACTTTTAACACAAATACCATACAATGTTTTTTGTACAACTTCCCTATTTTGATAATGAAATGAGCGAATTTGCAATGACAATTAACTAAACCGTGTTAAAAGTAAACTAAACCGTGTTAAAAGTAAACTTGTTTACATGGCAGCATGTTAAAAGTATTTTTAACACGCTGCTATGTAAACAATCGTTTTTAACATTGTTTGCTATCATTAAAAGTGTCACTTTTAATGACAGTTGTACAAAAAATATTTTATAGAGTACCAAGCAGTGGCGGCGCGTAGTGCTATGTTTTGGAGATCCACAATAAAAAAAAGGACCACAGGTAAAACACCAAAGGCAAAGATTTTTTGGGGGCACCGCAATACGAGGTTTTTTGGGCTTATTGGGGAGTTAAAAATTAAAAATAAACTCACCTGTTGAGTAGGTACTTCATCAAACACTTATTATAAGTATTATTCTTATAGTGTCTAAATTTCACAATTTGGAAGTGATGTCGTCTCTTTTTATTTTTGAAAAATACTTTAACAACCAATTCGTTAAAACATGGAATTTCTTGAATTATTTGTTTCTTAATAGATAACATTACTATTAAGGTAATAGTATCATGGGCATCGTAACAATTGCTTGTAGTACTAAAAATGTCTCTGAGAAATCTGTTTGTAAATTATTTTCAATGAAAAATTTAAGCAAATGGACTACTGATTCTTCTTTAAAATCTGATCGTTTGTATATTATTTACGATTCTGTCCTTAGTTTGTTTTTATTTAAAAACAAATATGTGCGAATTGCTGTATGGGAGCGTCACTCGGAAGTGTATCTTTCAGCAATGTCATATCTCCACAATTTCCATAAAATGGCTCAACGACTATTACATGCCATGGCCAGGAAACAGCACTGCTCTGTTTCTAAGTCTAAGGTTAAAAGTTTTAGTGTCACGCTGTAATCGCAATAAGAAGAAAGAATTGATAGACTCCATCATGAAGACTTGGTTCAAAGTGATCACACCAGCTGATATGACTCGCCGCTTCTCCTAGACGTTCGGAACGCCTTCAACACGGTTCAGTGGGGTGTAGTGATGAAAGCTTTGGCAGCTAGGGATTGTCCAGGCTATCTGAGAAACATTGTGGCGGACTATCTGTCTGAACAAAAGATCTCTATCGAGAAAGGGGTAATAGTGGACGTTACGGCTGGGGTCCCACAGGGGTCCGTACTAGGCCCTACGCTATGGAATATGGCATATGACGGGGTCATGCGGTTACAGTGAAGAGAAGGGGTAACCCTGATCGCCTTTGCCGGTGACCTTGCGGTGCTAGTAGTAGCGGAGGACAACTACGGGCTCATGTATCGGGCTTATAATGCATGTGGTCTCATTGGATACTGGATGAGAGAGAACGGTCTGAATCTAGCGGCAGACAAGACCGAGGAAGTGGTTCTCAGAGGCCCCAGAAAGGAAGAAGGAGCGAACTTCGACGTAGACAGGGTGCGAATCACACCGAAACGATGCGTAAAGTATCTGGGGATGACAAGAATGGAAGGTGTATAGGTCCAATGGGGCCCGAGTGTCGGTACTTTGGATACTGTCCAACCTACGATGTCGGAATGCGGTAGATGGCCGGAGGAAATAGAGAAGCTGAGAGAATGTGGGTGGGACGTTAACTTAATGCAGGAGTTGGTGTCCTGTATGTCTGGGAACGAGAATGTTTGGAAAAGTTGTACAGGAAAGTGATCAGAACAAGGAAGGAGGAGAAATAATAAAATTCAAACAAAAAATATGCAAAAGCAGGCTAACGTGAGTAAGGGTATGAAAGGCAGGGCGAGTGAGCAGATATTTATGCCTACACCAGGGGGGTTTCCTGCTCCCTCCCCGTACTGGAGGAATGGTTTTAGTCGGTAGGCGCCTGCTTCGGTGGGTGATTTCGACACTACCGGGACCCCTTCCTAGTGTCTTTTGAAGATTTCCAACCCTCATAATACCCAAAAAAAGCTGATACAACTCGCCTCGTAAAGTCAATGTCTAGGAGAATAAAGGCAATGCTTAATGGCTACAAAAAAAAAATTAAATAAATAAATAAATAAATAAATAAATAAATAAATAAATAAATAAATAAATAAATAAATAAATAAATAAATAAATAAATAAATAAATAAATAAAAAAAAGTGTGAGGTGTCAAGGGACACCCGGATGGAACGAAGTTCCTTTCGATTAATTAGTGAAGGAATTAGTAATTTGTAAACATAACAGAGTGTTTATACATACATAAGCATTTATTATTGTCTGTATAAAATATCTACTTACCTAACAGTTCGTTTCTTTTAACAAAAGTGTCCATTTATACAATACCAGAGCTTTAAATAACACATCTTTTTAAAATTACTTTTTATAATTTAAAACAGGAATTAACAATTCAATACAAAAAATTTAAAATTAAAATATTTGACAGTGACTGACAGTTAAGGTAATTTGACGTAGTCAAGTTACGAACTATTTTTAAAATGTTTATGAACTTATTAATTTATAAAAACAGGATGAAATAAAATATAATACTATTATAGGTAATTATGTTTTTTTCTACAGTATTTTCTTTTTAATGTACATTTTCTTTTAATTTAAAATAGTGTCTTTTTAATTGTAATATATCTATCTATGAGAGAGAGGGAGAGAGAGTTATTTATTTTTTGGTCTGTGAGAGAGAGAAACATGCGTGTGTCGGTGCATAGTGTCGTGACAACTTTTGGTATGAATTTTTTTGGGCTAGCTCCTAGCGTCAGTCGTAACTGTTCGTAACGCGCGAAAGGGAACTTCGTTCCAATAAATAAATAAAAAAGCTTAAAAACAAAGGTTATCCAACTAAATATTGACTGTATAAACAAAGTAACAACTATGTCTAAATTCGTAAAAATAAAATTGTCATTACTCATTACTATTTGTTTTTATGTTCTTTTCCAAAAATATTGGTATCAAATGCACTTATTATACAGTATTCCTATTTATTTTAGAAAAAAAAAAAGAAATTATGGCTATAAAGTAATAATATTAAAATATATTAAGAAAATAGCAAATTTTTGAGAAGTGTTTAGAATGAATGCCACTGCTGTATACCTGACCATGTGCTGTGCGAGTTAGACCCTTTGAATGGGTAAAATCTAGTAATTGGTGTCACCCACGTATTAAAATACAATAAAATAATTAAAAACAGAAGGCGTCTAAGTATTGATGATATTAATGCAACAATGCAAATAATGTTAAAAATCAAGTACATTGAAATATATGTAAATAAAATCTATGAATGATATGATTATATATAAATTGTTATTTCAATAAAATTAAATTTATATTTTGTCATAAATTTGTACAATGCGATTAAAAAATCTGTAGCTTAGTCGTTATAGCATTGCCGCATAGAGATAAAGGTTGCGGGTTCGAGTACTGCCGGATGCGATATTGTTTTTTAATTTCTCCCTAATGTCATTTAATATATTCTTATTCGTATACTTTTTAAATTGTTTGAAGTGTCTATAAATATGAAAAGTAGATTTATGTTGATGATTTTAATTTAAATATTATAAAATTGACAATTATAAGACTAAACTCCAAGTTCTAAGTTTTTACTTCTATGGGTAGTCACTATGTCTGCTACAATTTTTTTTCTTATTATTTCTACATTAGTGCAAAATCTCTTATCATTTACTCTTTCCTGAAATTATGAAATTTTGGGTATATATAAAAATATTCTTAAATTCCTGTGCTTTATATATTTAAATACAGTGTTATTATAATATTTCGTCATATTAATTTTAATAGTACCTAACATTATTCTACAAAATAAATTCGTTTGGAAACTACCAAATTTTATTATTTAACAGTGCTTGTGTGCTTTGTTCGTTTTTTAATTTTGTTAAAAAGGAAAATATTAAAACAAAATAAGTTTTAGCAAATTAAATATAAGGGGAATTTAAAATTATTTTTTCTACAATCACCAAATTCAAATAAGCTTTTTCGTTTGCAATTGACAACAAAAAGTAGATATTTAACGAGCAGTTTCACTTTAATGCTCTAGAGCGTTAAAATAGAAAATACGAGCGTAAATAACGGTACCTACGGCCATTTTAAAATTTTCCCAACATTTGTATTGCAGTTTTTGCAAATATAATTTCAAGATGAGCGAAAGTAGTGATACTGATGTACAAAAGACCTCTCCGGAAATCAGAAATCTGGGAAAATATTAACTTCAAATGTGTTACCAGAGAAATCAAAGGATGTTTACGAAAAGCAATATAATTGGTGCTAAGCAAAGACAATTTTGAGAGGGTAACAACTTTTAAGTACCTGGGTACTTGTATGCACTAAAGACTACATTGGCATCCAAAAATATTTCAAGGAGAACAAAAATCACAATTTATAAGACCGTCATGTATGCTGGTGAAACCTGGACGCTTATAAACAAAAACAAAAGGAGACTAAGAATCTTTGAGAGAAAAGTGCTACGCAAGATATTCGAACCGCTACGAATCCCACTAACAGAACAGTACCAAACAAGAACCAACCAAGAAATAACGGAACTATATGGAGATCCAGACATCGTGAAGGAGATAAAAGCGAAGAGATTGCAATGGGCAAGTCATGTATCTCTTTCTATTGCGCGTTAATAAGACAAAGATAGTAAGTCTTTCTAAGTTAAACATGGCAACTAGCATTCATTCGCACCTCGCATTGGTTTCACTTGCATTTACGTCCCAATGACGTCACTGCCGGACAATTGGGCCTCGAGCCTAGAAGTATAGTACAAAGTGCTTTATTGTACGTTTACATGATTGGCATGTCTCGGCAAGCTTCCACAAACTCAAGCGTGTAAAGAGTGTATTTGGCTTGGCTTGCGTGAGATGGGAAAAACTCGTTGGCGTTCCCAGCCAGTATCTGTTTTCGAACACAAATCAAACAAAGCTTGCCACAAGTGCTGGCTACGTATTTACACGTCAGCGTGATTACATGCAAGTGCTGAAACAACTTCGACATTACGTCTACCATGTTTACCTAATCGTAACACACTAGCGCCCTCGCAAACGTGTAAATTGCATTTTTTTATTTTTTAATAGTTAAGTGCTAGTTTAACAAAGTAATATCTTTAAGATAAAATACGTTGAAGGTCAACCGGAGCATCAACTTTACATGAAAATTTAGTGCTCATTTAGTGCTGATTTATTTTTATTTTTTAATAGTTAACTGCTAGCTTTACAAAGTAATATCTTTAAGATAGAATACGTAGAAGGTCAACCGAAGCATCAACAGAACATGAAAATTTAGTGCTCTTATTTTATGCAAAAATGATTTAATTTTTTATAACTGAATAATTTTTTCATTTTTTTCTTGTTAACTGCTACCTTTATGGTATTAGCAAGTAATAATATATCTTTGAACTAGAGTTTATAGGAGCTCAACACAAGCATAGGTATTAAGTGCTCTTGATTTATGCAGAAAATATTTTATTTTTTTATGAATAAATTATTTCAAAATTTTTTACCAGTTAACTAATCACTTGATGGAATTGGCAAGTAATATCTCTAAAATAAAGTACATAGGAGCTCAAACCAAGTATAGACAGTGCATAGGTATTAAATGCTCATTGCTCTTGATTTATGCGAAAAATATTTTAATTTTTGTATACATTTTATTATATTAGCTATATGTTTTGAGAAAATTAAAATAATTATAGAAAACTGAATTATTTTTGCATACATCAAGAGCATTTAATGAGCACATAAAACCTATGCACTGTCTATGCTTGTAATGAGCTCCTATAAACTTTAGTTCAAAGATATTACTCGCTAATTCCATCAAGGTAGCGGTTAACCAGTAAAATATAAAAAAATAATGTCATTATTTTTGCATAAAATAAGAGCAAATAAGCACTAAATTTTCGTATACTGTTAATGCTCCGATTGACCTCCTACGTATTCGTAGGTAGCAGTTAACTACTAAAAAAAAATTAAATTAATTTTGCATAAAATAAAAGCACTAAATAAGCATTAAATTTTCATGTACTGTTGATGCTCCGGTTGACCTCCTACGTATTCTATTTTAAAGATATTACTTTGTTAAAGTAGCGGTTAACTAGTAAAAAATAAAAATAAAATAATTTAGTTAATATAAAAAACTTAATTATTCTTGTATAAAATAAGAGCACTAAATTTTCATGCACTTTTGATGCTCCGGTTAACCTCCAACGTATTTTATCGTAAAGATATTACTTTGTTAAGGTAGCAGTTAACTAGTAAAAAATTAAATTATTTTTGCATAGAACAAGAGCACTAAATGAGCACTAAATTGTCATGTACAGTTAATGCTCCGGTTGAACTCCTACGTATTCTATTTTAAAGATATTACTTTGTTAAGCTAGCAGTTAACTAGTAAAAAATAAAAAAATTATTTATTCACAAAAAAATTAAAATATTTTTCGGATAAATCATGAGCTCTAAATGAGCACTAAATAGTTATTAATTGGAGTCATTCTGATTTAGGATTCTAGACAGATACAGTGTTAGCTTGATATAAAGATAGCTGTTTTTGCAATTTCTGCAAATCTGAAAGAGCACAAAATTTGCGATACTGGCGATAAGATTAACACTAAATTAGCACTAAATATTAAGTAAAGTAATTATCGATTTTGCAGTGCTAGCTTACCAGACGTTGTGAAAACTGTAAGGTTTGGGTTCATAAGACTTGTGCAAACATATCGGAGCTATCCAATCAGTACATTTGTGATTACTGTTGGACCTAAATTGTTACCTAGTTATTTTTCATAGTCTGATTTTTCCCAGTCTTTGAAATTCGTAAATAAAACTGATTATTTCTATAAATCAGGACCATATTTCTATACATGTCCATGTAAGCTTCTTTTTGTTAATTTTATTGTTGATAAGGCTTAAGGTGACGGAACTGTAGGACTCTCCCCTAATACCAAAATTGAAAGAGCGAGAAAATTTTACCAGATTCATCAATACACATCCAGATATACAAGCTATTTACACCAATCAAGAATTTACTATATCAGAATATAGTTACAACAAGCCTTCTGGATCTGGCTTATTACAAAGATTGCACTTTTAACTACAATATTACCAATAATAAGTAAACTATCATCTTTTATTATTTGTTTTTCTGTAATAAATTTCATAATAGAAAATTGTTTCATTATATTAAGTGATTGTAGAAAATTTTTTGTATGTATTATGAGCAAACAGTAATCATTGCGCTCCGCTAACTGTTATGGTACGTTTACATGCTTGGCAAGTCTCGGCAAGCTTTCACAAACACAAGCGTGTAAAGGTGGTGTTTGGCTACATTTACAATAAAAATATATGAGAAAACTATTAAGAGTAAATTAATATTTGACCAAAACCAATAATAAAAACGTATTTGAATAAAATTTGATAGTTTTCAAGCTTCATAAAACTAATTGTTAAACATTTTCAGAACCACCAGCAGAACTTCTTTTGCCTCCCTGATTCATTAAAGTAATATAAGAATACGAAGCTTTCAAAACCTGCAAAATAATTTTATTTTTGAGCTAATAATGTTTAACAATTATAGTTACCAACTTACCGCCAAAAACATTGGGTGATCCATTATGCCAAATGATGCTGCTCTTAAGGCCATTTGTTTTCTGCATCTCATCATCACAAACAAAATATCTTTTCTCATTTGTACATCGCAATCCAACCAGTTTGCACTGTATAAAGCTAATCTGATCAAACTACTCTAAAATAATAATTATTAATGAAAATATTTTTTGTAAACATTCTTTTCAACAATTTTTTTAAAATATTAACAATTTCCACGATTTGCAAACTTTTTTTTTTGAATTTCTAACAATCTTGCTGGATTTTCGTAAATCTTTTACGATTTTTAAACAGTTTCGACATTCTTTAAGCATATAGCCTAAGGAAGCCAAATCTGGTGAATACGGGTGTTCAAGCTATTTTAGCCACCGTCAACAAACTTATTTGAACACGTGCATTGTATTTTTTATCCAACTGGTCTAAAAGGTTGCAATAATATTCAGAGTTAATTGTTGTATCTTCTTTAAGATAATCAATTAACAAAACCCCTTTTGCATCTCAAAAACTGATTTCACATCCTTTTATGACGATCGTTCTTCAGCTGTTTTGGAGCTGAAGAAGCATTCTTGTTTCACTTTTAGATCATGATTAGGTATAGATCCAAGTCTCATCCAAAGTAATAAAAGGATGTACAAAATCGGTTTTATCCTGCTAAAAATATTCCACACTAGCAGCCCGCCCCGGCTTTGCACGGGGATTAAAGAAAAATAACAAAAGCCATTAAATTTATTGGGTCAACGCTTCCCTGTAAACAATATTACATGTTGTTTTATTTTCTGGCAGCAAAATAAATTGATTTTCAGGTGCTCCGACCCGCCTTAGGCGGTTGGCCATGAGGAAAACCGATCCCTACTATTTGGAAGGTTTGACCTTGAGACTTATTATTAGTAAAAGCGAAAGATAGTTTGATAGGAAATTGAAGCGGTTTTAATGGATTTGATAAATCAGTTGGGATCATCGGTATCCTCAGTGTATGAGCTAGTTGACCAGCTGGTGGTTCAGTTATATTGGTTGCTACAACTTAATTGTCCTTTAATTCCTTTATAAGTGCCTCGTCCCATTGCACATGCTAAATTTGTTATATCTGTCGTGATTATGAAATAAGTTATTTTGATAAGGAATAATACCAAGATAAAAACTTTTAAAAAATTAAAAATTAGTTATTGTGACGTAACTATAACAGTTAGACATATGCTGACGCGGCATTTGTTGTAGATATTTATATATTCTTCAAAATCGTAGTACATTATTTTATTCTATAATCAATAGTATTCTCAGCGCACGCGATGTAAGGATTTTAAGGTCATTTTTGGTTACATTAATGGCATTTTAGTAAGGATCCCTATTTTTTTTAAATGAAACATAGCCTATGTCACTCGGGAATAGTGTAGCTTGCCAACGGTGAAAGAATTTTTGAAATCGGTCCAGTAGTTTCGGAGCCTATTCATTTCAAACAAACAAACAAAAAATCAAACCTTTCCTCTTTATAATATTAGTATAGATTACGCTGAGAAATTTATTGTCGATTCAGTTTTTGTTGAATTGTTAACGAATGCGGCACTAACTTTCCGAATCGCTTTTTAATAGGTGCTTCTTTGTGTAAAATATGGAGTACTTGTTCATCTTAGATGCCCAAGGTATCAGCAATTTCAGGCTTAGTCAAACTTGGATGTTTACAGACAATATCAAAGACTTTTTGGACGTCCACTACGTGGTTCATCTTCGACGCTTGTACGACCACGTACTCTAAAATTCATAGATGCACAGTTGGAAATGAAGGAGAAAATTTCTTTAACACTTTCACCATTTTTGTATGAATTTATGTTGCTGATAAACTTTCCACAACTAAGAATTTTATCGCTACACGATATTCGGTTTTCCCTTGTAACATAATACACTGACACTTCAAATTGTTTGTAAACAAAGAATGAGTTGACAAATCAAAATAGAATGTTTTGTGTATTCAAATGGAAAATGAAATATTAAAATGGCGTATAAATTTTGATTCTTCTACTGGTTAATAGGTAATGCTTTTAAAACTTTTCAACCAACTCTTATAAATAAAGAAACTGACAATTAACTCAAAAATAAAACATAATTTGAAAAACTTACTTCATCCTGTATGCGTTGTCCACTATGACAATCCATTAACAATCCAACCAACCATCCAATTGCTAGCAAAAACGAAGATAAGTTTCTACTCTTAAAAAATATTAAAGTTTAATATACACTTGTGAAAATCTAGCTATTACTACCTTTATATAAGCATAAACTCCATATCCCATGATAGCAGCTGTCATAACCATATGTGTGAACATGAAAACACTGAAGGTTTGATTGAGTTTATCTTCTAAACTAAAATTTAAATATCTTTTATAATCTTGTATTGGTCCAGAAAATCAACAAACACAAAATCTCTTAATTTTTACAAAGCATTTTCTATTTAAAGCAAAGTTATACTTCTTTTAGTGCGATAGGTAAAAATGATAAACCGTCACGGAAAACCGACACGACACTATAAAATTAGCTACTCAACATTTTAGGTTTTTTTTGCATTTGTGATACTGAAATTTCGAATTAGATTTTCACACTTTTTGAAGTTTCTTCTTTTGGCGCGTTGGGGACAAATGAAGTGAGAAAATTTTTGAAATGCACGCGCGCACCGCCACAAAAAACTGACAAACTGACACGTCAGCATGAAATTAATTTTTTGAGTTTGTCATACTGAAATTTTTAATCAGATTATCACTTGTTTTATTAATTTTGCTTATTTTCGAAGTTACACTTCTTTTGGCGCGTTAGGAAAAAATTATAAGGGTAAATTTTAACGATTTAACACACATGTTTTTTTCGTATGACGCTAAAGAAATATGAAATTCCATATTGATATGAATCTTTCCGCGGGACACATTTTATTCGGTGGCTTCCTGGGAGTGTGAATCGCACTTAAGGAAATCGGTTGCTATAGCCGAGCCGTTCAAAAGATGGAATGATCACGTGAACGGCACGCACTCTTTGAATATTATTCTCCCCAACCAACGTCACAAGTCCGATTTACACCACTTAACAAAAAAGTACCCACCCTCGATCCTACAATTTATATTATCTCTGGTATGAGTACAGTGTAAACTGTCCTTCGTTATTTCAGTTTACAAGGCGTGGCATCGTACGATTACGCCGGACAGTCACTGATCACGCGTCCTTGAATTCCATCTTTTGAACGGATCGAGTATATTTATAGTTTTGAATTTTGTTTCTATTGATTGGATGGTGATTAAGATGTGATACAAAATGTAAGATGATTGAAATGTACCAAATGAGTCGAATTGTTAAGTGTAAATTTGAAGTTTAAATTAAAACAAAAGATGAAATTAACAATAAAAAGGATCAATCAAAAGATATAAATAAAACAATTAACAGGAGCAAATAGTAGAAGAAAAAAAACAGAATTAGAAAGTCGAGGAGCTAAAAGAAGTAGATAGCTAGAAGAAGAGCAAAAAAAAGGAGACCAGACACGGGAAGAAAAAAGAAATTGTATTTTCGTTATATATTTTTTTTGTAATAGTGATTGATTTTCTTAAGTATAGAATCCATGACCCGGAGATTTTTATTGAATGGAAGAAGTCCCAGAGGATGAATTCTATATCAATATATATTAGAGTTTCGCTATTTTCTATAAATCATAATGATATTCCCGTTAAGTTTACCTATATCTTTCTTTTGCAATTTTACCATTCAGGTTTCTTAATGTTGTGCCCCCTTTCAAAAAAGTTAAGTGGTGTCCTAATCAAATTATAATCAATCATCATCAATCATCATCTATCATCATTAATCATCATTAATCATCATCAATCATCATCAATCATCATTAATCATCATCAATTATCATCAATCATCATCAATCATCATTAATCATCATCAATCATCATCAATTATCATCAACCATCATCATCATCAATCATCATCATCATCAATCATCATCAATCATCCTCAATCATCATCAATCATCATCAATCATCATCAATCATCATCAATCATCATCAATCATCATCAATCATCATCAATCATCATCAATCATCATCAATCATCATCAATCATCATCAATCATCATCAATCATCATCAATCATCATCAATCATCATCAATCATCATCAATCATCATCAATCATCATCAATCATCATCAATCATCATCAATCATCATCAATCATCATCAATCATCATCAATCATCATCTTACACTTTAGCCACGTTAACTGCTCGAAATTCATGACTCGCTCTCCTTCAAAAACCTGAGTGTCCGTTTGCACCTTGATTTTATGAACATCCACGGAGCCAATTGAAATAAAAAAAAAATTGGATACAATATGTGATTCCTATAAAGCATATTTTAAAAATATATAGCTAATAGAACATTGCACTTTTTACAGGGTGAGGTAGGTTAATAAAAACCGCTTTGGTCAAATTGCAATTCAATTTTTTGTAGAAATATTTTGTGTATTTTTTATAAGCTAATGGAAAAGTTCATAAAAATCTAAAAATCGGTAGATGAGGTAGCAAAAATGGTATATTGGTAGATTACTTCCTAAATCAGTAGATCACGTGAAAAATTGGTAGATTTGGAATCGCTGCTCAGCAGTTCTCACTAAAAACGTTGGTAAACAGGATCGAAATTTGGTATAAAGAACTTTAAAGGCGGTGCGCAAAGTGATCCGTCTATTCTTGTCCACATATGGTGCTACTGCTGCTTTATGGTTTATTTAATTTGTTCACAATATCTTTTTTACCCTTTAATTAATTACCTATATATGCTAATTGACATTTTAAGCTACTTTTGATTTTTTTGTTTTTATATAAACATTCATGGGTTTAAAGTTATCCATCTTTTCTAAAAGTTTTCAACATCTTTGATGATAATTCATGGAAATTTAGATCAAAATTGCCTAATAGAATGGATAAATAAGTAGCAAATAAAGGTATAGCGCAAAAAATTGGTAAAGTCCTTCCAATTTCAGTTTACTATCGACCTTCGAATTTCACTTTAATCTCATTGAAATGAAAGATTATGCCAGGTGTTAAAGTGAAGCGACTGTTAGCACTCGTGGTGTTGCCATCATCGAACACGATATTAAACGCTCAGGTTTTAATGTATGTAACCAGGTTATTCTATGTCTTTTTCTGGAACTTGATTTTTTTAACCTATGTATTTTAAGTACGTTGTTTTATCGAAGAAATTATTGTCCTAAATTCAGATATATTACCAAATTTCATCTAAATCGACCAAGTAGAAAATACCCATAATAGTGTAACGGGATAACCGTGAAGGGACCTTAATTTGAAAGATTGTTATTGACAGTTGATTTTTAGAATCTTCTAAAAATAACACTGACTAGATTAAATAATGTTTCTAGAAAATTCTAGAAAGTTCCAGAATGTTCATTTGTTTAATTTGTTATATATAAGGGGATGCATGGGCTGTTAACGTCAGTTCAAGTTCAAATAATGTTCACAAGAGTTCATTGTATTGTCAAGTAGTTAGACGTTATCCAGCAGAGTTCAGTGTATCTTAACAATTTTGTAAATAAATTGTGTAAAAGTCCCCATAAGTGTTTTAAATTGGTGTCAGGTGTGGGGTGAAGATATAAGAATGCCTGGAAAAAAGATAAATGAACTATTGGTGGCTGAGCTCAGAAGAGAGCTCGAAGAACTAGAGTTGGAAACTACTGGGAGTAAATCCGTATTGTTAAGAAGGCTCCGTGAATACTACGTAAATAATAATTTGGACCCTGACGCTGTGGCGTTCGAAGACCCAGTTCAAAAAGCAAATTCTGAACTAACTCAACAACTTTCCCGGCTGCAAGAGGAACTATCAGGACGAATGACGAGCCAACAAGAAGAACAAACTCAACAACTTTTCCAGTTGTCCAGTCAGATAAGCAGCCAGCGCGAAGATATGTCCCAGCTGTCGCAACGAATGACGAACCAACAAGAAGAGCTATCCAGTCAGTTGAAGAGCCAGCAAGAGGAACTATCCAGTCAGATGAAGAGCCAGCGCGAAGATATGTCCCAGCTATCAGGACGAATGACGAGCCAGCAAGAGGAGCTATCCAGTCAGATAAGAAGCCAGCGCGAAGAGGTGTCCCAGCTATCACAACGGATGTCCACCCTACCAGAAGAGTTATCGAGTTCCTTCTCCCAGCAAATATCGCATTTGCGCTCCGAAATATGCAACTTGCGAGACGAGCAAAACCAGCAAGTGAGTAACTTGAATCAGCAAGTGGACAACTTGAACCAGCAAGTGGCCAACATGCGAGACGAACAGAATCACCAAGTGGCCAACTTACGAGACGAGCAGAATCACCAAGTGGCCAACTTCAGAGACGAGATCAACCAGCAAATTCAGTCCGAGATAGAAAAGCTTAAACGAGAACTGGAAGCTTGTCTACAAAACCAAATCATCCACCACGGCGACGGAGATGCAGGAAGGATGGAGACCTGCCCCGCAGACGTCGAACGACAAAGAAGCGAGGAGACGACTCATGTACGAACGACGATGAAACCCCCGACCTTCGACGGGAAGACTTCCTGGCCAAATTACCTGAAACAATTCGACGCAGCGGCCAGAGCTAATGGATGGTCATCCCAGGAGAAGGCATTGTCCCTAACCGTAGCTCTGCGAGGCGAAGCTTTAGACGTCTTGCAATCATTGACACCGGATGAAGCTGACAACTTCGAGTTATTGGTGAATCGTCTAGAGATGCGTTATGGTCAAACTCATCTACAACCGGTGTACCGAATGCAGTTAAAGAGCCGAAAACAGAAAAATGGAGAAACTATCCAGGAATTTGAAGCGGATGTAGCAAGAATGGTACGACTTGCGTATTCAAATGCAGCGGAGGATTTCCTGGAGTGCCTAGCAGTCCAAACCTTCACCGATGGTCTTCGAGACGTCGAGTTGCAGCGCGCTGTACGGTTGGCGCGGCCGAAGACTCTTGTGGACGCCTTGACCATTGCCCTGGAGTTTGAGGCAGCGACGGAGGCCTCACGTGGAGTTGCTCGACTAAGGGAAGTCACCGGTAACTATGACCATGCCGTTCATTCCGTTAGCGACGTCGAAGCGGTAGTAGAGAGGTTAATGAAGTTATCTCCAAAAAGAAGGCGCCCAGTGAGATGCTGGAACTGCGGAGAACTAGGCCATATAAGAAATACTTGCCCCCAAAAAGAAAAATCTTCTGCTGAAGTACCCCAGCAGCAGGAAAACTAGAACGGGTCGACTCCTGGAGGGCGAAATCGACCCCAAACATTCCCGAAGCCCCTCACACCATTAAATTGGCAACTCTGCGACATCACGTGGACAGCTTATATGTAGATGGCCTCATTGATGGGAAGAACTTTAGCATGCTGGTAGACACTGGAGCTACGAAAACTATCGTTCGACCATCCATCATTATGCGAAAGAAGATGTGGCCTACCAGTTGGAGACTGCGTACCGCTACCGGAGATTCTGCTAGAGTCTACGGTGAGATACAGGTGACGTTACAGTTTGGTTCAACCTCTCTTGTTCACTCAGTGCTGGTGGCTGACGTTGATGAAGATGTTGTTCTGGGCATGGATGTTATGCTCCACTGTGGTTTTCATTTGGATCTTCGCCAACGTATCCTTCGTACTGGTAATGAAGAAATATTCCTGCACCGAAAACAAGTTGACAATGCCTCGATCAAGCTAATCGATGATATCGAACTTCCGGCGAGCTGCGAATGTGTCGTCACAGCGCGGTTGGATGGACCGGAGCCAGATGGTTCCCCAGCCATGATAGAGCCGAAGAACCATGACCATGAATTGGGAAAAGGACTCCTTGTGGGTAAGACTCTTGTTAGATCCGCCAAAGAGGTACCCATCCGAGTTATCAACTTGAACGATCATCCAGTTTTTCTCCGAAAGGACACGGAAATGGGAAGTTTAGAACGAGTAACGGCCATAATTCACAAGGTAAACGTTACGGAAACAGATGAGACCAACGAAATTGAACAATTAATGACAAAATTAGATCCCTCTTTGTCAAAATTAGAAAAGAAACAGGTAAGAGATCTACTTTATCGTTATAAACCTGTATTTGGTTCTAAAAGTAAACTGGGAAGAACTGATGTTGTACAACATAGAATTGACACTGGTGATGCACGTCCGATTCGACAGGTACCCCGAAGGATGCCTCAAGTTAAGAAGGAAGAAGCAGACAGAGCCCTTAAAGAAATGATCCAAAATGGCATAGTCGAACCATCCAGTAGTCCGTGGGCTTCTCCTGTGGTATTAGTGAGAAAGAAAGACGGATCAATGCGGTTTTGTGTCGACTATCGAAAGCTAAATGATGTCACTAAGAAGGACAGTTATCCTCTGCCAAGGATTGATGATGCCCTCGACGCTTTGGCGGGTTCTACTTTGTTTTCTACCTTGGACCTTAAAAGCGGATAATGGCAAGTTAAAATGGATCCTGCAGACGAAGAAAAGACTGCCTTTACCAGTGGATCAGGGTTGTGGCAATTTACGGTCCTTCCGTTTGGCCTCTGTAATGCTCCTGCGACGTTTGAACGGCTAATGGAGAACATCCTGCGGGGTTTGTCATGGGAAACTTGTCTAGTTTATCTAGACGACATCATCATAATGGGCAAGACCTTTAAGGAACATTTATCTAACCTAGAAGAAGTCTTTAAAAGATTACGGAACGCTAATCTAACATTGAATGTTAAGAAATGCCACTTGTTCCAGAGACAGGTCAACTATTTAGGACATAACGTAAGCAAGGATGGCGTTGCTGTTGACCCTGCTAAGATACAAGCCGTTCAGGAATGGCCAATCCCTATCGACAAACATCAGCTCCGGAGTTTCTTGGGTCTTTGTTCCTATTACCGACGATATGTCAAGAATTTTGGAGACATCGCCAAACCTTTGACACGTTTGACAGAACAAGATAAGTCCTTCTGTTGGGATCAGGAATGTCAAGAGGCGTTTGAAATATTGAAGAAACAGCTTACGTCAGCACCTGTTCTTGCTTATCCACTTCCTGATGGTAAGCTTATTCTGGACACCGACGCCAGCAATGTGGGAATTGGAGCCGTCTTGTCACAGCTACAAGATGGTAAGGAAAGAGTGGTTGGTTACTTTAGCAAAACTTTATCGAAAGCTGAAAAGAACTACTGTGTAACTCGGAGGGAACTATTAGCAGTTGTAAAATCCGTCGAACACTTTTATAAATATCTGTATGGCAGAAAATTCCTGATCAGAACAGACCATGCTAGTTTAAAGTGGTTACTTAGCTTTAGGAACCCAGAAGGACAGATAGCAAGATGGCTCGAAAAACTACAGGAATATGATGTTGAAATCGAGCACAGACCTGGAACAAGACATCGCAATGCTGATGCACTTTCCAGAAGACCATGTCGACCTGATTGCCCCCATTGTACCCGTATGGAACAGAATGAGGAAAAACTTGCCTTAGTTAAGGTTGTGCCAGAAGACGAGAGCTCTATGCTGGAGGAGCAACAAGAAAACTATCCCGTTTTGAGAAAGATTAGGGAATGGAAGAGAATGGACCGTCGTCCGTTGTGGAGAGAGATATCCTCATTCTCTCCTGCTTTAAAAGCATACTGGTCCCAATGGAACTCTTTAATTTTGGACGGTGAACTCGTTAAAAGACTTGTAGAAAATTCCGAGGGCACAGAAACAAGGAAACAAATAGTGGTCCCAAGAAATGCTGTACCAGAAATTTTAAAACAGATGCATAATGATAGTTCTGGAGGACATCTGGGTATTACGAAAACGCTGCAAAAGATCCGAGATAGATTTTACTGGGTAAATTGCACTAATGATGTTAAAGATTGGTGTCGTAAATGCACTACATGTGCTGCCAGTAACGGTCCGCACCGAAAACCGAAGGCGGAAATGCAGCAATACCTGGTTGGAAGTCCTTTTGAAAGAGTCGCAGTAGATATATTGGGGCCACTTCCACAGAGCGATGTAGGAAACAAGTACATCTTTGTTGTCATGAACTACTTCACTAAATGGGTTGAAGCCTATGCAGTTCCCAATCAGGAAGCCACCACTTTAGCAGATATATTGGTTGAAGAATTCGTAAGCCGATTTGGGGTACCACTAGAATTACACTCAGACCAAGGGAGAAATTTTGAGAGCAAGCTGTTTCAAGAAGTTTGCCAAAGATTAGGCATCCGCAAAACGAGAACCACAGCGATGCATCCTCAGTCTGATGGAATGGTGGAACGAATGAACCGGACTATAACCAACTATCTGTCAAAAGTGGTGTCAGATTATCAGAGGGATTGGGATCGACATATTCCACTATTTCTAATGGCAATTCGATCGGCCATCAACGAATCAACTGGCCAAACGCCTGCGAAGGTCCTGTTCGATAGAGAAATGAGGCTACCATGTGACTTGGTGTTTGGTTGTAAACCTGGTGAAGAAATGGCCCGTGAACAAAATGTCGCCGACCTTCAGAATCGAATGGAGAATATACACAACCTGGTGCGTGGAAAACTACAATTATCTAGTGATCGGATGAAGAGGGACTATGACACGCGGACAATGGAAAAGAGTTACCAAGTTGGAGATTTAGTCTGGCTCTATAACCCCCGACGGCGTCGAGGTATTTGTCCCAAATTACAGAAGAACTGGGAAGGTCCTTACACCATCAAGAAGAAGATTAACGATGTCATTTATCGGATTTTGAAAATTCCCAGAGGGAAACCCGTCGTGGTCCATCATGATCGTTTGGCGCCTTACCAGGGAAACCACAGTGGAGATGCGCAGCAACTCCAAGAAGATGGTTTGGCTGGCTCACGGAGTGTGCGGGATTCCGATGTAGGAAATGACATTCCAGGAGGAATGAATCTAAGGAGGGGGCAGTGTAACGGGATAACCGTGAAGGGACCTTAATTTGAAAGATTGTTATTGACAGTTGATTTTTAGAAACTTCTAAAAATAACACTGACTAGATTAAATAATGTTTCTAGAAAATTCTAGAAAGTTCCAGAATGTTCATTTGTTTAATTTGTTATATATAAGGGGATGCATGGGCTGTTAACGTCAGTTCAAGTTCAAATGTTTACAAGAGTTCATTATATTGTCAAGTAGTTAGACGTTATCCAGCAGAGTTCAGTGTATCTTAACAATTTTGTAAATAAATTGTGTAAAAGTCCCTATAAGTGTTTCAATAGATATATCCCGACAGACCGACGATTTTTCTAATTCACAAATATAGGTACTTCTACGGACCTAAAAAGCCGAGAACTAACAAAAAATCTCTCCTTACATTTTCACCGATAATCTCAATACTCTCACTTGTGAAAATCAAAAGAGAAATCATATCCAAGATTATTGACGCTAAAACCATCAATATGGCAACGTCATTTTAAAACTTCTTGCTTAATTCACACCAGATTACAATGTTGCCGATACTCAAAAAAGTCTTTAAGTATCTATAAGTGATATATACAAAGTTGTTTTAATTGATTATTAAAGACTTCATGGAAATATTAAGTACCGAGTTAATTAATTTGTATATTATTTAAGAATATTTTCATATTATTTATCTAAGACTGACAATTAAATATTAAACTAGAGAGAACATTCTCATTATATATAAACTAAGGAATTTTAGGAAATATACCTGGCAACCTTGATGCGAAAGCCAGTCTCTTTAATAGGATTAGGAGGCGTGCTTCTGTTGGAAACCATTCGGCTATTACCAGGTACAACAATATATTCTTATAGATAATTCGGCATATTAAAACTTAAAAAACTTACCTTAACACAGACACATGATACTGAACAGCAAAATTAAATTTTTGTCTTTTAATTATTGGATCTTTTTCTTCTAACGCTTGAGTAAATAAAAACGAAACGTGTCTAATTCTTGCTGCTAGATGTTCTACAGTTTCTAATACCATCCAAGCAGCTATTCCAGCAAACATATAAACATAATCAGCAGAAAAGAGTTGAGAAAATAAATAAATCTGTTTTACTGGAAAAAAGTCGATGTTAAAGGGCATCCATGTGTACGTGAAAAGTCCGCAAACTTCGTGAATTCCTTTTTCTTCGTTTTCTCTTTCGCATTGTTTGCCTAAAAATATTTTCTTATATCTAGTAATATATAAGTTTGTGTATCAGTTTAAATTTTTGGACGATGGTCATTTCGTAAATAATGCACATTGTGTTTTAGTTACTCAGATGTTTATTTTTTGATAATATCTCATTACACTACTTCAAAATAGTCTCCCTGCTTTGCAATTACCGCTTTCCAACGTGTAGGAAGCTTCATAATTCCATGCAGTATGCCATCTTTATTCATCTGCCGGATGGCTCAGGTAACGGTGACAGAAAGTTTTTCCTGAGATGAGAAACGACTTCCAGGCATAGATTGTTTCAACTTTGGGAATAAGTCTGCTGAACTTATGTCTGTGCTGTAGGAAGGATGAGGCAACTCCTCTGAACCATATCGCGTATTCTTTCGGTTGGAGTGTGAAGGCGATAGTTGTCATGAAGAATGTTGGTTCAGTGTTGGGCAACTGAGGTCGGTTCTTCTGCATTTTTCTACGCAATTTCACAGGACATAACGATAATAAAGTCCTATGACACTTTTTCCACACGGAACCCTCTCTGGAATGGTGTTTCATTGGTTATCGTAAGCAAAGATCATCATTTGTTTAAACTTTGATTGAGCTCACCTACATTTTTTTGGTCATGGAGAAGACTCAATTTTCCACTCGTCGGACTACGAGTTCAACTCCGGCTCGAAGTCTCTAAGCCAAGTTTCATCAATCGCAACAAATCGATTCAAGAATGTTCGTTCTTCAATGTCGAATTTTTTCATCAGTCAACTGCGAGACCAATCGCGCAGAAATTTTTCTCTTCTTTAAACCATTTGTCAGAGTTCAGTAACTTGACGTTGATGGAAGCCCTCTACTTTCAAAAAGTTCCTCACTTTTCGCACGATGATCTTGTTCGAGAGTATCCGACACAAGTTTCACAGTCCGGTCATCTGTTGATAATCTCGGTCTTCCTGATCGCAGGATCATCTTTTATTATTACACGACCACCACGAAAACGATTACATCAGCAAGGAACTATACTATGTGATTCACCACAAACGTCACTTAAAGCACTATGGATTTCTGTTGAGTTTTTTCCACGTACAGTTTTAATCTTTGCTCTTCAATAGTCACAGTACCCAAGACACGAGTGGGCTCCGTTTCAAAGTCGCGTAACTTAAGAACAGAGTCAACTACAATTAAAATAAAATAACATGCTTCTTCCTCCAATGTTTGTTGGCCTCGGCTAAACGCCTCAGCCAACAATATACGTTGTCGTCCGGGAATGTATCGCTTTTCCTACTAGATACACAATATATTATCAATGTACAATTGGTTTATTTTGTTTTAAAGTTGTCAAAATTGCATTATGAATTTCTAGAACTTACGCTCATATGAAACCAACTTCGACAGCGAGGAGATGAATCGTGCATCGGATACAATCTGTCCAATTTCACTTTAGCTCTGACGTTGAGATGCGCACTGGTTTATGATGAACCTAGGTGGGGAGACGCTCAGATTCGTCGGTCTCGAGACAATGTCTTCTGGCTTTGTTGCGATGCACTCTCTTCTTCATTTGCGCATATCACGGCTAAAGTGAAATTGGGCAGATTGTACTTACGTTCTTACCTTTATCAACGACTTTCATTAGGGTAATAGTAATAACCTCTCTGGAATATTGATCTGCATAAAATTCCCGGCAATTTATTGTTTAATCTTTGCTTAGAAAATTCTAAATAGAACAGGTATTAAGTGAATATCGTCCTGACCCTTTTGTACTAATTTTCTAAGTACGATCTACGTTATTTGTATTGAATGTTTTGCCGCTTAATTTGCTTTTAATGCCGACCTATTTTTTAAGTTAAACCTTTATTTAAACCTATTTCAAATAAAGGCGGTTACAATATTTTAGTTCTATAATATCGAAAAGCTGATTAGGCATAAATATACCTAAATAAATAAGCTATTGTTTCTTATTATACTTCAATCAAAAGTGGTTCAACTCTCCCGGACTCCCCCTATTTAAAGTAAAACCTATAAGTCATTAATATTAAAATAATAAAACTAAGAATAAGCCCTAATAGAAAATAAAATTCATCAATATACATTCAGGTAAAATACAGAAACCTTTTCCTAAAAACAATATATTAAAATTGTAATGGGGTGACTTACTACTTATATAATAATAAATATTCACCTTTAAACATTTCTGAGCCCAATAAAATAAAAATTACAATGGATTGTAAGTAACAGTAGTGCATAATTGAATACTTGTTATAATTTTTATTAGTTTTCTCAAAATCATTTGGTTTCCCAAACTTATCAAAATTAGACAAACCAATATACAACTGGATTGCAGCATGAACCTTTGTAAAATAAGAGCAAATGAGGCCAAATCCAGAACACATAGAAACAATATAAGTAAGATCCAATTCAGTATGATTAAATGCATTATCTGTAACAAAATATTTATGTTTATATATTTTATTATTTTCTACTGTAACTTATATTTAAATTACCTTTAATATTTTTAATTAAATGTAATGAGCTACCTACTAACACTATAGAAGCGTATATAGCTGTTAAAGCAAATTTAATATAGAACATTTTTCCAGGATTTAATAATTTTCCTTTCGGAGGAAATACTCCATAAAGCCTGAAAATTTTTATAGAATTCGTCATACATACAATATCATTTTCTGGTTCCTTTTCGACAATTTTTTTATCTGGATCAATTTTATTTTTCACCATTGTGATTTAATTGAACTGAAAATACATTCATCCAGAAGAGAACGAATATATAAACGATAATCATGATGAATTATTGAATATACGACTAGCTTTTACTGAACAATAATGTCATGAGCGCTACTAATTTTCTTTTCAGAGCAACAAAACAATAAAATATTGCTGGTTTTAATAGTTACCTAAAACTAAATTTAAGTGAACTTTAGAACGTCTTTAAAGCTAGTAGTGCAAAATGGGCAAAATCGCTAATTAGTTTGCTTAATATTTACCTACTGCTAATTTAGTGCTAATTTTATGCCAGTATCGCTAATTTGGGCTCTATCAGATTAGCAGAAATTGCAAAAACTGTTAGCTTTTTGTCAAGTTAGCAGTGTATATGTCTAGAATCCTACATCAGGATGACTCCAATTAATAACTATTTAGTGCTCATTTCGTGTTCTTGATTAATGCGAAAAATATTTTAATTTTTATAAATAATTTAGTTTTATATTTTTTACTAGTTAACTGCTACCTTAACAAAGTAATATCTTTAAGACAAAATACGTAGGAGGTCAACCGGAGCATCAAAAATACATGAACATTTAATGCTCAGTTAGTGCTCTTAATTTATGCAAAAAAAAAATTATTTTTTACATGTTAACTGCTACCTTCATGGAATTAACAAGTAATATCTTTGAACTAGAGTTTATAAGACCTCAAAACAAGCATAGACAGTGCATATAATAGGTATTTAGTGATATTACTTGCTAATTCCATCAAGTGAGCAGTTAACTATTAAAAAATAAAAAAATAACTTATTCATAAGAAAATAAAATATTTTTTGCATAAATCAAGAACACTTAATACATAATGTTTCATATACCTAATGTTCTTCTAACAGTTAGGGATCCTCTTGTAACGATTATGAAATTAATAAATAATTATAAATTGCTTGTCGATATTGATTGGTATCTGTCAGAAAAAACATTTTTTAACCGTATATTAAACCACATGCTAAATTACTCTGTTTAAATCTTAAATTTTTTCTTAAACTAGTTTTGAACCTCTACAATTCTTATAATTCTTAGATAGCATTTAAAAACTATGTATGGTGTAAACTCTTTGGATATGACATATTATTTGTTACCATTAGGATTATATTGTAAATTATTAACCATGTAATAAGACCTTTGGGCCTGTTTGGTTATAAATAAATAAATAAATAAATAAATAAATAAATAAATAAATAAATAAATAAATAAATAAATAAATAAATAAATATGCACTAATATTTCATATAATGTTGATGCAACGGTTGACCTCCTACGTATTCTGTCTTAAAGATGTTACTTTGATAAGATAGCAGTTATCTAGTAAAAAATACAAATAATAATTTATTTATAAATAAATATTTTTGGCATAAATCAAGAGCACAAAATGAGCACTAAATAGTTATTAATTGCAGTCATTCTGATGTAGGATTCTAGATATATACAATTTCTGCAAATCTAATAGAGCACAAAATTTGTGATACTGGCATAAAATTAGCAGTAAATATTAAGCAAACTAATTAGCGATTTTGCTCATTTTGCACTGCTAGCTTTACTGAATTTTAATTCATTAATGACATATTTCGTCTCAAGCATTATTTGAGATTGTGTTGTTAAAATATAATTATCTATTGCGATTTGTGCATAATATCTTACATTCAATTTTTAGTATAGGATGAAACACCACTTTATAAAAGTACTACTCGAAACTTTTTCAAATCAGCTAAGTCTCTACTTTTATCCTTTATGAACATATCGATGTTCTCTTCACTGTCTTCAATCTTCGGATACGTGGCATAATTAAAATATTGTTTAGTAAGATATCTTTGAATATATACAAAGTCCATCCTGCTATGGTTGATTTTCTGAAGAGTACTATGAGAAAATGGAAAACAAAAATGAGAATCAGCTTAAAAGACACCAACAGCAGAAACTGAAACTATAAATATTAAAAGAGGAATCGTTCAGGGAGACCAGTCTAAACAGAACAAGATATGGAACGAATTATTGTTGGAAACAATAATTTACTTGCCGCTGAAAGACTGCAACAAGTTCTCTTGGATCTCCAACAAGAAAATGACCCCCACGCGATCCCTTTATAGTTGAAACAGTTTTAGAGATGTACAAAATGAATACTGCAATGGAAAAGACGAGAGAAAAACTGATCATGACGAAAAACCCGATACCGACAACAACACATTATCATCAGCAAATTCAGTTCCCAGGAGGTAACCACAAAATGCACAAGTCTTGGTGGCAACACCGACTGCAATATTCTATTGATAACAGTAGAAGAGAACTAGGACAGTTGGCGGAATTCAAAAAGAATCCTTTTTTTACTAGACGTTTAAGCCACCAATTAAGGATAATCTTTAGGAAAAAAACGTACACAACACACCGACAACATAAACAACAAGTCACTGAATATAAGGATTTATTCACGCAAAAATTAGAAGCAAAATCTAAGCGATTGTCACGTTACATAAAATGTACACGGAGGAAGCAACACAATTATTTATTTGACTACAACCAAATTCTGTTTTACAGGCAACTAGGCCACAGTAATGATTAAAAGCTTCCGAACAAAGAACAATTGACAAACTACTGGTCTAATTAAAAAGAACATAACACGAACACACAATGGATAAGATTCAACGAGGATAAAGTAAACATCGAGCTTTCGATACCTCAACAGCAGGTGAGGTGACCGAGGCCATAAACAACTAAAAAGCACCAGTTGCTTCCCGAACTTCTGGTACAATAAGTTCAGTAGCCTGTACGAAGCACTAGCAGCGAGGTTTATGCATATCTTCCATAATCCAAGAAGAAACTCCTAAATTCCTTACACTTGGTTCGACCAATATGCTTCCCAAATCTTCGCAAACCTACGATTCAACCCATCGCTTGCCTTCTCACCATATATAAAATATCTGTCGCATTTACAAGCAAATAGATCAGAACGGCATTCTAGCGGAGGAATAGAAAAGGTATAGACGAAGACATCAAGGCTGTAAAGAATAATTGATTATTGATTATGTGATTTTGAACCAAGCACAATAGGAACGACACAATACTTATACACACTGCTTTCGTAGACTACAACATTTGATAGCGTTCCTCAGTCTTGGCTCATTGAAATCTTACAGATTTACAAAATACAGCCCTACCTAGTTTCTTTCCTCGAATTAATAATGAAGCAGTGGAGAACCAACGTCCACCTACATCTGAATGGTAACCATCTTTGTACTAATGAAATTCTTATCCCAGAGGAATCAATCAAGGTAAATTCCTTAGCTTACTTTGGTTTTTTGTTTGGCAATGAATCCACGTTCCAGCATGCTTAATGACTCGGGATATGGATTTAATATTAAAACTAATAGACACACCAGCTTAAATATCTCCCATCTTCTGTATATGCATGGCATAAAAGTGTAAGCCCCACGTCGACAACAAAATTTTCTATTAGGATTTACAAATGGAATTTGGACTAAACAAGTGTAAAACCTTAAACATCGAAAAAGAAAAAGTGATCAACGGAGATGTGGTATTGCCAAATGAAAATATCATAGATGCCATGGAAAATGGGGACACCTACAAATAACTAGGGTTTCAACAGGCTAAGATGATTGACCAAAAGGAAGCCAAATCAAGAATTAGGTTGCAATTTACAAAAAGAGTAAGTTCTTTATTAAAATCCGATTTAAACGCAGGGAATCTGATTCAATCAGCTAATACAGTTGAGTCCGTGGTTCTTTACCCGTGCGTCATCATTTAAAGCATACGAAGTAAGTCGGAAATTGCAACTTATTAACATGCGGTAGCTGTTTTGTCTTTAGTTTCATGCGTGGAAGACAATGACGCTAGATTAAAAGTATGTGTTTTATCTCGTCAGGTATTAGTGACGCACGGGTAAAGAACCACGGACTTAACTGTACCTATGCTGTACCGGTCTTTTGTAGTCCTGAAATGGTCGAAGACTGAATTGGAAGAAACTTAGCGATTGACTCGAACTATGATTACAAAATACAAATGTCATCACGCGAAGTCATCACTCTTTATGAACGCACTACCGCTAAAAGAAGAAAGAAGAGCTTTTACTGTCATTGTAAACCAACATCACAAGCAGATAAAGACATTACGAGATTTTTTTAGGAAATCTCAGACATTCAACTTGCATAATATTGTAGTAAAAGCAGATAATAACTACTCTCCTCTAAACCTCGCAAACGCAGACGTAAATGTGGAAATCGTGGCAGACTCTGATAAGCAGTAGCAGTGAGCCCGACAAGCAATACCACCACCATAATCTGAACTAACATCAGATTGACAAAGGAAGCGTCAAATAAGTGGCTTTTTGAGGGCACATTGTTCCATAACATGGAAGAGTTTATGATTGCGATTCAGGATCAGATCATTTATACTAACAAATATAACGAAATTGTTATAGGGGATCCGAATTGTGCATCGGACAGGTGTAAAAAGAGCCAACAGACCACGGAAACCATACAGTAGGTAACATCTAACTGTTTAACCTTAACTGGCACCGTTTACCCACGCAGACAACCAGGTGTGCAATATCATACATCAGAAGTTGGACCATTAATTTGGATTACTTAGGACATACACTCCTTATTACAAGTACCATCCGCAGACAATTCTTGAGAAAGCTGATTTTAGACTCTACTTCGATAAAGCCTATTATCGATAGACTGGTAACACAATCGGTCAGATATTATGGTAGTGGTTAAAAAGGCTAACTCAATTTGTATGGTGGATGGTGCTAAGGCAAATAATAATAACATTTTGGATAAACACAACGAGAAGGTGGCAAAATACACCGTTCTTGCCTTTGAGGTACAACAGATGTGGCATGCTGGTAAGGTCGAAGTGATAACAGTACTGTAATAAAAAAACTAGCTAATAAATTATAATGTCTTATTCAATGATAGAGCAGTTTTGCCTTCTATCTTATCTATACTCACGACGTCCCAAACATCCAAAATATTTAACTTTATGCTGACGAAACAGCTCTATACACATCCGCCAAAACTACGGCTGCTCTAAACACCCAAACCCAACGTTTACTGAATAATTATACAGACTGGTGCAGAAAATGGAGGGTATCAATCAATCCCCAAAAAAACCAAACCATAATCTTTTGCCACACTTCCTACGGCCGTAGACCAAATCAATCTTTTGACGATGTCAACTTAACTCTCTGGGGTGAAAGACTCGTAGTAATGGACGAGATTGACTACTTGGGAGTGCACTTTACGCGCACCCTCAACTGGGAATCCGAAGTCAAACGCACCCTCGATAAAATGAGGAAACGAGCCTCTCTCCTTGGAGCGTTGTGTGGACGGATTGGAAGATGTCAACCAAAAACTCTACTCCACACCTACAGAACATATATTCGACCTATGGTCGATTATAAGGCTGTACCATTTATTACCCTCACTCCCCATCAGACAAACCGCCTGGCCGCAACTAAGCGAAGAATTTTACGCAAATGCCAATACCTTCCCCCTTGGTACCCCTCAAATCTCACCTACATTCACCACAATAGCAAGGATACTACACCCTTACCTTTTCGGTTACAGGAACTCCAACAGAAGTATGCCACCAAGACCCTGCAGGGCCCCAACACCCGGACCCAAGATACTCTTCTGACCCCTTGGAACAGAGGTCACAGAGTCATCCAGAGGAAACCTCGAAGAAAACTTCCACTTCCCCAGCTGAGGCTACTCCAAGCAGCAAGACAACAACTTCCAGAGGAGCTCCAAGACCACTTAGAAGAGGCCCCACTAGCCCTACGCTAATAATCATAAATATGTAATAAATAAAATATAAGATAGGAACTTATTGTACAGAAAGTAGGCCGAGGTTTTCTTTGGTTTCCCAAGTTCGACCTGTCTCAGTCTGGAAACAGACTGTTTGAGGAAGAACTTGCTAAATGGTCTTTCTTAAACAGGATAAAGTTGCCACAGACAACTCCTATAGTAAAAAGCAGGAAACATTATAATGTAGCACTACCCTGAAAAGGACACTAAGTCCTATAGCAGGGTATAGGGAAAAATTTAAATATTTCTATTTAATCTTAAGAAAACATGTAAACTTTATAAATAAACATTTTTAAATTTTGAATTTTTTTTTCCTTACATTTTAATTCAGTAGTTTTTAACAGACTTCAAAAAAAGAGGGGTTTCTCAATTTTTATGTATGTTACCAAATATCTCCGGTACCTATTTATGATCCGATTTAAAAAATTCTTTTTGCATTCAAAAGAGTAGAATGTCCGTGTGGATCCATAGAAATTTGGTTAAAGTCTGGTCATCAATGTGAAAGATATTCGAGGAAATACCACAAAAATCAACAGAATAAGCTCTGCAGTTAAGTTAATACGTTAATAATGATGTATAATATAAAAACATAATAATTAGCCCGTTACTGTTCCACTCTAAAGCCAAAGGTCTCTTATGACAAGGAGAAGGAATAAGTAGTTAATCAATCAGCTTGCTCACTACGGGTTGTTGAGTTCAGACAATTAAGTCCACGTTTTATCACGATATTTTCCTTAACCGTACGTGCATGGTGTTTTTATGTCTCCAAAAAGTCACATTGGTACATGTCGGGATTGTTGGGGATTAAACTCAGTACCTCTTGCACGGTATTTGGAAGGTTTTTAAAATAGTACATCAAGAATTTGCGCCCACATCTGACAAACCCAAGTAGCAACTAAAAAATGATAAAATAAAAACTTTTTTAAAAAAATTGAACCGCCTTTAAAAAAATGCACTAAAAAGCCAGAAATAAACTCCAAACCAATAGGTACTGACTAAATGTTAAGATGTACTGACCAATTAGTTTCAGAGTTTTTCGAATGAAATTTTCAGTTGCAGAGACTTATATTTCTAATTTTGCGTACTAAAAGTTTTGAATGGCCTTGAAAATTTACATTTAAAATTTTTAGAATTCCAAAGCTGACCAATTTTTGTATTAACTTGACGATTTATGACCAACTAATTACCAATTATTTAAGATATTTTTCGAGACAATATCAAGATGTATCCGTGCTAGCATTTCATTTTCTATATATTTTTTCCAATTTATTATTTTTTTCCGAATCCAGTGCAGACCAAATGTTAGGAGGTAATGACCAATTAATTTCAGATTGTTTTGAATGAAATTTTCTGTTGCAGAGACTTATAATTTGAATTTGGCGTGCTAAAAGTATTTGAACGTCCTTGAAAATTACAATTTAAAATTTTGAGAATCCAAAACCTGACCAATTATTGTAATCACTCGACCATTTATGACCAATTAAGGACCAATTATTATTTAAGCTGTTTTTTGAAGCGATATAAAAATCTTTCCGTGCTAGCAACATGTACCTCTTGGGATACCTAGTTGAATATTACCAGCATTTGCTGATTAAATGTATGTCTTTTTTACATAATAATAATTTTATTCTACATAAAATTCAATATAAACATTGTGTTGAATTTGTCCAAATGCAATAACATGCAAGCTAGTAAAAAACATGCTAAAAACAACATTAACATAACAAAAAAAAAGGGTGTAGCAGTCAGTGGGACTGCCGGCTGAAGTTTTACTTCTATGCACGCGCCCGGAGTAATAAATTTGTATGCAAATGATTTAGCAAAATCATTATATGATATTCGTGTTCAGCGGCCCCAAAAAGCTCCTAGTACCGAGTGCACACTCTTTTTGTATCGAAGTTGCATAAAATCTTAAGCACCAAGTGTTTCGAAGACCATCAGTAAAAAATGCATAAAATCTTAAGCACCAGGTGTTTCGAAGACCATCGGTAAATACCCTAGGCACCAAGTGCCGCGCATACTTTCGGCATCATGATATCCATGTTCAGCGACCCAAAAAACCCCGAGTACACCTATAAATTGAACCCATTTTCAGCAATACTTACCGAGTTGTAAGTTTTCTCTCTATTGTCTGTTCGGAATGCACTTTTCGAATGCAGAATTAGCGACAAATTTTCTGACATTCTTGAATCCAATGCAAAAAAACGTATTCCGATCCATCTTACGTTACAAAATTTGGAGGTTTGAGTGCTTTATTTCCTCGACTATTCGTAAAAACTCTGTTTATGTAGCCAACAAACTTAAAAGCATAGAGCAGAATATACTGCAACCATGTGATGGTACTTTAGACTACAATACAATACTCATTACTGAATATTATTATTAATATAAAATGCTAAACTTTATACGTATACTTACGTGACAGAATTATAAAATAATCTGTCAAGTAATCATGTGGTCCGCCACTATGATATTCATACATTAGTTCAGACTGTTTTTGTATATCTATCACTTTTTAATGTACTGAATGTTTGAAACGGTATTCAAAGGACTTATAGTTATGACTAATAACAAGTGGTACATATTTCATCTTTGTTTTTACCGACCAATATACTTTATAAGTGTTTCTGTCTCTCTCTTAGTCACACCATTACATATATGTACCTAATGATTTTTCCCATTTAACTCTACACAAAATTTTCCGCCGAGTGCACGAATAGAAGTACTTCAATAACTAAAGTACAAAAATATATTATTATATAGGTAGAAAATTTAACACATGCATTAACATATGTACATACATTTATAAAATAGTACAAAGATCAAAATAAAAAATACAAAAATCCTTTATATAAGCGCCTGATTTACCGTGTAATAAAATTTATCAACTAAATAATGTTTAAGACTTTTTTCAAATTAAGACAAAGTTTGACTGCTCTTTACAGACTCTGGTAGCCCATTAAATAACAAAGGACCCAATGACTTAGGGCAATTTTTTGGATACCTACACCATGGAAAAAAGCACATCAAGATTATTTTGTATTCAGGTCAAATCAATATTTTGACCACAAAATTGAGTTTTTTTTAAAGGCAATTTTCTTGATTGTTGAAAAATTTTTCTCCGTCACTGGCTAGTGTTTCTTTGGATTAATATAAAAACATGTAATCAATTACAACGTTTGGTTTCTAGCTAGTTACCTATCAATTATTACCTATGCTCTCATATTTTTATAGTATTAAAATTTCACAGAAGATTTCAAGAAAAGTAAAATCAGTGGCGGTTATGTGTTGAATAATTTATAAACTTTATACGAGGTGTACAGATTGATTTATTACTTTAATATCCTAATTTCAACATTTTTCTAAATAAAAATATAAAATTAAATTTTCTTTGTCTGCATTTGCTTTTTACCAATCCATATTCATTCTTTTCTATGTTTTTACACACTACATAATTTTTCGTGATTATCCTGATTAGGTACCTACTCTTAATTTAAAATTTGAAATAATTTTAGGATATTTTTCTGTAAACTGGGCAACTATAAGAAAAACGTCTTGACTACTTTTTACCTTTGGGATATTGAGCTATTTCTGGAAAATCGTAAAATCAGGAATCTGTTGAGGGACAAGGCAATGACTCCAGGGGTCTGTTTTTCGGTTGACGTAGTATGAAATAGTATATTACAGCACAAGGCCGTAACAGTAAGGAAAGTCATGTAATTTGTAGCATTCCCAAAAAAAAAACCACCTTAAATAATATTATATTCTCGTTTACACTTTTGTCGGTAGGCAACCAACTTTACCTATTCCGAAGACAGTTACATTTAAATAATATTATCTTCTCGTTTACACTTTTGTCGGTATCCAACCAACTTTACCTATTCCGAAGACAGTTACATTTAAATAATATTATCTTCTCGTTTACACTTTTGTCGGTATGCAACCAACCTTACTTCAAATTTTGACAGGCGGAAGCGGATATCGAGCGTTAATACTCGATAAGACCCGAGTTAAGCAACGAGGGTGAGAGAGCGCCCTTTGAACAGCACTTACGATTTTACGTGACAAGTGAAAGGACGCTGATTTCCTCGTTTGTGAAAATTAATGGCTGCCGGTTAATTCACAGCATTAAGATTACCGTTTGTTCTTGGTTTATTCCGTATCGGAAGTGTTTGAAAAAATACTGCATTTCAATTTGGATGTAGATGTGCTTAAATTGGAAGTACAATCTGTTTGATTTATGGTATCAATAAATTCATGGTGCTACGTGCTGTCTGTTGGAAGACTCCATTTTGAAATTTTTATAAAATTATATGGTACCGAGGTAAATGGATACCTAGTGATCTAAAAACCTTATGGATGGTTTTATAGATGATTTCCTATGTGCTGATGTTTAATTCTACATGGTTTTTGGTTAATTATGGTATGTTTAAAGAAGCTTTATTATAGTAGAAGTGTGACTACCCGGTCACGAAGTATGATTTTTGGTTCCGGATTACAAGGTAAACTTTCGACTATTCTTTCTGTTATTTCTCTATGTTCGATACTTAGTTGAACTGCGAATATTCTAAGAAACAGTCACAATTTTAGTGCTTATTCGGAAGAATATGCTTTTGGAAACTTTTTATAGTGATTCTATTTAAACTTAAATTGTTATAAGCTTTTAGCGGTATTAAATCAGTTAATAACATTAGTTACTATTCAAATCTATGGAACTATGATTGAATGATAAATATGTAGTGTTTTTAAATTTTGTTTTTTAACTTTCTTCAAAGTGTTGGTGTTCAATCGTAATCTTACATGATTATTACCTCTATGGTACTTGTATTGCTAAATTTCATATTTGTATTCATGTATATGGTAATTTTTAGATATTTAGAACACTCAGAGTGTGCACTCTTTAGAGAACTGAATTTTGTTTTAAAGAAAGGAAATATACCTTCAGTATATATTTTGTTTTAATTGAGTTCTCTACATACTTTCGTTTATTGAAAATAGGTTATGCAATTTAGATAAGATCTGTAATATTATATGTACAGGAATATTAGTTTTTTAATAACCGTATTGTCAAATACCGGTTAATATCTCTCACTGTATAAACAGAAGTGTTAGCTTTTTGGGTGATAACCGTTCTCACTAATACTGGTGATTTTTGTTTTATTTTTTTAATACATTGTTTTATTGTTTTTATTGATATCGTTGAGTATTTATTTCTTATACCTTCCCAGTAACTGTTCTGATTCAAACCTCTTGTTTAATAAAGATTTAGATTTTAATAAGACAAAAGGATTCAAGGAATTGTAGAATCAATAAGGTAAGTTTAAAATAATTATTGACTTAAGGATATAGCTCAATTAAAGTGTGTTCCCTAACCATTTCAGATTTGATAAACTATTTCTCAATAGGTTTCTTATTTTCTTTCCTATTTCTCTACAAAAAAAAATAAGTGGCGCCCTTTACCGATTTGTAAATATTTTCTATGTTTCCTTCTTCCTAGATACTCGCCCAATTGCTCCTTCGACCCACGACTCGCTCTCCTCCTACCCCCTGAGTGCCGTCCGCATTTGGCTAACCCTTTGTGAGCCTTTAACATCAAAAAAAGGGGTTACACAAAAATAGCGCCCAGCGTGTGGGGCCCGAGTATCTTTTCTTTAGAAACTTTTTTTTCATTAAATCTTAATAAACTTTTAGTTTTAATTCACCCCAATTTGTCTATCGTTACTTCTAAACACACTTTAAAACTTTTTTGTTGTTAGCAAATTAAAAAACTTGAATCCTTTTAAACATGTCTAATTTTGAAGTAAACTTTCTAACTAGGTACTGAAGAAGTTAACTATGAATTGAAAATAAGAGGAACAATTACTGGAAGGAAAATTGATGAGAAACGTAAGATTTTAAAAAAATTGTTAGCTAAAGATTCAAATAGTAACTTAACTCTAGATGATTTAAACTTTAATGACGAGAGTCTGGCAATACAGAACTCCATTGATAGTATTTCGAAATTAGTTGAAGAATTTGAAGGTTCTTCAACCGACTCATGTTTCCGTCGTGTTAAGTCTAGGATAGCACATCTATTAGGTAGAATTCAACGAGTTCCCCTTTCCGAATCCCCTACTGCTGATCAGGTTACTTTCCGAAATGAATCTAGAGCCACTTGCCTACTCTTAGAGCAAGATTTAATAAAGAAAGCTACTCCAACTACACAAATATCTTCTTCTAGTTCAACTACAACTGAAGATAGACCTCCTCCCGTTATTAATATTACACACCCCGACTCTCATTCTATTAAGCTTTCGAAATGGGATGTCAAATTTAATGGCGACCCTAAGTCTGTGTTTAACTTTATTGAAAGAGTAAATGAATTGGCAGAATCCCGTAATGTTAAGACAGAACTTTTGTTCCAGTCAGCTATAGAACTTTTCTCAGGTGATGCCGCGGTGTGGTTCCGTACCGTTAAGTCCTCTTTGACCTCCTGGGAAGAACTTATTCAAGACCTGAAGGCTAATTTCCTTCCTCCCAACTTTGATGATAGTCTCTGGGAAGAAATTAAATCCCGTAAACAACGACGAAATGAACCTATCGTCATTTTCGTTGCCTATATGCTTTCTCTTCTTAGTCGTCTTTCTCGTGAACCTGCTGAATCCACTAAGCTAAGAATTATTCAAAAAAATATCTTGGCAGAACACATTCCTTACGTTACCTTAAGTGACGTTAACACTGTTAAAGAATTGATAACGATTGTTAAGAAACTAGAGGATGCTAATCCGTCTCTTCAAGCAAGGTTTTCCCCTCCCTCTAAAGTATCTGTAGTAGAACCTAGCCCTTCGTCTTATACCAACCAATCTTCGACTTCTGATGATAGAACGAAAAAATCTACCGAAATCATTTGTTGGAACTGTCAGAAGACAGGACATTTTCATTCTTCGTGCCGTAAACCTAAAAATGGTCGATTCTGTTATCGTTGTGGTTCACCAAACTTTACCGTCGCAACTTGTCCGAATTGTACAAAAAACTAAATTCCAGAGGTTGTCATGTCGGTACAGTCTCTGCCCCTTGCCGTTTTAGTAAATCCGACAAAATGAAACAAGACCAATGGCCAAAATGGTTAAGTTATGTCCGAAATTTTTATTTATCGTATCCCCCGAAAAGTGTAGCTCCAATGATAATAAACAAAACTACTGACTCTCGGCCCTATATATCCATTGAGATTTTTTCTCGCAATTTTACCGTACTTCTCGATACCGGGTGTTCCATAACAATTGTTGGGAACAAAGCATTAAAGTTTTTAGAATACAATAAGATAAATATTAGTCCTTCAAAACATCAAAATGTTTCATTGGCTGATGGAACCAACCAATCTGTGTCTGGTGTGGTAGATCTCCCAATAGTTGCGAATAATCATTGTCACCTTGTTAAAGCTTTAGTAGTCCCTTCTCTAGATTATACCTTTATCTTAGGTAGCAATTTCGTGAAAACCTTTTCTCTAATATTAGATTTCTCTTCTAACACTTGGTCCTCCGGTTATAACACAAATCCCCAATCTATTTCTATGACCGATTCTGATTTGACGACTATCTCTTTATGTACCATTGACAATTTGGAATCTTATCAGAAATCTTTAGCCCAAAAAGTTATCGATTCATTTTCCGAAGTTAGTAATACTAAAGGTTTGGGTCGAACCCATAAGATCCAAATGAGTATCGATACTGGTGATGCCAAACCCTTTAAGAAAAGACCTTTTCCTATGTCTCCATATATGTCAAAAATTTTAAATGATGAACTTGATGAGATGCTTCGTTTAGGAGTCGTTGAGCCCTCAAACAGTCCATGGTGTTCCCCTGTTCTTCTTGTTAAGAAATCCAATGACGAATATCGTTTTTGTTTTGATGGTAGATCACTTAATGAGGTGACTAAACATGACACCTATCCACTACCAAATATTGATAGGATTCTTTCCCTGTTAAAAGGCACAAAATTTATTAGTTCCGTTGATTTGAGAAAAGCTTTTTGGCAAATCCCGTTAGACCCCCAGTCTAAAGAAAAAACTGCTTTCAGTATCATTGGAAGAGGATCTTTCCAATTTAACGTTATGCCCTTTGGTTTATGTAATTCCGCACAAACTCAACAACGTTTAGTTGACGCAATTTTTGGACCAAAATATGAGCCAAACATTTTTTGTTATCTCGATGATATTATTATATGTTCAAACTCCTTCGAAGAACATATAGCCCTTTTAACTGAGGTTAAAGACAAACTTAAGGAAGCTGGTTTGACTATTAATGTCAAGAAATGTGAATTTTTTAAGTCTGAGCTCAAATTCTTAGGTTATGTAGTTGGTGATAATACACTCCGAACAGATCCTGAAAAAGTGTCAGCCATGATTAACTATCCCCGTCCCAAAACTTTTACTGAGGTTAAGCGTTTCATTGGTATGTGTTCATGGTACAGACGTTTTATTAAGAATTTTTCATCTCTAGTTTCTCCAATCAATGATCTCCTTAAAGGAAAAAGAAAGAAACAATCTGTTGATTGGAATGATCAAGCCGAGGATGCGTTTATTAAGATTAAAGAAGCCCTTGTTTCTGCTCCCGTATTAACCCAACCTGATTTTTCTAAACCCTTCGTGATTCAATGTGACGCGAGTGACACTGGTCTTGGTGGTGTCCTTACTCAATCCGTGGATAATTCTGATGTAGTTATAGCTTATGCTAGTCGATCCTTATCTCGTCCGGAGAGAAATTATTCAGTAACCGAAAGAGAGTGCCTAGCAGTTATCTTCGCTATAGAGAAATTCCGACCTTATGTCGAAGGTGTAAAATTCCAAGTAATCACTGATCATCATTCTTTGCTATGGTTAAAAAATATTAATAACCCCTCTGGAAAACTCGCTCGTTGGGCAATGAGACTTCGCCAACATAATTTTGACCTTATTCATCGCAAAGGATCTGCAAATATCGTTCCGGATGCTTTAAGCAGAATGTTCACTGATGAAACAGATTTCGAAAAAACCCAACTCTCTTATCTTGATGTAACTACCGACCAGATTGACCCTTGGTATGATGATCTTCGCACTAAGATTCGTAAAAGCCCAAAGGATTTTCCACAATGGAAAGTTGAGAATGAATTGGTGTTTAAATTGATCCCTTCTACCTTACCTTTTGCCACTAATAATATTGAGTGGAAAATTTTAGTACCTAAACCACAAAGACATAGTGTAATCTCTTCTTGTCACGACCCTCCTACGTGTGCCCATCTAGGTTATTATAAGACTCTTAGTCGAATCCAAGAACGTTACTATTGGCCCAAGATGCGGCGAGATGTTCTTCGTTTTGTTAAATCCTGCCAAACTTGTGGTGCTCAAAAAATGTCAACTTCAGCCCCGATGGGATTGATGGGAAAAGAAAAATCTGCTAAATTTCCGTGGCAAATTATCGCTTTAGACCTTGTTGGTCCCCTTCCTCGCTCTAAGAAAGGATATACCTGGCTTCTTGTTGTTACCGACTGGTTTTCAAAGTTCACTCTTTTATGTCCCTTAAGGAAAGCTACCACTCAAAATATTGTGAATTATTTGGAAAACGACGTTTTCCTGATGTTTGGTGTTCCTCAATTTGTTATTTGTGATAACGCTAGAAATCTCAACAATTCTACGTTAAAAAATCTCTGTAGTAAATATAAAGTGCAGAAGATATGGTTTAATGCTGTCTATTCGCCTCAGTGCAATTTTGTTGAACGAAGCAACAAAACCATTGGAACTGCTATCCGATGTTATATTCAAGAACATTCTGATTGGGATAGAGAACTTTCTAAAATTCGCCAAGCCATCAATACCGCTAAACATGAGGTTACCAAGTATCCCCCATCGTTTTTAAATTTTGCTCGATACGTTCCTGTAGCGGGAAATTATTATTCTTCATCTTCAGTGGGTAGTCCCACTTCCCTAAAAAGTTGTGATCAACATGATCAATATGTTTCCGAAATAGAAGGTTTAAATCTAGTTTTTGAAGAAATCCAACGTAATCTTCACCAGGGATAACAGCGTAACTCTAAAACCTATAACTTACGTAGGCGTGACATACAGTTTCAAGTAGGAGACAAAGTCTGGAGAAAAAATAAAGTACTCTCCAAAGCTGCCGACAAGTTTATGTCCAAGTTAGCTCCAAAATTTGTGTTATGTACAGTCGTCAAGAAGTTATCTCCCCTTGTGTATACCTTGAAAAATGCTGATGGTTCTCGAGCTGGTAATTGGCACATCAAAGATTTAAAACCCTACTATTCAGACTCGGATAACTCGTCCGAAGATGAATCTTGTCATGAGTAGTTCTCATTTGATATGAACTTACCATACCCTTGTATACTTTCCGTTTCCTTTTTCTGCTGTTTTTAGTTTTTAACCCCGTTTGGGCGGCGGGAATAGAATAACCCCCAAAGTGTTAAACTGCTTGTCGTACGAGGCGACTAAATGAAACCTTTCCCCCCTCTGTTTGAGTATTTCATGTACTTTCTGGGAATTTTTTTGTTTGCTTTGTTATCGTCCATAAGGTGGAAACCCACCAAAATCATTTCATCGTTATCACATCCCTGATCTTATTCTTTGCTTTCAGTTTAGTGATACGATTTCTTTTGAGAACTTTACCTTTAAGTGAATGTATCACTTAAAGTACCTACCTTACCGTCTTTGTATAATTGGAAATTATTTCCTGTTAATTTTGTCCTTATCTTACCGTTTAGTGAAAATAGTCACTTAATTCTACCGTACCGTTTAATGAAGAAGACATTCATTACCCTACCGATAACGTTCAGAAGAATTATTCTCTCGTTATATTTACCGTATCTTGAAGTGTTTAATCACTGCTTGTTTTTCGACGACATTATTAGATGTTGTATTTCCGTATGGTGTATTTTTACACATTTTGGTTTAGTATGATCAGTACTAGATAGTTTTAGCACTATTTCCTTAAGTGGAATTTAGTATATCGTTATGTGAGGATTTGTTTAGAGCCGTTGTGTTTAACCTCGCTTTATTTGACCTAAGAGTGTTTAATAGCTAGTCTACGATTTTGATTTGTCTGGCGAATATTGATGAATTCAATCACCACCTGTAAGTTTTAATGAACACGTTTTCAGCTAGATGTTATTTCTTTTCTTCTCCCAGATTATGATTACTTTGACCTTATCAGTTGTCACGAGAGATAAGCCTAGGGAAGCCGTAGGGAATTCTTCCCGGTAGTGGTCTGTTGAGCTTTTAAGGAAGACAAGTAACCATTAATCCTATCTCTATTCTCCTTTTGATTCTTTATTAATTATAGTTGTCTTGTTAGAGTATACCTACTATGACTTTGGAGTTCCATACTATTGGTTACTTCATACCGATGTTGACTTACCGATTTTGTCTCTAAATTATTTTTAGACGTATGATACGCGCAGCTATCAAAACCACAGACAACCATAAAATATTTTTTTCTTTTCTTATATTTCCTATTTCTAGTTGAAAACCATGATTGTGTACGTCATTTCCAATTCTTACTACCTTTGAGTTCTATCTAAAATCGTGCTAGTAGCTGCTATTAATTTAGACTTTACGTATCTCGTATTTACCGTGACTGTTGGATTTAATGGAGTCAATAGACTTATTAACTTCCTAATTATATCTATCGTACCGTGTTTCTTTCTTGCTTTTCAAAATTACTAATAACAGTTTGGTTTAACTTCACCTTTCTTTCTTCATGGGTGTTTCCTAATATGGAATGACGCGTTGTGCCGCCTATGGGAAATTTTACTTTATAGGAACATAGCCTTCTTTTTCTCTCTTCTTAAGTGTGTGAGTAAATGTTATGTGGTCCTGATATTTTATATCAAGGGACAGTATAAACGCCTTTTGGGCGAATCTTTTTTGCTTTGCAATATGATGGTTATTTAAACCAACGTTTAGGTTTACCCATCTAGGTCGAGCTGTACACCGGTGTGTGTTTCCGTACAGAAACTTCGGCGTAGGTCGTTCCTGATGACTCTGTGATCTTTCGGTTGGCCGGTACCGCTTATAGAAATCTGGTCACGAGAATCTCTAGTTTGAATAACTAGGATTCATTTATACCTATCGTTTGTTCCTTCAGAACAACGTTTAGTTTAACTTGTATGACATATGTTTATTGTTAGTTTTGTCTGTGTGGACAAATGACTACCAAGTTAGTTATTATTACTGTAGGGTGTAATCCTGTTGAACTCCGCATATTTTATTTTATTTAGGTTCTGTTGAGTCACCTTTTGACATTTCCCTTTAGCCGGTCAAGTTTACCCTTGTAATGAGTAAGATCATTCGAATAATGCTACTGTGGTTCCCACCCTAGTAGTTTCTTCTCGAAAACTGTGGTCTTCAATGGACCCCAGTTTCCTCTCTTCGTAGGGGGCTGTGTAGCATTCCCAAAAAAAAAAACCACCTTAAATAATATTATATTCTCGTTTACACTTTTGTCGGTAGGCAACCAACTTTACCTATTCCGAAGACAGTTACATTTAAATAATATTATCTTCTCGTTTACACTTTTGTCGGTATCCAACCAACTTTACCTATTCCGAAGACAGTTACATTTAAATAATATTATCTTCTCGTTTACACTTTTGTCGGTATGCAACCAACCTTACTTCAAATTTTGACAGGCGGAAGCGGATATCGAGCGTTAATACTCGATAAGACCCGAGTTAAGCAACGAGGGTGAGAGAGCGCCCTTTGAACAGCACTTACGATTTTACGTGACAAGTGAAAGGACGCTGATTTCCTCGTTTGTGAAAATTAATGGCTGCCGGTTAATTCACAGCATTAAGATTACCGTTTGTTCTTGGTTTATTCCGTATCGGAAGTGTTTGAAAAAATACTGCATTTCAATTTGGATGTAGATGTGCTTAAATTGGAAGTACAATCTGTTTGATTTATGGTATCAATAAATTCATGGTGCTACGTGCTGTCTGTTGGAAGACTCCATTTTGAAATTTTTATAAAATTATATGGTACCGAGGTAAATGGATACCTAGTGATCTAAAAACCTTATGGATGGTTTTATAGATGATTTCCTATGTGCTGATGTTTAATTCTACATGGTTTTTGGTTAATTATGGTATGTTTAAAGAAGCTTTATTATAGTAGAAGTGTGACTACCCGGTCACGAAGTATGATTTTTGGTTCCGGATTACAAGGTAAACTTTCGACTATTCTTTCTGTTATTTCTCTATGTTCGATACTTAGTTGAACTGCGAATATTCTAAGAAACAGTCACAATTTTAGTGCTTATTCGGAAGAATATGCTTTTGGAAACTTTTTATAGTGATTCTATTTAAACTTAAATTGTTATAAGCTTTTAGCGGTATTAAATCAGTTAATAACATTAGTTACTATTCAAATCTATGGAACTATGATTGAATGATAAATATGTAGTGTTTTTAAATTTTGTTTTTAACTTTCTTCAAAGTGTTGGTGTTCAATCGTAATCTTACATGATTATTACCTCTATGGTACTTGTATTGCTAAATTTCATATTTGTATTCATGTATATGGTAATTTTTTTTTTTTTTTTTTTTTTTTTTTTTTTTTTTTTTTTTTTTTTTTTTTTTTTTTTTTTTTTTCTACCCTGAAAAGGACACTAAGTCCTATAGCAGGGTTTAGGGAAATAAAATATATTACTTATTTAATTCTAAGAAATAATTTGTAAGCTAAACAATAAAACATTTTTAAATTTGAAAAAAATTTAATTGGTAATTTTTAGATATTTAGAACACTCAGAGTGTGCACTCTTTAGAGAACTGAATTTTGTTTTAAAGAAAGGAAATATACCTTCAGTATATATTTTGTTTTAATTGAGTTCTCTACATACTTTCGTTTATTGAAAATAGGTTATGCAATTTAGATAAGATCTGTAATATTATATGTACAGGAATATTAGTTTTTTAATAACCGTATTGTCAAATACCGGTTAATATCTCTCACTGTATAAACAGAAGTGTTAGCTTTTTGGGTGATAACCGTTCTCACTAATACTGGTGATTTTTGTTTTATTTTTTTAATACATTGTTTTATTGTTTTTATTGATATCGTTGAGTATTTATTTCTTATACCTTCCCAGTAACTGTTCTGATTCAAACCTCTTGTTTAATAAAGATTTAGATTTTAATAAGACAAAAGGATTCAAGGAATTGTAGAATCAATAAGGTAAGTTTAAAATAATTATTGACTTAAGGATATAGCTCAATTAAAGTGTGTTCCCTAACCATTTCAGATTTGATAAACTATTTCTCAATAGGTTTCTTATTTTCTTTCCTATTTCTCTACAAAAAAAAATAAGTGGCGCCCTTTACCGATTTGTAAATATTTTCTATGTTTCCTTCTTCCTAGATACTCGCCCAATTGCTCCTTCGACCCACGACTCGCTCTCCTCCTACCCCCTGAGTGCCGTCCGCATTTGGCTAACCCTTTGTGAGCCTTTAACATCAAAAAAAGGGGTTACAAATTGTCAACCGACACATATATCGGTAAACAGTATTTTCCTATTTCCCAACCCCACTGCTTAGGGTCCAAATCATTGCCAAGCCATTGCTAAACTTGATGGTTAACCTTGAAGCAATGTGGGGCAACTGCATATTTTTTCGGTGGTAGAATAGTCAAATTAACTGGGGATTATCCCCCAAGGTAACCATGTGGATCTACACGGCAATCATAAGACCTATGCTAACATATGGTGCTGTCGTGTGGTGGCCTAAAGTGAAACAAACGACAGCTATCAAAAAATTAAACCAAATCCAAAGATCAGCATGCCTTCTCGTAACAAGAGCCATGCCAAGCTTACCGACCAGCGCAATGGAAGTCATACTCGGTCTCACCCCCCTTGATATATTTGTTAAGGAGGTTGCATTGATGACCATGGTACACTTTCGCACGGTTGGTATCGAACCCACTGTAGGGACTGGCAACCCATAGGGACAGTCTATGGAGGGAATCGGTAAAGGCGATACCACTCTTACAGGCAGACACGGATGTCGTCGTACCAAGATTTGTCTTTGACAAACCCTACAAAATATTAACAAACAAGACAGCAGACCCCAACTTAGTGAACGCTCTGAGCGCCTATACGGATGGATCAAAAACAAAGCAAGGTGCGGGATGTGGAATTTACTCTAGATCCTTGAACCTAAAAATATAATGGGCTATGGATGGCTTGTCAAGTGTGGTTAGTAAAGGGGCTGCAATCATTCTGATTGGAAAACAGAATATGATAAATCTGAATATTGTATTTGGACAAATCGATATCATATTAAAAACCTTAATTTATGGTACCTACATATCACGAATTTTATTGATGTTATTAAAATTAAAAAAGTATTCTATTGTTAAAGTAAATATATAAATTACCTACTAACTATTCTTCCTCATAAAAAATAATGAGTAACCAATTTTTACAAGTATAGATGCGCCAATGGGCCTCCCTAAATACCTCCCGTTGAAAAAATGTACCATACGACCATTCCAATGACGTCACAACGAAATTTTATTCAAATTATAAGTCGCGCATGCGCAGTATCAAAAAGAGCAAAAATTTACCGAAATGGATCTTAGATTCTCTTATGGAGATTTACATGGGAAATTGGTCGATTTTGAGCTCGGACCGGTGCAGCCCCTTTACTGTGGTTCAATCAGAACTCACAGGCATAACCATAGCTGCAAAAGAATTAATCAATAGAAACATCACAGGCAGGAATGTAAATATATACACAGACTGCCGACAAGCACTACTGACCTTGACTAGACCACGTATCACTTCAAGTTTAGTACTAGAATGTCACCAATCTCTAACTGAGGCCAGCCAGAATAACGTGGTCACTCTCAGCTGGATCAATAAAGGACATGGGAACTCTAAAGGCAACCGCAGTGCGAACAATTTAGCAAGGAGGGCTGCGGGCTACAAAGCCCTCTCGCCTATCTACCAAGCCAACATTGTCCGCTGTCGTGGACCTTTTCAAACAGCACTCTCCCAAAACTTTATACAGTGCTGGTATGAAATTACGGTAGACTGGCAAGAGAGTTATTACCTCATCCCGGCGAGGAAACAGCAAAAAAATTTAAGGCATTGACCAGACAAAATCTCCGAATAGCTGTGGGAATCTTAACAGGTCACTGCCAATTGCGACAACATCTCTTTAGGATGAAATTAACAGAATCGCCCCTATGCAGAGGCTGCGAACAAGAAGAGGAATCAGTAGAACATATAATGTATGATTGCTCTGCTTTTTCTGAAATTAGAAGATCCGTGTTGGGCGAGTACTGGCTTAAACCAGCCGATGTCAGGGATATCTCCCTCGGGAGCCTCATCACCTATTTTAAATCACTAGGCTTGGTGACAGCCTGAGGTGAGGATATCCCTACACACAGGAAGATGCACAATGGGTCATATGTATGGCCTCAGTGCTGGCTGAGCACTAGCTCGCCCCTCCCCAAATTTCCTGATCCAGAGATCAGATGGTCAAATTAAAATTCCTTTAACGCTCTCTTTTTTGTAACACAAAAATCTTAGTTTATTTCAATTTACAGCAACACTCTTTTACCCCCATATATTGTTGATATAATTTTGAAACGAACACTTTTAAAATGCACAGATTATTGTTCTGTCATGAACAAACTTGCAAAAATTACATTATTCTTGAAGTAGAAATTTCTAAAAGTTCAATTGACTACAACGCTGATATTGACTTAAATAATGATAATTTGGAATACCAACTGCAAGACGAAGATTTGATGAAATAGAACACCCTTCAAGTTCACAGAGCAAGAAAGTCCGAGTAGAATAATTGTTTTTTTAAACTGTTTGATTTTTTGTATTATTTGTTATTAGAAATTTTATTTTATTTATATTTTTGGAGTGCTATCCTAATAAAAGACGAATAAAAGAGACCTTTTACATTTTACGAAAAAAATTATTTAAGCAAAAAAAAAATTTGAAAATAATTTGTTTGGCTTAATATTGTTTAAACAATAAATGTAGATTTAAACTAAATGAATTTGAGTATAGAAAATTGGATCTATTATGTTATAAATAAATTTATTTATTTATAACAAAATTGTTAAATTATTTTAATTTGATTAAACGATGTTCAAGCTCTTTTGTGCGAGTTACATCGATTAAAGAAAAATAATGAAAATCACTCCAGCAGAAGCTGAGAAAATCAATTTTTTTTAACCAATCTATTTTGAACTTAGGATTTCAGTCTATCCTTATGAAAGTTTTTTCTATTTTTCACGTGCTAGGACAATTTTAATTTTTGATTTTATTTTTTGATTTTATATATAACATATATGTTATAGGTATTCTAACGACGTAAAAGATTATACCAAGAAAGATCTCTAAAAAATAAAGGTTTAAGATTGACCCTCCTATTGTTTAAAGTTTTCTTGTAAATGTCGGTCAACTTTGAAGATCTTAGAAACTTTAGGAGATATTTAAATGTTCTTTTTTTTAATGAGCGTCTTTCCAAATACTTTTTCAATAACTTTTCAAAAAATATGCAGAATTAATATTTGCCGAGTTATTCTAATTGTTTATAAGCAAAAAAATTGCTTTTTTGTAATGATTATTGCAATGTTGCAACAAGGGTAATAAATTTTGGACTTTGTAATTAATCCCATCTTTAATTACAAACTTTTTTTTTGTAATAAATTTTTTCTAAATTTATAGTTTAAAAGTTATAAGCAAAAAAAGAAGAAAAAACTTTGAGTTTTTGTTTGTTTTTTTTTTTTTATTTTTTGAATATTTATAAATCTTGCGCTACTTTTCCAGGAGGATAGAATATAGCTAACGCTTTTGCACAGTTTTTTCAGTCTGTATATGCAGAAACTGATGACACTGATTATCTATATATATAAAAGAAAGTCGTGTTAGTTACACCACTTATAACTCAAGAACGGCAGAACAGATTTGGCTGAAAATTGGTAGGGAGGTAGCTTAGAGCCAGGAGATGGACATAGGATACTCATTGATGCCACTCGCTACCAGGTGGTGCTGCAGAGTAGCAACTTCTGTCCCGTTCAACCGATTGTCATGAAAATTGGTATGTATATGTATTTTTCGACGGAGAAGGTTTGTATGATATGCTCATTGATGCCGCTCACCACCAGGTGGCGCTGCAGAGTAGCAACTTTTGCCCCGTTTAACCGATTGTCATGAAAATTGGTATGTATATGTATTTTTCTACGGAGAAGGTTTGTATGATATGTTCATTGATGCCACTCGCCACCAGGTGGCGCTGCACAGTAGCAACTTCTGCCCCGTTCAACCGATTGTCATGAAAATCGGTATGATGATGTATTTTTAATGGGTAAGATGAATATGATATATGTATTAATTGAAGTTACCACCAGATGGCGCTTCCATGTATCAAATTCAATACTGATTAATAGATATCTATACGAATTCGTATAAATATAATTTTGAAAAATATATTTTTGGTGAGATAAGTAAAACAAAACTATAAACTTTCTTTTCTTTTCTATCTCTTCTCCTCTTTTATTTTTCTTAAATTTATTTTAGTTATTGGCGTAGCAACGCGCGCCGGGTTCAGCTAGTATTTCAAATAAAGAAAGCTGGGGGCTTTTTAAGTTTCCTAGAGTTGTAGACTCTGATATATTAAATAGCATTAAAAAATTAAAACCAAAAAAGGCCACAGGACCTGATGAGATACCGTCTTATATTTATAAAGGTTGTGCCGAGTTTATAACTAAGCCTTTAGTTTTTATATTTAATTTAGCAATTAAACAAAATCGATTTCCTAGCTATTTAAAAAATGCTGTGATCTCTCCTGTACATAAAAATGGTAAAAAATGTGACATATGTAATTATAGACCAATTAGTATCTTGAATGGAGTCGCTAAAATTTTTGAAAATATTTTATATTTAAATATATATAATTTTGTAAAAGATTCAATAACAATTTCACAACATGGTTTTCTCCCAGATAAATCTACAGTTACTAATCTTTGCCTATTCTCAGAACATGCGTGTAATGCAATAGTCAATAAAAAACAGCTAGATGTCATATATACAGACTGCGCAAAAGCTTTTGATCGGGTGGACCATGGCATACTCTTAAATAAGTTGGTTGAATATGGTTTCTCTGAGAATGCATATAACTTTATGAAATCTTACCTGCTTCACAGATCACAGATAGTAAAGGTGGGAGGAACATTTTCAGGTCGGTTTAATGCCAAGTCAGGTGTCCCACATGGTAGTAATTTAGGCCCTTTACTATTCCTACTTTTTATCAACGATTTACCAGCGTCAGTAACTGTTTCAACCAGCCTACTGTAAGCTGATGACTTTAAACTTTTTAGAACAATATCATGTAATGAAGACTGTCATATGTTACAGTCTGATCTAAGTCATGTGGCTGGTTGGTTTAGAATTAATAAGATGTCACTTAATATTAGCAAATGTTCAGTTGTCACATTTACTCGTAAATTAAATTTCATCATTGAAGATTATCATATAGATGGTGTAGTTATAGACAGGAAAAATGAATTTAGGGATCTGGGGGTTAATTTTGAGTCAAACATGAGCTATCATAAACATCTTTATAGTATTGTAAATAAGGCATATAAAATATTAGGTTTTATTATACGTAATTCTAGGGACTTTGATATTGACACAATTATAAGGCTCTATAATGCCATTGTGAGACCAAATCTAGAATATGCGTCAGTTTTATGGTCCCCAACAACAGCTTTTAAAACGGATTTAATTGAAAAGGTTCAAAAGCGTTTTTTAAGATATCTTTATTTCAGAAAATATAGATGTACCCTTATATGATCTCATATTATTCAATGCTAAAGTATTGCAAAGTCGAAAGACTCTCTGCTAGAAGGGATCGGCAGTCTGTGATGTTCATATATAATATTGTAAATAATTTTAAGTATAAAAGCTGTGGAATGGTGAATTTTGTGCATTTTAAGATACCAAAGATTAGGCTGAGAATTATAGATAGGAAACCTTTTTTTGTATGGAACAGTTTATCTCCTATCAATAATATGCTCAGAGTTTGTAATGAATTTTTAGACCAGCATCCAGAACTGGATTTTTTCGATACAAGTTGTAAAGATATTCAGAAACTTCTGGTGGGCTGGAATAATTTTCAGATGCAATTAGAAGTTATATAACCTAAACTATATATCTATATCATATATGTGCATATACAGGGTGTCCCAGAATTAACTACGGAAACTTCGTATACGTATTCCTTGATGACAAATAAGTAGGGTCTTTCCTATAAAAAAAATTTTTTTAGAGACTCCTGTCAGAGTTATAACCCTTTAAAGAGGGGTGGTAAAATACGGTTTTAATTTAATATCTTCTGATTGGTCCAAGATAAAAAATTAAAAATTTAGGTGAACATCATTTTTATAAAGACGCATTTCTCCTGCCACTTTTCACCTGCCCTACCCCATTCTAAGGGTGCAAATCAAGGAACCCCTCTTAATATTTTTTTGTAACTTTCTTAGCAATTAATATTTGCAATAACAAAAAATTATTTTAGGAAGTTTTGATTATTTAGAAACTTTTTGTTCCTTGTCGTTTTTTGCGAAATCGTTTCGGATTGGAGTAAAAACTTAAAAAGTAGGACCATATGTCAATTGAGTATCGTGTATCGTGATCAAGTAGCGCACATTTGCAAAGTAGGTTATAACTCTGACAGGAGTCTCTAAAAAATTTTTTTTTATAGGAAAGACCCTACTTATTTGTCATCAAGGAATACGTATACGAAGTTTCCGTAGTTAATTCTGGGACACCCTGTATATATGTATTTTCTTTTGTCATTGTTAGTATGTTGTCTTGTTTGTTAGTTTGTAAGTTGCCATCACCTGTGATTACCATTGTAACATTTTTTTTTGTTTATTACTGGTGTTTGTGATGTGTACCAATAAATAAATAAATAAATAAATAAATAAATTATTGTTGTATAAGTTTTCAACCAATTTCAACAAAAAATAGTGGGTTCCCTCTCAACAGCCAACTCAAAAAAGATCTAATAAGAAAGTTCAGTAACCTTGTCTCAGATTTTTGTTTAGTTAATTAGTAAAAGTGTGTTTTTCGATACAATTTTTTTTATTCTTTCGACCATTCTAAGCAAAAAAGGAACTTAGTTCCTTTTTTGTAAATTCTGTTGTTTTTGCATAAAAAGTTCTTAAAGTTTAACAACCGCAATTTCTCGATTTTGAGAACTGTGAACAGACATGAAAGAACATTTTGAAGAAAGAAGACTATAACATTTTTTAAAGCAAATGTAGCACGTTCTGGCCAGTGCCTAATTGGTCGAAATTTTATATTTCAGCATGACAACGATCCCAAGCATTCCTTGAAGCTGTGCAAAGAGTATATGAAAGGATTGGAAAGTAAGAATGTTATAAAAGTAATGATTTGGCTGTCACAGTCGCCTGACCTAAACCATAGAGATATAAGATATAGAGCACGGGAGCCAGCCGATACGACCAAGACGAAATAGAAAGAGAGAGGACAACTAGTGCGTCGGTGCCGATACGACCAGCACGAAATAGAAAGATAGAGGACAACTAGTGCGTCGGTTTATCTTTGTCTAATCACATGCGCAACAGGCGAGTCTCTCTCTTTCTATTCCGTGCTGGCTTTCACTTGTGTGCGTTCCTATGGCTCACGTGCTCTATATCTTATATCTCTATGACCTAAACCCGATTGAGTGATTTAAGAAACACATTGCGACTTGATTTTTTGAATTTTGAAACATTTATAGGAAGATTGAAAGTTAATATTTCCTTTGTTTTCCAAAGGAAAAACATAGTTTTGTCATGTCTAAAAATCGTTAAAATTACGTTTTGAATTTTGGTATTTTCTTACTCGAAAACTACGGTTCCTACGAAGAGTCCAAAGAACTTTTTTGTCTAGAATGATTCAAAGAATCTAAAATATTTTTTCCAGGCCAAAAAAAACAATTTTACAAATTGGCTAAACAAAAAATGTTTATAAACAAATTGGTACCAGATTACCCGGTGGCAAACTAAACTTTTGTGTTCTTAAGAGTCTACGGTCTAACAAGCGTGATTATGAAAAAAAAAAATTAGAGTGAAGATTTATTTAGTGTAAATCTTTTGTGACTTTAAAAAGGAATTATTAAAATTTGACTAAATGAACGCAATTAAACAACGATCAAAACTATAATTTATTAAAATTAAACAAAAAATGAGGAATGCTTGTTACATATAATTAACATAAGTTTACAAGCAACATTGGTAACGGATATAACACTTACATTTTAGGTCAAAAATTTAACAACCTATTAATTCAGTTTTAGTATAGATTTTTTAAACATATTATAATTAATAAACATGGAGATACTAAACTTCCAAATTATCCTTACATATTTTTACATAGCCCACAATTGAAATAAGTAGCATACAGAGTACATATTTGTATTTTTTTTCGCTTACATTTCTAATATAAATGTAGATAAAATTATATTTAATTTACTTATTATTTTGATTTCTCTTTATAAGCTATGTTTTTTAGGATGTATATTTCACAAATATAGATATTTTATTTATTTAATCCTAATAGCGATTAAATTGTAAATTATCAAAATTAATTTTCATAACATGCTATTTTCTCACATGTTCATTCAAAATTCATATCCTAATCCTTATTTACGAAATTAAATTTACTCAATAAATATAAACATTTACGATTGAACAAAGTTTTTCAATTATTGAAAAACTTTTTGACTTAAGATACATTTAATTAACATAAAGTTTGGTTCATCGTAAAGTCTTTTAGAATAATTAAAATTTACATGCTACAGATAGTAAAAATTACAATTTTAAAACTATAAAATAATTGTTAAACAAACAATTCAACAGCAAATACTAAAAACATTATTACTATCAATTAATCATCAATTCGAATTTTATTATCTAGGTAATTTTTGAGCTTAAGGAACTTTTTCTTAAATTGTAATCCACAGCCTTTAGACAGCCTAAAATCTAAAAGGATTTTTTTATCCATTTCTATTAAATTTACTTTAAATATTAGTTGATTTTTTTGAAGATCTAAAGTAGTTACAGAAATAGCTCCATTTATATCTAAATTCCACGTAAAATGTAAAGAATCTAGTACAGAAGAAATTATTTCAAAGGTTTTTTCTTTGTTTGTTTTAACATAAAATCTAGTCATTCTCTTAATAAGATTATCAAAGTTGTCTTTTGTTATAGGGCTCTGAGTAAAATGAATCATTAAATCATCATTTTGGGTAGGCTGAGAGAAGTATATATGATCTTTGTTTGTACTTCTCAGATTATCTACAGCTTGCATTATTGAGAAATGTCTAAGAGCAGTTGTAGGTTGTGATTGAGTAACCGTTGGTGTTTCTGCACAGCATTTAGTTTCAGCCTCCACCATAGAGTTACAACGTTTATTTTTATTTTCTGTAATACTATCGACGGTCCCTTCATTTGCTTTTGATTGAAAGTGGAATTGCATCCAAGGATGCCTTTCTATCTCATTTATAGTAAATCTTTTTTCAGCATCTATATTTAAAATTTTTTTTACTAAACTTAATGCTGTATTTCCCAATTTACACCAAGGAGTATCTGATATATACATATCCTTTTTCCATTTCTCATATTCAGCATTTCCATCTGAAGCACTACTCCAAGGTAACTCTCCAGTTAACATGGCAAGAAATACTATACCACAACTCCATAAATCGGCTGGTTGTGCCCTGTAAGGCCTTAAGAACACCTCGGGAGCCAAATAAGGCTTAGTACCACACTTTTTATCTAAAAGTCTCTCTTTGCCTTTATATCTGAATAATGTAGCCAACCCAAAATCACTTATTTTCAGAATTCCATCTCCACTAATAAGTAAATTTTCCGGTTTAATATCTCTGTGAGCTATTCCCTTACTATGCAAATATCGAACACCACAAAGAAGCTGCTTCATGAAAAGTTGGACACTTGAAGAAGGCATACCAACGTCAGGTTCAATCAACTGGAAAAGTTCCCCACCAGAAGCATATTCTAGAAAAATATACTCTTTCAATGGTTCCTGTCGTCTACCAAAGTATTTAATAATATTCTCATGATCCAAAAGTTTGTGTATGGTAACTTCTCTATTTATCTGACTACATGCATCTGTATACTTTTTGTGGTCAATAATTTTACAGGCAATTTTTTCTTGAGTATGTTTGTGAAAAAGTAATTTAACTTCACCGTAAGCTCCCTCTCCTAAGGCATTATTGTAACAAAGCCAATCTTCGACAAAAGCTGAAGCACTACTTTCAGAAGTCATATTTTAAAACCAGTTACTACTATCTTTTTTCCTTTGTAGAGTACTAGTGCAGTAGAGTTCTTAATTCACAACATCGAAAATTAAAACTTCTACGGATAACGTATACATAACCAATAAAAACAAATTATCAAACAACAAAATCAAAATATGCCATGGAAACCATACCGCCAACCGAAATTTACCAAAACAAACTGTAAAAGTTTAGTAAAAAAGGCCATTAGTTGACTCTTACTGCTTAGAGTTTGTGGCTAGAAAATATATGTATTTCATACTATGATTTCGTTGTAGAAAGTGAAAATATGTTTTATGACTTTTATGTATGCATTATTTAATTAAAATAATGTAAACGGAAAGATGTTAAATTATTCTTCTATTAAATCCATAACATATGAATGATTGACAAATGCTTTATGGACAAATGTCAACGTATAGTGCCTTAGTCAACGTACTCTAATAGCCTCAAAGCAACAGTTAAATGTGCTGGCTAATTACAAGTAATGCAAAGGCCATAAAGAATACAGAAAGAGGAAGAGAGAAATGTCAATGTAATTTCAGTCTATGTCTATGGTTATGTTATTGTTAGTGCAAATTTTTTGATTATGCCAAAACACCATAAGTCTGGAGTGGATAAACATAAAGAATATCACAAGAAAGAGAGAAAAAGGTCAACTTCTACGGATTCTGAGAAATCACGACATAAAAAAGTATCTAAAAAACGTCGAAGCCGAGAAACAACTTCAAAAGATAAACTAGGCGATGATCACAAGATATCAAAATCAGTCAAAAAATCAAAACATAAAAAACCCAGATGGTCATCTTCAGATAGTTCAAACTCTAGTGGAAGTGAAAGTTCTGATGACTCAACAAAGTTGTTGGAAAAGCTTACAAAAGAACGTATTAGAATTGCAGCCACGAAAAAAGCACAAAAAGAGCTAATTAAAGCGACAGAAACTGCAGAAGAAAAAAGAATACGGAGATTAATGAAAAAGGAAGCAAAAGAAAGATCAAGGAAAGAAAGAATGGGTTGGGATAATGAATACCTTCATTACACAAATAGTGACAATCCCTTTGGTGATGGTAATTTATTATCAACTTTTGTGTGGACTAAAAAATTATCTAAAGAGGGTCTCAAAAATGTTACTCAAGAAGAGCTTGAAGCTAGAAATCGACTCAAACAGGAAGAAAATAAACGGGAATTGGAAAAAGTAAAAAAACGACGTCTTGAAAGAGAATTGGAGAGGCAAAAAAGAGATGAAGAGACTCAAATGTTACAACGCAGCAAAGAAGCCGCCCAATTCGAAGAGTGGGAAAGACAAGAAGATCAATTTCACTTAGAACAAGCTAGATTAAGATCACACATAAGAATTCAGGATGGCAGGGCTAAACCTATAGACTTGTTAGCTAAATATATTAGTGCTGAAGAAGAAGTGGATGCAGTAGAAATGCATGAACCTTACACTTACCTCAATGGTTTGCACATAAAAGATCTGGAAGATCTTGTTGAAGATATTAAAGTTTATAAAGAACTAGAGAGAGGTAAGAATTTAGATTATTGGAATGATATTACAGTAATTGTAGAAGATGAACTACAAAAATTAAGAAAATTAGAGAAACAAAATGAATTTGATATGGGATTAAATAGGCGAGAAGGTATACATCAGTCGGTAGCTTCAGATGTAACATCAGTATTTAAAGGTAAAACTGCAGCTCAATTAGCTGCATTAGAAAAACATATCGAAAATAAAATTAACGGCAAAGCTGATGGAATAGATATAGGGTATTGGGAATCGTTATTGTCACAACTGAAAGCTCATATGGCTAGAGCTAGATTAAGAGATAGGCATCAAGAAAATTTAAGAAAGAAACTGCAAGTTTTAAAAGCAGAACAAGCAATTAACGTTACCGCACCTAGTGAAAGTCAATCCAGTGATGCAGAAGAGATGTTGGACCATAATGATCCTAAACCAGGAACTTCTCATCATACCGATACAAATGAAGATAGCATGGAAGCTCCTGAAGATGCCGCCAATATATGGTTGAATGAATGTTTTTCAGCGTATCAAGCAGGTGGTTACAGTCCCAAATTTTTAACAACTGATCAAATAGAACCTGGAACTATTGTAGTAACAGAAGAAGATGATGTGAAAAGACTTGAGTTTGCTAGAACACAAGTTGTTGGTCAAGGAACTAAGGTAGAAAATGTTATAACAAAAGAGGAATTGATGTTACAGAAAGAAGCACGAAAAGGAATGGATGGGGATGAAGCTCAATTTTCTGTTGAACAAGCACTAGACAATCAAGTATACCTATGGTCTGATAAGTACCGACCTAGAAAACCGAGATATTTTAATCGAGTACACACAGGATTCGAATGGAATAAATATAATCAGACGCATTATGATATGGACAATCCTCCACCAAAAATTGTACAAGGATATAAATTCAACATCTTTTATCCCGACTTAATTGAGAAAAATAACACTCCTGAATATTATTTAACACCTTGTCCTGAAAATAAGGAATTTGCGATTCTTCGATTTCATGCTGGTCCTCCTTATGAAGATATCGCTTTTAAGATTGTAAATCGAGAATGGGAATATTCGTATAAAAGAGGTTTCAGATGCCAATTTCATAATAATATATTTCAATTATGGTTTCATTTTAAAAGGTATCGCTACAGAAGATAATTTGTACATATTTTGTGTTTTTATCTAATTAATTTTAATATATAAAATAATTACTTATATAGAGTATTTATATTTAAACCAGAGATAATAGAACACCCAACACTTTGCTACATGCTAGAATCAAAGTAATTTTAAACGTGTTCAAATAAATACACTTTTACTTTGTCATATTTATAACTTCTCCTTGTGAATGCATTATAGATATGTTTTCTCACATGTTTTTTCGTTAGTATAAATTTTATTTTTTTAATATGATTATCTGTTTTCACGTGGAAATCGGTTTTGCTTAAAGATCAGACGAAGTTGTTTTATTTTCTATAAGAAAATTATTATACACATTTTACATTGCATTGTATTTTTTTGAATTTTAATGCTGCAATTAACAATTTTTTTCCGATCGGAGACTTTAGCAAGTATTATTTTTAATTAATTTAGCAATTTTTTTTACAATGTTTATCAGTTTGCAATTGTGATATTTTTTAGAGGTTTTTTCTTATTTTTGAGTGTACAAATTTTATTTGTTTTTAATGGGAAAATTATTAGAAATTATAAGCATACGTGAATAAATAATTAATAGTTAATAATTTCTAGATTTCTCAAATTTTAATGTTTGAATCTAAAATGCTAATTTATTTTTATACTTATACGAAAAAGCTTACACAAAATATTTATTTAATCAAATTTAAAATACATTGTTTACAACCAAAACTTTTGCACTGAATAGTCTGACACATAACTTGCTTACAATAAAATTTAAATGTACAAAATAAAACTCTATTCTGCTTCGCAGTCTGTGCTAATTGCTATAACTCTTTCCTAAAATTAAGCTATTCAGTAGAATGTTTCGAAGAAACTTAATATCCAATGTGCAATATTCCTTTATCAACAGCTTAGAGCGATTAATGATCATTAATCAGCAAGTTTTAAACGGCCTTAATAATTTGACGTTTAATTTTAGTTATAAACTGATTCTTATTTTGGGAACCATTTCACCCCAAAAGTCAAGATAATTGGATTATCTAGAAGCACAGAATGAGGTTTATATGATACGTTATCTCTGGGTTTGCCATAATAACTGATAGGTTTGCGCCCATTAAAACTGTCAAAGTTTATCCAGATTTTCCATAGTAATACTAGTAGTACTCATAGTTCAAGTTTAAGAATGAGTTTTTTTGGGAGAAACATATGAAGATTTTTAGGAGTTTGGTGCGTATGAGGACCCTGTTGTAGGACTTGCATCCTTTTCAGGGGATGGATGGAATGTTGGGAAGGAGTTAGCATCTGTCTGTCGTCGGCCCTGCTCTTACAAATCTTCCTCTTGTGTTCCTGGAGAGTTGGTCTTCTAACTTCCGTGGAGGTTGAACGTGCCCAAAAGGTCATTTATTTTTTTCTTTTTGGTGTGAGTGTAATTGTGTGTTAGAGTGTAATCCATGTGGGGTTGGGAGATTGACGCTGTGGCGTGTCTCCTTCGTCGTGGAGCCCTTCCATTTGGCAAGGACAAAGGGAACCACAGAAACCTTCGCCAAGGGCCCATTTTGTTTATCGTATCCAATGTGGGGTTGGAGGCACCATCTATCGGTAGGAAAGGGGGGTTTCATCCAGCAGATTTTGCAGGTCTTCCGGAAGGTCCAAGTCTACAGCGGATTGGAGGAGTCTTAGGTTAGGGAGGGGGATCTTCTTTTTTGGAACTCTGGATCTTCTTTGGAGGCCTCCATTCCAGTGTGTATGGAGGGTCCTCTGGGCAACGATGTTGGTGCCCTGCAAAGTCCGGGCGACGTAGCGATGTTGAAGCGTCTGAAAACGAGAAGGGAGAAGCAGTATATTTGTGTTATTGTAACTCTGCTCGTTACTTTAGAATCAATCATGCCGCAGTTGTAACTTTCTTCTATTTATTATTTTTATGCATATCAAAAAATCATCTTCGAATTGTATTTTAGTATTTTCTCTATGCTATTACCACAAATAATGTAACATGAAACAATTTATAATCATTATATTGTCCATGACTCTCTACCATAACCAGAGACTATTATCTCTGACCATAACACAGCAATGTCTCTGATAGTAAACTACCGTTTCTGGTCTCTGCCATAAATAAACTATATTGGTCCCTGATCTGCTTCACAAATTACTATATCCTACTCTGCTTAAAGCAATAATCTGTAGCTTAAAGTTAATAATCTGTGGTTTACTTATAATCTGTGTTACAAAGTAACAGAATATTTTCAAAATAAAGTACCTAATAAACAGAAATTCTACCGTCAAAAATGTAAACCCTACAGACAACCAACCAACCACGAAAAATCCACTATCACTCAAGAATATGAAATTTATTCTTTATTTTTAAAGTATTTATATATACGACTTTTGTAAACATTTTTGCATATTTTTAAAATTTCCGGATCGTGTTTTTAATGAGTTTTAAAAAAATTGATTTTTTTATGGTTTTTACTGTGCCTTAGTTTTTACACATTTCATTTTTTACTTTTCTTATCTTATTATAATTAGTCACAGTTTTAAAAAACATACTAATTTTCGTTTTTTAATAATGTTTACCTCTTATGATTATAGAAGAGATACATAAGATCAATCAATTCTCTGAATGAAGGCTAAGAAGAGGACCAAGGACCAATAGGGATAAAAAACGAAGAAGACCAATATAAATGTCAATAATCAGTTCGCGCCATTTTGAAACTGTGATGTTTTGCTTTAGTTTGAACTAAATTTTTGCTGTATTTTTTGTAAGTAACATAAATATTTGTGTCTCAGCATTAAGTTTGTACTCGTAAAATTTTCACCAAAATGTCAGAAGAAAACGTAGTTGATTACAACGTTAATGAGGAACCTGAAATTGAAGCCGAAGATGAGCCTTCCACTTTAACTTTGAAAGATGTTTTAGAATTAGAAGATGAATTGATTGAGAATACAGCTGCAGTGCTTGGTGCTGCTAGTGATAAAGTATGCTCATACCAGGAGGTGAGAGTTTCTTTTACTGTTCTGCTTTTTATATTCCTATAACATATTTTACTTATCGCAGGGTTACCTAAAACGCCAAGCGCTCTATTCTTGCCTTACATGCATCCCTGATGCGAAAGAAAATGCAGAAAAAGGGGCCGGAGTATGCTTAGCCTGCAGTTACCATTGTCACGATGGTCATGAATTGGTTGAACTGTACACAAAGCGAAATTTTCGATGCGACTGTGGAAACAGTAAATTTACAAATATGCAGTGCACTCTTTACAATGAAAAATGTGATGCGAATGATCTAAATGCATACAACCAAAATTTTTGTGGTTTATACTGCGTTTGTCATCGTCCTTTTCCAGATATGGATGACCCGGTACCTGATGAAATGATCCAGTGCATCATTTGTGAAGATTGGTACCATACCAGACATTTAGGAACGGAACTTCCTTCTAATAATTTTGCTGGTGAGTCTATATTAAATGTAATTTCATTAAAAACATGTGTAGTTTCTGTAACAAAGAATTTTCTTCCGACAGTCACAAAATCGACTAATATTGTCCCTTGTTGATATATTTTTTGAATTTTCATTACATTTAGTACATTTAGTTTAGATCTAAAAAAGGTATGTATGGTTTACCTACCGGTTTTAACAGCTTGCGTACTGAGAAACATTGCCTAGAAAAAAATGTCAAATGTTAACCTTAAGAAAACAATATTCGGAAAATTTAAATATAACGATTACTTCAGAAAAAACAGGAACTTCTAACTATGCAAGAAACTTGGGTTTGGCTATGGACGTAGAATTAAGGTTTTCAACTCATGTATTCAAAGAGCCTTCATCAATCTCAAACTATGGCCCTCCATATCTCAAACTAATATACAATCAACGTCAATTGCTAAACCAAAAGTTAAAAAAACTGTTGTGTGAGAGCTTAGTCTTGTCACAATTTACTTACTGTGATATAGTTTATTATCCCTGTCTATTAGACCGCGATGCTAAACGGATTCAACTTATTCAGAATTATTGTGTCCGATTAATTTGTGGAATAAGAACATTTGAGAGAGGTGTCACTACAGGAATGAGGAAAATAAGATTGACTTCTATGAAGGAGAGAAAACTTTTACATAGTCCAAATTATCTTTATAAAAAAATAAAATTAGGTATGATTCCCATAATTTAGATTTAAGTCAGAAACGACAAATATCACCACCTTTGCATAGAACAGCATTGTATGAAAGGTCGTTTAGTTACCAGGTCTTCAATCTATATAATAAAATCCCAGATTGTTTAAAAGGGATAAATAGCTATAGAATTAAGAAAGAAATCAGTAAGATGCTTGCACTATTTTGAAATTTTGTTATAAATTTAGATTTTGTTTTATTTTCTAATTTTCTTATACGTTGTTACAGTAGATAATTATATTAAAGTACCCATAGGTTAAGATAGGAAACTATGCTTCAACTTCGCCTTTTGTAATTCATGTTACAATAAAGTCATTATTATTATTAATTGTATTTCACAAAGGCTTTAAATTTTGTCAAATTAGGAGTTGTTTGTCAATTCAAAGTGTAAGAACTTTGTTTAGTGTGCGTCAAGATCCTCTTATATGACATTTTAGTCATGCTTTTCATAAATTAGATTTTTGATTATTTTATGAGCTGTAAAGACGTTTTATTGGCCGACAGAATAAAAATGTATTGAGATATTGCGAATTAACTCAGATTGAACATTCAAAGGTTTTATCTAGTTCTAATATTATCGTCTTAAATAGTAAAAACTTAATCAGTATTTAATTTTCGTAATAACAGATAGTTTCCTATCAGAAATTTTGCAATTTAGACTTTTTAAATGGGCTTCAGTTTTACTACTGAACTAAAGTAGCCGTTGTTTTAAAAATATTTCTAAATGTATGGAATTTTCATTGATCTTCAGAAACGACGTATCATTCCTAACAAATATGATTCCCAAAATAATATCGGCAGTATCAGGGTTGCTAACACGTTCAGAAAGGCAGCCATTGAGAAATGCAGGCTAGAGAAGGTCCAGGAGTGGTGGGAAAAATCACTGGGTAAGCGACAAGTAAAAATCTTCATAAAAGGACACTCTGTGAAATTTACTGCAGAGCTGATAAAATAACACAAAGGCAAAACGATGTCGGAATGATTATCAATCTCTTGACAGGACATTGTCGGCTCAGAAAACACGTGAGTCAGTTGAACTTTGGCGGATGAAGACATCTGTCGATACTGCCAAGATGAGGAAACCGCATTTCATGTCCTTTGCCAATGTGAAGGCCTTGTATTGGGAGAACAGAAACCGGCTGTTCCAAGTTATATGGTGATGCCTCTTTTAAGGCTATATTAAGAGGGCAGGTCTAGACAAGGTGCTCTAATCCGATCCAAGAAATAATGTTTGTTCACAACACATATGTGTGACAGAAAAGTCACGTACCCCCAAAAATCGATAATATTAAGTTCGTTGAAACCGTTAAATTTTTGCCGTGTGTCGGAAAGGTATTTTTTCAGAAAAATATTTAATCAAAATTTGGACTAATTATTCAAGGCCGTTCGCGGGATGAACGGGATAAAACCATAGGTTGCGAAGCATAAAAAATGTAGATAACATGTATAATTCGAAACTAATCATATTTCTTTGATCTAGCTATTAATTTCTTGTTGTCAAAATCACGGGTCGAATAACACTTGTATATTATTGGTCCCATATATAAGCATAATCTTATAATATTAATGGAAAGTTTTAAGCTCAATATTAAAAAAGTTAAATACTTTCTCACTGCATTTAATTATTGTTTTTTGCTTCCAGAGATGATTTGTGAGGCATGCGTAACTAAACATGAGTTTTTGTTACATTATGATGTTCTGTGTATGGTCGAAACTGTTAGAAGAGCTGAAAATGAAAACGAAGATGTAAACGTTACGTCTACCACACCCGAAACTGAAACTGAAAATCAGGAGAATGACAAGGAAGAGGAGAAAAAAGCTGATTGTAAAAAACCTAAGGAAAAATCTATCAAATTTAGTGCGAAGTTTTGGGGTGATGTAAGTAAACAGTATTCTTAAATAACTTAACTCTATAACTGGGAATCTTAAATCAAATAATTAACTTCGTTAGTCGCTAATCCGTTACTGAAAAAGTTAACTCCGTTAAAGGTTTGGCGCTACCATTGGGACAATTTAACGCAAGTAAAAAATGCCTTTCTTATATCGCTCTGTTAAAGATCTACTTATAAAGAACTGTTGGTTTGGGTTCTGGGAATTAACAGGGTAGGAACAAAAAAATATATTTATAGTGTGTAAGTTACTCATCCGGTATAATGTGGGTATTGCCCTCCATGAACATTAATATGTGAAGTTCTCATCTGAAGCTTGTTTTGGCGTTAAAATATCTTTGCCCTTCGAAAAAGCCGTTCAACTGCTTGAGGGTAAAGCAGTATTCTATTTAATAAACAGATTTATTATTACTATTTTATAAGTAAGGGCAGGGGTTAAGACACATAAGCCCAATTAGAAAATACAAAATTATGTTAACTCTAGACAATGTGAGGAACATAGTAAAAATATTGAAAGTAAATGTTTAAACTGTAAACTATTGTGAGAAACATAAAATAAAATCTTAGACTAAAAGTTTAACTAAAGAGAATGATATCAAGCCTGTTCTTAAACACATTAACCGATTCCGTACCCACAATTTTATCAGGTAAATCATCCTGTTGGCTAGAAATTGTTGCCGCGCAGTAGTTGAAAAGGATTCATTTTTCAATTTCCACTGGTGCCCACGGAGTCGATTTTGACTGTCTGTTTTGAACATTCCTTTTAAATTTTCATAGTTATATCTGATTATTCGGAAAGTGATGATCAGGTCACCACAGAGACGACGTTGTTCAAATGGAAGTAGGTCTGCCATGTTTAACCTATCCTCATAATCAGTTCTAGATCTACAGGACAACCGGGTAGCATGTCGCTGAATATTTTCAAGGATCTTTTTGTCTCGTACTACCCCAGGCCACTAGACAGTTCCACAGTACTCCATAAGTGGACGGATATAAGACGAATGGAACTTAAATGAAAATTTCGCGAATGATTTTTTTAGAAGATACAATTTACTATTTGCTTTTTTTAGAAACGTGCAAGATGTGTTCAGACCAACTAAGGTTTTCAGTAATTATAACTCCAAGGTCATTGTATAATGCGACTTTTTTCAGAGTGTGATTGTTTAAATTGTAATTATTTCGTGGATTATTTTAACCCATATAAAGAATCACTCATTTGTCTACGTTGAGAGGTAGCATCCAATCTTTGCACCATTCAAAGATTGAATTCAGATCTAATTGAAGTTGTAGAGATTCAACCAAAGGATCACAAAATATTTTTTAATCGTCAGCATAGAAGGCCCTTTTGCACTTTATTTGATATTGAAGGTCGCTTGCGTATATCTATACATATAATAAAACTGTAGAAATGTAATGTTTGTGCGTGCATCACATGAAAACTACTGATCCTATTCGAATGCGGTTTTTAAAGACGTATTTGTCTTTCTTCAACTTAACATCTGGTGTATAAAACTTTCTCCCCCCACCCCTTTAACGGAGTGAGAAAAGAAATTTTTATAGAAAAATCAACACACCACGCGAACGACGTTGCGGGTACATCGAAATAGGACCCAAAAATGTGGTTAGATTTTTTTGTCTGTCTGTCTGTATGTTTGTGCGGGCATCACATGAAAACTACTGATCCGATTCGAATGCGGTTTTCACAGATGTATTTGTCTTCTTTCAACTTAACATCTGGTGTATAAAAATTTCTTTTCCCTTCCTTAAATGGGGTGGGGTAAGAAATTTTAATAGAACAATCACACGCCACGCGAACGACGTTGCGAGTACAACTAGTACATGTAATAAAACTGTAGAAATGTATATGTTTGTGCGCGCATCACATGAAAACTACTGATTCAATTCGAATGCGGTTTTCAAAGACGTATTTGTCTTTTTTCAACTTAACATCTGGTGTATAAAACTTTCTCCCCCCACCCCTTTAACGGGGTGAGGAAAGAAATTTTTATACAAAAACGCCACGCGAACGACGTCGCGGGTACATCGAAATAGAACCCAAAAATGTGGTTAGCTTTTTTTTGTCTGTCTGTCTGTATGTTTGTGCGCGCATTACATGAAAACTTCTGATCCGATTCGAATGCGGTTTTCAAAGACGTATTTGTCTTCTTTCAACTTAACATCTTTCTCCACCCACCCCTTTAACGGGGTGAGGAAAGAAATTTTTATACAAAAATCAACACGCCACGCTACCGACGTCGCGGGTACATTGAAATAGAACGCAAAAATGTGGTTAGATTTTTTTGTCTGTCTGCGGTTTTCACAGATGTATTTGTCTTCTTTCAACTTAACATTTGGTGTATAAAAATTTCTCTCCCATTCCTTAAATGGGGTGGGTAAGATATTTTTATACAACAATCACACGCCACGCGAACGACGTTGCGAGTGCAACTAGTTATAAATAAAAGTGGACCCAAAACCGATCCCTGAGGCTCTCCACTTAAAACTGATTTTTCGGCCGAGAAACAGTCACCAACTTTAACACAAAACTTTCTGTCAGAAAAGATTTTCTCCACTGAAGTAAATTGCCACGAATGCTCAAGTTTATAAATCAATCTTCGTATTGGTACACGGTTAAAAGCTTTGGCGAAATCTAGATAAATACTATCAATTGGTCCTTTTTTGTCTAAAGCAGTTGTACATTCACTTAAACACCACAGCAGGTTAGTTATTGTTGATCTTCCTTTAACAAATCCATGCTGGTTTATAGGAAAGAGCCTCCGTAATTATGGATTCCATAACTTTACAGATTATTGGTGTGAGGCTAATGTGGCGATAATTAACAGGTTGATTTCATGTCTAGCCACATTTTGACTAGTTTTTAAGCTTTACTTTTTTAGCTCTTTAGGTTTTTCTTTATACTGAACCACACTTGTCGACCGACCCGAAAAAACTTGTCATAACGCGTTTTTCACGGCGGCGCGGAACGGTGCGATAAATAGTAGGTATCATATTAACGAACTTTAACTGAAGTTAACGAGTCCGTTAACATTTTTTTAAGTTAATTTAAAAGTTAAACTTTTGGTAGAGATGTTAACTTCGTTAATTAACGAGTTTATGCCACTCTTACCTGCACTACTTTTTCTTTTTAAAATTAGTTAATTTTTGTAGGTAAACTGGCGCAAAGAACTTTGTTCTTGTGATGAATGTTTGAAGATGTATGAAAATGAAGATGTAGCTTTTCTATTGGATTCTGAAGATCCTGTCCACTTATACGAAGAAAAAGGTAAAGCTAAAGTTCAAGAAATTGTAGAAAATCACGGCAAAGAGTTAATGAAATCAATGAATCATGTACAACTTGTTGATTGTATTTCTGGTTACAATGATTTGAAGGAGAGGCTGCAGGAATATTTGAAAAAATTTGCTGAAAATAAAAAGATTGTAAGAGAAGAGGATATCCGAGAATTTTTTGAAGAAATGAATGCCCGTAAGAAACAAAGGGTAGATGATGTCGATGTTCCCAATTTTTGCCGTTAATACCATTATTTTTTAAATATGTCTAATCCAATAAGTATATTGAAGAAAGAAATGAAGATTTTATTATGTTTTACAAGTTAATATGACTTATTTTGATTTTATACTTAAGTTTTTTTATATGTACACTGTTTAAAATTCACAAGTAGTTTTGTTCTCATTTTTTAAAGATATTCATTAAAATCTTTATATTTTCTGAAACAAAAAGCTACCAAACATAATACCAAACAATATTTTTCATAAAGTTCTTGCTAAGAATCTGAAGTATTACTCTAATTATGCATTAGTTGTTTAAAATTTCTTTGAATATACATATTTCATAATAAATCCGCTATATTATTCCCTCAATAACCCGAATACCCAAAATTTATACTCTGTTTGGATTATATTTTAGAAAACATTTTTTTAACAAAATATTTTTATAGTTTAAGATATGTTTGATGTCATAATCATTAAAGTTGTATGTTCTTAATAACACTTTTGAAGAATTTCGATATAAAGCCCTTGACAATCGGAAAGTCATGTGTTGTGAAAATGCTTATGTTAAATAAATCATTATTGGCATCGAAATCTCTAGTGATTAGTCTCTTTGATTGAATTAAAAATCCCGTCTCTGGTAAACGTAGCTTCATATGGACAGGATCCTGATTCTTTCTATTTCGTAACCAGTTTTAAAAATCTACTCGAGAAAGAAAATCACCATCCGACAACACCTGCACTTAATGAAAATGACAACCAGCGAGTCTTCTGACGCTGAGTTCAAGATTGTGGTCATTTTGCCCATATCTTCGTCGTGTACTTCCATGACAACAGAATGTCTACCAGTTTGAGTTATTTAGGAAATACTGATTCTGTTTCTCTCGGCCTTTGTTAAACGACTGGGTTGCCTCCTATTTTTTCTTATTGACATTTATCTAAGTTTATAATCTACTTTATATAGAGTATTAAGCAAATGTGATGAGAGTCGTCAAAGGGAAATATTCATCGATGTTTTTTACTAATTATCACTAATATTTAGTGTTTTTGCACTAGGTCTTGGAGCCAGTTTTTATTTAACCTCCGCCGGGATGGACCATTTCCGTAAAGATTCTCTATGAGTTCGTTGCTCTGTACTAGCCGACGATTCTGGTAATTTTTGGAGAGCTTTCATGCGTCTTCCTCAACAAATGGGATTTGAAGATCTCGATGTAGTGTTAAATTTTTGGGTGGCCTTCCATAAGTATGTTTATTAGCCGACAGATTTTGAATGCAATTTTCAAAGTTTGAATTCTGTGCTACTTTTAGCGTTGTATTCAGTTGACTTGAAAGCGTTCTGTAGTGATGCAGATCTTCTGTGTAATGATCGCTGCCATGTCCCTCTAACACGCCTTTTTTCGCTTATTAGTTGTTTAATGAAGAATGAAACAATAGTCGATTTATTTCTTTCACTTGGGATTGTTGGAGTGAAGTGCCATGCAGCCTCTTGGATCACGCTAGTGAAGTGCTGTAACAGCGCCATCAAGTTCTTCGGAATTTTTTATACGCATATTGGGGTTTCTATAGACAACTCCCAGCTGGTTGTTTGAAAATTAGAGTGGGATTCGGCATCTTATCGATTGCGGTGGTTCTGAGATTAATTACCACTGATGGTGTATTATCAGATGATAATTAGTAAATAGACTTCACAAGACAATTTTCCACTGGTATGCTCTTTGCTATGAAAAAGTCCAACAGATCTAGTATTTTCCTTTGTTTCTATATGTCTATATAGGTTCTCCATTCGTCAGGTGAACGTAATTGTTGTCATTTTTAACTTTGAGCAGGTTCCGCCCTTTCGTGGTAATTAACCTCGAACCCCAGTTGGTATTCTCTGCTATAAATTTGTTACAGACCGTCTGAAAGAATTGCGTGTATTCTTGTGGACTATAGTGGCGTAAGTTGAGTTTGCATTCTGGAGTAACTATTTGTATAGTGATAGCTTGTATTCTCTCATTTTATTGTGGTAGCATTCTAGATATTTTTTTAATGGTAATTGCCGAACCGCCTTCGTCAGGATGATTACTATTATAAATTATAAATAAGTTAATTAGGGATGTTAAAGTGATTTTTGTCAGTGAAGTGATTTTTATGAAACTAATAAAATACCGATTTAGGAACGTTATTAGATCTTGTTTATGATTAGAAAGCCAGTTGGGTTGCCACCTATTTGAGTTTTTTTCGCTTATCTTCGTTATGCTGCAAGCACATTACAGTGTACTTCTCCATAAACCAAACGGATATCAGCAAATTCTTCACTTGAAAATTGAACCATTTTGTATTCAATTTATTAAATTTTACAGTTACAAAACAACAGATCAACACTAATCAAGTATTTGTTATTGAATAATTCCATTTATTTTAGACATAATTTAACAAACAATTGTGATTTTATACCAGAAAGATAAATTACATCAGCACACAAAAAAAGTGATCAATACCTTTCTCCAGACCAACTTTTTTTTTGTTTTTTTATGCTCTGAATTTAAATCCGGACTCCGTTTTGCTCCATCAGGGTTGAGTTTTGAGTAACCTTCAAAAAAACACTAATAATCGAAAAAAAGTGTTTTAGACTAATATGAGTAGATTTCTTATTAATTTTGAAGCCCATAATACAAATCTAGTGTCTTTTGTTGTCGATAAGAGATCAAAGTTTTAAGTTATTTGTAAAAAACTCTGGAAATGGCTAAAAACAAAAAAAAATCAAACTGTTTTCCGCTTGTATCGCACTTTATTGTTTTTGAACGATCTGTGAAGCGATTTTTTTCGGTTTCTAATTTCATTTGTTTCTTTTTTTAACATCCAGCAAAAATCAGCCATTTTACCTTCCTTTATATCGAGTTTCCATGACACTTAGATCTTGATGAAAACTTTCACCTTGTTCTTCACTACGGTCTCCTAGGTTTTGAGGAAAATAGTCAAGATGGGATGGGAGTGTAGGAAATGCAATTGAAGATTCATCAAGTAACCTAATTTTTTAAAATTTACCAGCAATTCCTCGACTAAATTTTAGTAATTCTCATTTTTCTTATTTTCTCAAAAATACTGACAGATTTAACTAAATAAATAGGTACCTAAATAAAGATTTATTTTTCATCTGACAATAGAATAGGCATGTTGACAGTAGTTTTAAATCCATGTAAAGTTGAATTTAAATGATTAATGGTAATATTTAAATACCTAAAATCATATTTATTAAACGTAATTAATAATATTTTATTAATTAAAATTAATTCAAAAAACTTTATTTAATACACATTATCACGTGACTGTAAACGCCAATCACAGCGCATGACGTCATGAACCGATAAACAACTTAGCGTCGCTTGGTGTCACTGTGTGAACAAGTTATTTCTTTGATTTCTCTCGCTAATTACTCGCTATTAGTATTTGTAACTCACTTGTTATTATAAACCGAATTGTGTTTACATTATAGAGACTGGATTCATCAAAGGAAACAGTTCTAACTTGCCAAGAATCGATTGTTTGATGGTGGCGAATTTCTTTGCTACAAAGATTTTTGTGCAGCGGAACTTAACATAAATTTTTTATAGCCTGTTTTTCTTCGTAATTACAATGTTCAACTCGTATATTTTTTACATTAGATTTTAAAATATTATCGGTGTATTCGTTTAATTCAGAATTGGTTTCCATTTTTTCAATACCTAAAATTTATATCTGCGATATCTAATTTTTCAATTTTAAAAGGTTTATTAATATTAATTTTTATTGGTTCTTCTCTTGAATTAGTAATGATGGTTGCAAACAATTTATTTACGTTTACAACTGCACAAGGTAATTCTATTTGATTGCCAAAATTAATATAATTTACAAGTCCTGTTCCGCTTTCTATGTCAAAGGGTAATTTTACAATTTGGGATGACCTAGCGGGAATATTAATAGAATAATTTTTTACTTTTAAGTTTCTTTTTTAGTTGTGTTAATTCTTCTAATTCGTATATTATTAGTATTTCTGTATAAGGAGTTTTTTCTCTAAATTTACAGTTGATTTTAATTGTTTTAATAAATCAATACCAATACTTATGTCGTTTGTTAAAAGTTAAAAACAGGTGAGTATATTTATAACTTCATTGTGGTTAGAAATACTGTGGGCTGTTTGAATATTAAAATCTTCATTTTTTACATGTACATCTACATACACACACACTTTGTATTTATTATTAACTAGTATTAAAGCCCAAAAAGAATTATTTCTCAAGAAAACTTTCAAGTTCCTTAGAGTTTAACAGATCGCGAGCATTGTTTATCGGTTCGTGACGTAATCAAAGTCACATGACAGTTTTGGGCGTTTTAGCGGGAAATTTTAAATCTATTCTAATTTATCACTTTTTTCTTTAAAATAAAACCATTTTTATTATTAAAATATTTTTTTCGCGGTTTTTAAGGGTTTATCTATAAAATAAAAGCAGATCCGGAAATTAGTCAACATCCCTATTGTATAGGATTCGTTAGAAAATATAAAATATCTACAATAAAATATGAACAAGTACACAAATAAATACCCTTTAAACATCTAATTCGTAAAATTCACTCCTTTCATAAAAACAGTATTGTAACAAAAAGTCTTCTAGATTTCTGTTGAATATATATTTAAAGATTTACTTTCCTTTATTTCAAGGGGTAAACAATTTTGGCCCCAAATAATTTGGCGCATTAGTCGTTACTTTGAGTCTGGCATATGGTATGTATAGTTCGTTGGTTTGTCTAGTTTCATATCTGTGTACAGTTCTGTCGCTTACGAACATTCCTCTTTGAAAATATATAGACACATTTCTAATACAAAAATAAAGGGGGTATGGGGTATGCCATGTTCCTTGAAATATTGTCGACAGGAATCTCTTTGTGAAATCTTAGCAATGCTTCTCAGAACCCTTTTTTGAGCAAGAAATTTTTTTTGGAGTTAGTTGAGCATATGCCGTATCTTAAACGTGATTCTACTTGTTTAAAATACACCATGAGTAGTTGCCGAACTTCATAGTATCGTTCTCAAGTTTATGAAAAAAAACTTAAGCGAATTTATTCTTCTTATTAGTGGTCTTTCCTATCAAGATGTTGATCTATACATATTCCTAGAAAGCGAATACTATTATTTCCGTTATCAAGAGTTGTTTTGTTAAAAGTGACCTCTACTGGTTCAACGTTCTGTTGCCTATTGTGAAATCTAAGTAAATCAGGTTTATTAGAATTAAGAAATAAATCAATTCTATAAAATATCTTGATAATTATTGAGCAGTCTTAGAGCACTGGCTGTTTAGTAAATCGGAATTTTTGGCAGAAATTATAGCAGAAAAATCATCTGCGTAACTTACATAATGGTAGTCACCTATTAATGGGTCAACGTTGTTTACATAAAGTATGAACAATATGGGTCCTAAAATTGAACCTTGAAGAACTCCCATATAAATATCTAGTGGATCAGAGTTAATAATATTTATTTCGTTGTTGTTTTGAATTTTTAAAGAAACATATTGCTTTCTGGTAAGTACAAAAGAGGATATCCAATTTAAAGCAGTGCCTCTAATTCCATATATTTCCAGCATGTTCAACAGCTACTCTTGATTTAGACAGTCAAATGCTTTACTGAGATTACAGAAAATAGCAAGTGAGTATTCAAGTTCCTCCAAAAGGTGAATAATTTGATTGTAAAATGAAAGCATAGCAAGTGATGTTAACTTTTTAGTGCAGATAGACCACAGGGAACAGCAACAGGCCTATAGTTTTCTAGTTGTGTACGGTCATTTTTTTTTTGTATAAAAGTAAAATTTTCCCCAGTTTCAAAGCTTGAGGAAAACTCAAATAATAAATTTACCATATAAGTTAATGGTTCAGATAGAACAGAGTTTCCCAAACTATTTTGTTTCATAGACCACTATAAAAATTTTGCTAGATTCGGCGGAATCTTGCATGGCTGTAGCTAGGGGGGTGCATTGTGGGGCAATGCTCTACATTGAAATCACAATGCCCTACCTTAAAAAGTCCTCATCCCTATGTGAAAGGTACCTATTTTTTTTAATTTTGCCCTACGTGTAAATTCAACCACCTGCAGCTACATTACTACCAATTTCTAAATCACGCAAAAAAAGTGAAGACTAGACGATTTTGGACCTCATTTTTTTGACACGCCCAACGTAGACGCTCCAGAATATTTTTTATTTTTACTATTTTATTATAGTAATAATTTTGTGTTCGAAAATGGAGACAGGAAGGTGGAATCTTTATTTGAACTGATTAATTTGAAGCTGGATCAAAATTTGTACATATTTTTTTTTCATATAATGCTATCCCATAATCATAAGAAGCAAGAATACTTCGTAAACCCTGATTGTTTGCCTAAAAGTTTACTCAAAACTTAATCCTGATGAAGCAAAACGGACTCCGGAATCAAAAAACATAAAAAGGTGGTGTGGTGTACTGATCACTTTTTTTGTATGCCACTGTTATTTTTGCTGATTTTTCTCGAAAACTGTACAAGAGCACCTAATTATTAGATAAATTCCAAAGGTTTTTTAATCTAATGTAAAATTTATTAAAAAATCTGGGTATAAAAAAGCCCCTCGCACTCTCTTTGCTAACTGTTAGCAATGGTTCAGGTATTGTAACACAATAACGGAATGATCCAGATCTGATTTAAATTGAAACTGATAGTTTCACATATTTATTAAGTAAAAATAAATAAAAATGATTTAAATATAAATGTAATTTAATATTACAGTGCATATGCTATTGACAAAATAACAAAAAGAAAACAATAAAAGATAAAAGATAATCGATCTATGGCTGCCGCCAACAATATCCAATCTTTTTGCAAAGCATGTTTGCTAGATGCTACTTGTGATTTAATAATATGATGATCTTCACTGCTGTTACCATCGTCAAAATCAGTCACTTGATGATCTCGCATTTCTTCTACTGTCATCCTATGTGTTGTATTCCCAGTCTAAAAATTTGTGGTTTGTATTAAATACTTTATACTTATTAAAAAGATGGAAATCGATATTTCACACACAATATTTCGAATATATTTTTTATCATGCGTTACCGAAGTATTTTCAATCAGTTTAAGGAAAAAAGTCCATACGTATAAAGTGAATTTTGCTAGAGACTTGAGGTACTTTATAGGGAGACTAGAGGTACTTTATAAGATCGGCTTGTGTGTCTCTCCGTCCGTGTGAGCTATAACTCTTGAACGGAAGCTCACAGGGTCATGGTGAAGAACCCTTTTGATTTTGTTCCAGATCGGATAACCAAAACGGTAAAATTTTAACGGTTTTCCGAAACTCGTCTATACAATCCATTCTATAAATTCGATAGTACTTTCGTACTTTTTACATTGACTATTAGGGTAGAATATACTCACTACAACTTATATGGAATCACCCAAAAAATAGTGTTTTTTAAAAAACTGTCATTGAGGATTAAAGGGCAGATTTTCGAAACCAAGTTTATTACAAAAAAAAAAATTGCAAAGTATAGATTTCTATAAAAATGACAATTTAACAATTATAATAATCGGTATTGGCACCTTAAGCATCGATGCAAGCACAACTTCGATGAGGCATGCTATTTATCAAATTGTCAATGTCTTCTTGGGGAACATGTGTCCACTCTTCTAAAACTGCTTGTATAAGTTGCTCAGTGTAACCAGGACCATTTTCACGAGCTCTTATCTTTTTTTTTTATCTTATTCCATAATTGCTCTATAGGATTAAGATCCGGTGAGGAAGAATGTCACTCTTAAACTTCGATACCTTCTGTTTCTAAGAAACATTTTGCACCTTACCTACTGGTATGTATGTATGTATAGATATGTGCGCAATCATGGGTGACAGATACACCTGCGACCTATAAGATCTGTTGTGTCCTCCTCTTCCTGCTATAATTCTGATGTTTTCTTATAATTACAACAGCTCCTCTAGTCTTATCTTTCTTAAAAAGTTTAGGATATCAAAGTAGGTAAATCTTTCTCTTCTATTTCGTATGATCATAGGTATCTGACCCTAGAGTTACGCAAGGTAATGCATTCTGAAGGTATGTGTTTCTAAGAAACATTTTGCACCTTACCTACTGGTATGTATGTATGTATGTATAGATATGTGCGCAATCATGGGTGACAGATACACCTGCGACCTATAAGATCTGTTGTGTCCTCCTCTTCCTGCTATAATTCTGATGTTTTCTTATAATTACAACAGCTCCTCTAGTCTTATCTTTCTTAAAAAGTTTAGGATATCAAAGTAGGTAAATCTTTCTCTTCTATTTCGTATGATCATAGGTATCTGACCCTAGAGTTACGCAAGGTAATGCATTCTGAAGGTATGTGTATTGAGGTTTAGACAGCTGAAAGATCTCTTCTGGTTACAGTTTCCTAGGAGCGTCTTCGGTTGTTCTAGTCCTTCTAGATCGTTGCAGTACTTGGCTTTTTCTCTATCCACTTCTTTTCTTAGTTTTTCTGAAACTGTACTACTGCTGATTCCACAAGATGATTCTGGTTCCAAATATGAAATTTGTGTCCTAGTTCATTTAGTTTGCCTAGGCATTCCCAGACCACCTTTGAACTGATTGTGTGTGAGTTCAGTGCTTTAATGGCTGCTTGACTATCTGACCTGACTGCAATCTTTTATCTACGATAGTTCCGTCGTTCTATATTAAATTTTACTAATCTTTCATTGACTTAGATTTCCGCTTAAAACATTGTTTGAGTATGCACCCATACTTTCTAAGTAATTGGCTCTAGGTCCAAAAACCCCTGCTCCAGTTCCTTGATCTGTCTTGGAGCCGTACGTATACCACTTTATAGCATTTTGGTTTAGCGACAATACCCAGTTTTGTGGGAAATTTTGTCACAAAATTAAATTTCTTTGCCTGGTCATCTTGGAGACGTCTGCTGGTAAATGGAGTGCATTATCTTACTTAAATAAAAGAAATGCCAAAACCACCTCGCCAGAACCCGACTACAAGTTGCAGTACCAAATCAACCTTTGACCTGTTAGGGTTTGTCGAATGGGAATTACAGGAGTTCTTTCCTCCATTGTATTTCAGGATAGCTTTGGCAGAAAGAAGTCTAGCTTATTTCTCTCTACCACGTAAAATGCGAATCCGCAGGGTATCGAATCTGGTTTCATACGAAAATAAGACATTTTTCCAATCTTCAATAGTCCAATTTTCATGCTCCATACACCAATTTAAACGGTAAATTTTATTTTACCTTCAGGAACCCTAAACTGTCTTCTTCTAAATAATTCCCGAACGCGAAATCACTTCTAATAGTTTCGAAAGAAACACTCACAACCGTTACGTACAAAAGATGCCTTTGAAGCTCTGGATGAGATGTTGTGGGATTTCTTCTGGCTATTTGTACTAAAAAGCCATCCTGTTCTTCTGTAGTTACTCTTTCACGACTTCTTCTCGGTCTGTTCTTTAAAGTTACCAAACACCTAGAGCTGAAAATGGTAACCCAGTTTCAATTTTCATTAAGAAAATTAATAGTCAATCTTCTTTCCTAACAATACATTCAAACGAAATTTCTGTTATTTTCAATTAAATTAATAAAGTTAATCCAGCCAATTTACTACTTATATTTGGAAACTGACAAACAGCGGGGAACTCCAGCGTTGATCTTGTAGAGGTTAGAGGAATGTCCATCTACGGCAACTTGGATGTGCTTGTTGGAGAGAAAGTTGGATATCCATCTGCAAAGGTTTGGCAAGATCCGTATGAAGGCAGTTTGTTCAAGAGAGCTGCATGCCACACTTGATCAAATGCTTTTGAGATGTCTTGTGATACTATTTGTGTCTCCCCATAGCGGTGGATAGCATCACTCCAGACATGAGTTACATATGCGAGCAGGACCAGCTATTGACCTTTGTTGGCGAAAACCATATTGCCTGTCACTTAAAATGTTGTGTGTCTCAAGGTAGCTCAGGATCTGGTGATTGACGTATATCTTCATAGTTTTGCTAATAACAGATAGAAGAGTTATGGGTCTGTAGTAAGAAGGCAGGGTATTGATGCATTTCTTGGGGACTGGTTGTACTCGAGCATTTTTTCAGGATTCTGGAAAAATACCAGTATTATATGATAGTTGAAATAGCTTAGTGAAAACTGGCGCCAGTTCAGGAGCACAAGCCTTTAAGAATAAAGCGGGTATTTCATCAAAGTCGCTTGCTTTGTTGTTTAGAGTAGTAAGGACTTCCTGCCCACGCTTAACCCTAAATGTGGTATTTTTCATTGTGTGGAGCCCCATCTTGTCCGGTGGGTTTAGTGTCGAGTTCGAAGAGAAGATTTGGGCAAAGAGTTCTGCCTTTTCTGTGGAGGACATAATTATTGAGTCGTCATCTGCTGTGAGTGGAGGGAACGAACTATTTCTAAAATTGTTATTGATACATCCAGAGCATATGAGTGTTCTCAAATTCTATTATCTCTGGTTCTGGCACTGTGGTAAATTAAACTTTTTTCTATTCGTATACTTTCTAAGATCAACAATCAACAAGTATAGTTTAATAAAATTCATTGGTACTACCTGATAAATATATGCTCCTAGGCCAAGTATTTTTCCTAGTTTTCCAGTTAAGGGTTGTTTAATTATCCAGGGTAAAGCGGAATATTGTTTTGTTCTACTGATTGTTATTACTACTACTGACCCAATCATAGAAAAACTGACAATGTACAGACAACTGGTATAAAACATAACTAAAACAATAATAAAAATAAACACACATTTTTAATCGCCAGTTTTCTTATTGAAACGAATATCTCATGATTAAGTTCTTTAAATCTATCTCTACCGATAAATTTTGAAAATAATTTTGTTGAGATATACTACACATGCTCAAAATCTAGGGATATTAAAAAACTTTAGTTATAAAATCGTTCAAAAAAGTATTTCATGGAATAACTTGTGTAAACCTGATACGTGGGAAGAGGGTAATGAACGAAGATATCAAAATGACTCATTTTCCTAAAAAACTAAAAACTATTTAAAATGGAACAAAGAAAAAAATATTTTAATAAGAAATGTGGCATTTTCGTGCATTTAGAATGGCTTTACCTCTATAGCGTCTTTCGTGAGGATCAAGTTATCAGCTCCTGGGTATGTCTTTGTACTCTCTATTCCGTTTCTAATCTTTGATTTATCTATCTGATTTCTTACGCAGTTGTTGTTGTTGTTCTGCGGTGAATTTCAAGTATAGAGTCTTCGAGGTGGTAACTAAAACCACGTGTTTGAGATCATGCACTTCTCTTCTTGGCAAAACTGTATCAGCCTATCCCCCCTTTCATTGCGATTACCTCAACCAAATTCGCCATCAACATTACATTATCCACCCTTCCTATGTCAACCTTGGCATTGTAATCTCCCATTATTATGTTTATTTCTTCTTTTTTTACTATTTTCAGCATATTTCCAAGTTCGTCATAGAATGTTTCAATCTCGAATTCTGATTTATCTGCAGTTGGAGCATAAACTTATGTTAATATGGCCGACTAGTTAACAAACAAAATTTATTTTTATCGGAGTTCCGATCTATATTCAATTGGCTCTAGGTTAAAGAATACCTACTCTTTAATAATCCAAGCTTTCGAAAATTTATTGTTTTCTTTTTCAAGGAATTATTATGAGGTTACGAAATTATAAAATTAAGTAAGAAACACTAGTGAATTTTTCACAACTAGGGAAAAATCTGTTACTAACACATTAAAATTTTGTATTACACTAGGTTAAACATATTTTAAAATATTTAACCTAGGGCCAATTGAATATTATATAGACCGGAACTCCGATAAAAATAAATTTTTTATAATTCACGTTCACAAAGTTTCTATTTCGACACTAAAAACAGTATCGAAATAGATTCATTGTAACACTGTTTTTGGTAACTTTTTGTTTTACACAATTGGTTGCACTGCACTGATTTTCAACGAAAGAGTTCAGGTAGTAAATCAAGAAGTATGTTGTAGTAAATTATTAACTACATTATCAGCGTTATTGCTAAATTCGGAATATTTTATACAAATTTGACAAACATTCTAATTTAAAATCATTAAAACTGACAAGTGTCAAAACTGTCAAGATTGCCAACATAAATAAATATTTCGAAAAACACTCATTTTACTTTTTTTATACTTTTAAAAGTTCATTATAAAAAATAGTATGTAACACTCGAGTTACAATGACGGTTTGTAGTACTCGTTCTTTGCGAAACTCACCGCTTCGCGGTTCGTTTCACAAACTGAACTCGTACTAAGAAACCTCTGTCATTGTAACACTTGTATTACAATATACTATTGTTTGTTAATATTTATGGGATTTCCTTGTAGTTAAAGCAATAACAATCTATCTAAACAAGGTACTAAATTCAGCATAGTTTTCTCAATTTCTTTGGCCACCAAAACTCCAACGCCATTATGGTGTCTTCTGTCTTCATTTTCCGAGTAATATACAGTAATGTCATCAACTTTTGTTTTTCCAGATGATAGCCAACGCATCTCACTGATGCCAAGAATTTTTATTTGGTGCTTATTCATCTCACGTATTATGAATGTTACCGGCCTCAAACATGCTTTTGATGTTCCATATTCCAATGCGGGTAATGGATCGGTTTATTAAATGCTTTTCCACTTGCAGGTGGTTCCTCCTTGCGGACTGGGCCATTACATTATGTTTTCCCTTACTAGGGAATATAATGAAGTGGATACTCGTTGCCTTTTTCATCGCAGCGTAACAGCCGTCTCAACCAATATACGATTGTCGCCTGTTGCTTTCCAATAATAAACCGGTCCAAGATAATTTCTTCTACGCTTTATTTTGGTACTGGAGAATGCTGCTGCTCACCCCCCTGGGTTATGCTTATTTAAAGGCGGCAATACTCGCCATGTCACGAGACTTTCTTTGGGTTTGTGTAGCATTTTATAGGATATACTTTCCCAAGGAATACCCACTACCCACCCTCCGGTATCGCCATTGTATGGTCGGGGACTGTTTATTCACTATTTTCGCAGCTTACCCTCATATCTGAGGACTGTTCACTATCCTCTACCTGTGACCCCACTGATAGCTTGCAACTAAGCTTCAGCTGAGCTCCATAGAGATGATTAATTAACTTCCGTGCAATCACTGTGCGATTTTTTCGCGCTTATAACTTAACATATCAATCCATATGAGGTGTTTAGTTGTCATCCTTGATCGTCCAAATACCTTTCCCGAATGCTTCCCGTTTTACGCTAACGAGTCCATAGACGTGAGATAGGTATTGATCTGAGTGGTTTCTATAGCGTTTGCTACATCAATTTGGCACATTTCTGCCTCAAAATTTCGTTTTCGACCAAATGACGTCGAGGCATGTTAAAACAATTTTTTAAAACTCCTTTACTAGAAAACAATTGATAAGCAACTAATGAAATCTCGACAAAAATTGTAAATTATCAACATTAATTTCTTATCATAAATTCTTTTATTTTTATATTTACATTGATACATATATTGCTAGATTTTGAATTAACTGTCCAACATAGCTTAATGTGTAAAATAAATAAATATTTAATAGTTATTTATGCAACTAGTGCGTAAAGTGACCTTTTTTGACGAATGTGAATGTTGTCGCATGAGCCGCAGGCGAATGCGACAATCACATGAGTCAAAAAAGGAACATTTACGCACGAGTTGCATACAATATTTTTTCTACAACCGAATTTTTTACAAGAAATACAAGTATAGGACTGATTTTTTTTACGCACTACTGCAAAAAAATATTATATTTAAAACATATTTTAGATAACAAAATATTTATTTTCTAAATTAATCTTACCTATAATAATGGTACATAGAAACGCGAAATGCTTGAATTATAAATTAATTGAAATGTCAATCAGTTAGACCCTACGTATATTTAAATAAAAATACTTAGGTACCCTTATTCATGAACTGATATTTCTGTCATATTAAAAATCAAATTAAAAATTACTGAATATAATATCTAATTTTGTATGTATTAAACTGCAATAATTTAACACTTAAATATATTTACACAAATTTACACAATTAAATAATAAAAAAAAAGTTTCCTTACCCGGAATTGAACCCGAGTCAGCTGGGTAGAAGCCAGACACCTTACGTTCTCGGCCAATAACACACTTAAAAATCTTTGCATAATCTTATAAAAGACGGTGCTTATTTTACTTTTTTTTACTAGTTAAAAAAAAACTTTTTTTTTCACTAGTGAAAAAAAGTTAAACTTTACGAACCTTAAACCGTGCGTAAAGATAATACTTTACGCACGGTTGTAGAAAAAATATTTAATATCCCTAGATTTTGAGCATAAGTGTAAAATGTTTAAGGAAGTATATTTAATACTAAAATGAAATTCATTTATTTACAGAATTAATAAGTTGGTTTATTTATTGCCATAAGAAAAGTAGTATAATCTACCAAAAACTTACCAATTAATGGCACCTCTTTTCCCATCAAAGGAAGTTTTTGTGAAAAATATAACATAAATAGTGAAATTATTATCGCAGTACATCCGTTAATTATAATTTTTTCCCCAGCATGAGGAGGTAACCAAAAAGAGAGCAATGTTAATGTGATAACAACTGAAAATAAAAATTAACCGTTACTCAAAGTTTTGTTTGAAATTTTTATTATTTAAATCATAAAACTATTTATTTATGCGTAGTTACATATAGGTACTACTACAGTTTTTGAAAATTGGTGGCAAAACATTTCTTGAATTAAATTTGATTAAAACATCAGTCTTTCGAAAAAATGCTGTTTATGAAAATATTTCTGTGTTTAAGGAAAAAATATTATTAATGGGTTAAACATTATGATCCGAAATCTTCAGAAATCTTTTGAAATTTGCTACTGTTGTTAAAATAACTTAATTCACTTTGGTTTAACTGTGTCTTACTTACTTAATTATAATCATTGTAACTTCGAAAAAAAAAACAAAAATATGTGCAAATATATTTTTCTTCCTATCGTGGTCAAAACTCTGATTTAAATCCATTCAAAATCGCATCCCCACGAAATAAAACACAGTAATCGCACATTGGATACTAATTTCCAGCCAAATAGAAAGAAAAATAGTATACATTACTTGGGACAAAAGTCGATCTTCGTTCTTGGGGTAAATTGTAATGGAATATTTAAATTGAATAAAAATTAAGATTTTCAAAAAGTAATGATGCATGTATAGTAAGTACGTACACTTTTTTCCAAATTTTTCGACAACGATATCTCACAAACGAAACAACCCAAGTTGATTTTTAAAATCGCATTCGACGACATTTTTTGAGATTAAGAGCTGATTAGATTATGGAAATGATCGTTGCCTAAATTTTTTTTTGCATTTACCTATAGAATATAACACGGTGATCTTACAGAACATTGTCTCCAAAACGGGTTTTCGAACTTGCACTAAATGTTTGTATCAACAAGTGTGAGTTAATATAAAACGAAATCGCTCAACTTACAAAATTAGTCCTCACTTATTACACTAATGGATTTAAAACACCTGAAGGAGGACCTAATGTGCTCAATAGCACTGGGAAACACTCCTACAAACACCAGAAAGAGATTAGGCATAGGGGCTATAGGATTTTTTTTATTTAAAGATTTCCTCGTAGGTATAGACCTAAATACAAATCTACCGAGAACATCTATTGGGACAGAAGAGACAATTTATTAATTTGGGATTTAACGGACTACAAGTTAGGACGAGTGGGGAAGATATGGGAAGGTAAGGAGTTCCACAATCTGGAGACCCTGGGGATGAAGGAACGATCGAATTGATCCGTTCTTGATGTCTGGCACTAAACAGTATAAGGGTGGCTTTCCTGTGGAGGAAGTAACTATTGAGCCATCATCTGCTGTCAGTGGAGGGAACGAACTATTTGTAAAATCGTTATTGATATGTTTGGTGAGAGTCCAAAAGGACCGGCATCCATTAGGGTTTGACATTACCTTCTCTCTTATTCGAGCGTCAAAGAGACTTTTGGAATTTGTTGTATCTGTTTCTAGCGTTCATATCATCTTGTTTTGTTTCTTCTGATAGATTTTGGAGAAATATATTTTGGGACTTGATCTTAGCTTTCCGTGCTACATCGCAATCTTTATTAAACCATGGCTTCTCTTTGGCTTTCAAGCTTTTGGTAAAGTGAGGAATCTAAGATTCCATGGCACACTGAATGACTTCAGTTATACGGTTGCAAACTGCCGATAGATCTTTGTGGATAAAGCAGAGACGGGGGTTCCTGGGAAAAGTTGCAAAGTAGTCTCGGAGGCCTTCCCAATCTGCCTTTTTTAATTTCCAAATAGTTCTCTTGGGTGGTAACTCGAATGGGCGAGGTTCGATTGGACATTTGACTTCTGCTAACCCTATTATATAGGTGAAATCCACATGTACTGATTTTGTACCATTCAGTTTAAGTCTCCATTTTTTTGTCTAATGATTGATTTTATTTACTAAAATTTTGAGGATCTTCTCTTCATGGTCTTCACCAACGAAATGGATAGCCTGATTATCATCGAAGGTGCCTATCATATCTTCTTCAAGTTCTGGAATATCATTGGTATATAATAGGTAAAGTACCGGTTCCAATACACTACCTTGTTGTACCCCCGCTTTGATTTCTTCTAGCCCAGAATAGGCCTCCTTTTGCTTGACTCTGAAGATTGAAATAATTAAGTGAATTGTTTTGGTAGTACGTTTTTTAGTTGTGAATGAGGCCCTTATGAAAGCTTGAGCGAAATCCAAAAAAACGGCTGAACAAACTTTGTTTTCTTCCAGTGCTATATCAATGAAATTAGTTATTCTGAAACTAAACTGATAAGGTGGTATGAGGTTCCTTTCTTCTAATAGTACCTCATCGTCATCTCCTTTGTTTGGTTGGAATATGTTTTTTAAATGTTCTGCAAAACGTTTAGCTTTTTGTTCATTATTTCTGGCCCAGCTACCATCTGTATTTCTTATTAAACGGTGGTTCATGATGGGTCTTTTTAATAGCCGTCCATAATAAATAGTCAGTACTTTTGTCGTACGTCAATTCTCTTAAGTAAACTCCAATTGATTCATTTGTATTTTTTTGTTTTTCTATTGTGAGTTTTTGCGTTGTAATGTTGAGCGGTGTTTTATGGCGGAGATATCTGCTTTATTGCCATCGTCGCCTTAGCTTCCTTTTTCTAAGATTATATCTCTTATTTCTTTTGGGTAAATTTTTCCTTCTATTCAAGTTAGTATGGTTGGTATATTTTTCCATGCTGGATCTGTTTTGTGAATAGCTCTACTTCAGAATCAAGTTGTTCGATTGTTTTTAACTTCGCAGCTAGATTAATCTTTGCTGCCAGTTTTTGTTTGAAGCTTTCCCAATCCGTTCTTCTGTTTACTAACATAGGAAAAAGCTCCTTTCATATCGCCTTTCTTCATTAATTCTTAGACGGATAGATTTGTTAGGATAGGGAAATTAAAATCTAATAAAAAAAGTGTGCAACTTGATGGAAGCTAAGCGTTTAATTATGTCTTTGGCACACAAAAATATACTAAAAAAATTAAATTTTGAATACTATAATGTTTAACAAGATTCACCTCTTGAATATAATTTAATATAAGAAAATTACAGACAACAAGATGCAAGTGTTTTTCAAATAATTATACACAAGATATACAATTTATTATAAATTGTTAGAGTTGTAAAAGTAAGTAAAAGCAGCCAATGAAGATGGAGATCGAACATTGGCTAAATCAAAAGTTGGAGCAACGAGATAGAGAGGCTTTCGCTTTAATGATAATAATTATTATTTTTGTTTCGAAATTAACTACTTCTAGCTATTGACTAAATTCAGTAATGCATATCATGAACTGGCCGATTTGAACAGAGAAAAGTCATTTCAACTCGTTAATCTGTATTTTTGTGTCAGACATTGGTTGGATGAAAAGTCAAAAGTAGGTTGGTACCTATATGAGAAATATTTTTAACTGTTTCGCCACCCAGATGATTTCTAATAGCAAATTCAGTTTTTGTTTTACCAAATGACATTATGTTCTAGTTATTAGTAACTACCTATATTTTAATAAAAATATATTTTACATACTAACCAAATGCAGGAGTAATTATAATCGTTTTATAAGCTACTGGCACTCTTTTCAAAATCATTTTAACTGTTACATCCGGATATGGCTCCTCACAGCATGAATACTTTTTTACGGATCTTTCTTGTTCTGCTTTAACTATTTCCCATTCTGCATTTTCTATTATCAATCCTAGCTAATTAAATGATATGATATAATCAATAAATACAATTTAATCATTAAAGACATCAAACAGGTTTATATTAGTTACCTATTTACTTTACAAGAGTGGAAAGTTGGGTTTGCGTAAAATTTAGTCACAAAAACTAATAAATGTTTCAATTAAACTAATAATAATTATTTTCTTTAAATGATCTGCTTAGTGACCATAAATAAATACTCGATAAAAGTCATTATCTGGATCTGGAAAATTGGAGAGGGGTGAGCAAGTGCACTGCCGGCACTGTGGCCACATATGGCACATAGTGCATCCTCTCGTGAGTAAGGATATCCATACCTCAAAGTATCATCAAGTCTAAAGATTTAAAATAGGTGTTAAGACTCCCGAGGGGAATTTCCCTGACATCCGCTGGTGTGAGTCACTTCTCGCCCAACACGGATCTTCTGATTTCAAAAAAAAGCAAAGCAGTCATATAGTGTATGCTCTGTTTCCTTTTCTTGTTTCAACCTCTGCATAGGGGTGATTCTGCTAATTTCATTGCAATTTGCAGTGACCTGTTAAAATGTCTGGTCAATGCCTTAAATTTTCTTGTTGTTTCCTCTCCAGAATGATGTTTCATCTCATCATTGGATAAAGTTTTTGATGAAAGTGCTGCTTGATAAGGTCCACGATAGCGGACATTGTTAGATAGGCGAGGGCTAACATATTTGTAGCCCGCAGCTCTCCTTGCTAAATTGTTGGCAATGCGGTTGCCTTTAGAGTTCCCATGTCCTTTGATCCAGCTCAGAGTGACCAAGTTATTCTGGCTGGCCTCAGTTAGAGATTGGTGACATTCTAGAACTAAACTTAAAGTAATATTCAATGTCAGTAGTGCTTGTCGGCAGTCTGTGTAAATATTTACATTCCTACCTGTGATGTTCCTATTGATTAATCCTTTTGGAGCTATGGTTATGCATGTAAGCTGTGAATGAACTACACCTAACAAGCCGATAGTCCATTTCATTTCTAAGCTCAGGAATCTAGAGTATATTCCACATTCCACACCTTGATGCGTTTTTGATCCATCCATCTGCTCTCTTATCTGTTAATATTTGGTAGGGTTTGTCAAAGGTAAATCTTGGTACGAAGGCATCCGTGCCCGCATTTAAGAGTCAAGGACGTGAGTCCAAGTTATACTTCCATTGCGCTGGTTGGTGTGGTTCGCATGGCTCCTGTTACGAGAAGGCATGCTGATCTTTGAATTTGGTTTAATTTTCTGGTAGCAGTCGTTTGCTACACTTTAGGCCACCACACGACAGCACCATATGTTAGCATAGGTATTATGATTGCCGTATAGATCCACTTGGTGACCTTGGGGTATAAACCCTATATAGGTCTGTCCTATGGTTCGACGGCATTGCTTATAAGATATATATGCCTTTCTATGAGTGAGTTCCATGTCAGCTTACTGTCAAGGATAACTCCAAAGTATTTTATTTCTCTAGCAAAACGTAATTTAACGTTGAGACGAGTAGGTGCTTTTAAGCCCTCGGTTTCTTTTTCTTCGTGAAAAGAACCATTTCTGTATTTTTGGGGTTAATAGACAGCGATTGCTCTTTACACCTCTTTACATCTCTCTAAAATTTTGAGAGCCACTATAAAAGTCACTATTTACAGTTTATAAAAATTTAATTAGATCTTTATGACACAAAACCGGGTTTGTTAGTTTTCTACTTATTTATTTATTATTTGCAATATTAAAATAACTAATTACTTACGTCAACCATCGTGGTATTATTATAATTTGCAAGATCAACTTGATCTCCACTATATGTCCATGAACCAAACACGAACTTACACTCTTGTGTATCAAATGGCCAGTATTTTAAGTGTACCGTACAAAGAACAGTTAGCTGAGCTGGAGGAACCCATAACACCTCTCCATTGGGATAAACTAAGCAATGTGTATTGCCATATTGGTTTAGTGGTGTACTTACTGCGCTAAAATGGTGAAAAGTAAATTAGGTTCTTAAAAAGATTTTATTACAAAACTGTAAGCTCAATTATTCACTAAAGTGTAACGTATGGGACATAAGTTTTGAGAAAAAGTTTGCCCCAAAATTTCTAACAAATTTTGAGTTTTGGGTGTGTAAAAAAATCGTTGATTGTTGTAAACATCAAATTGTTTCAATAATTAAGTCCAAAATGTCTTACAAACTTGAAATTCGCATAAATATCTACAGCTTAGAGGACGGTTGCCCAAAAGCGAATTGTGAATATGTTCAGTGATCAAAATGTTAGCCAAGCATCCATTTATAGGGCAATAAAAGACTATGAAGAAGGTATGTCTACTAGAAAGAATACCTGGATCTTGCAAATGCAAAGCACTGAGGCGTATGTATTTTGTAAGAAACTGAGTAAATATAATGGTCGGATAAAAAATATTTTAAGCTGTGACATTCAGAAAAGAAGGGTAACAATTGATTTTACACCTCCAATTGAAGATCCATGGCGTAAATAATGGTAACTGTGTATTTCAAGTACCTATTACAGAAATTTTCATTTAAATTTTCAAGAAATTGCAACAGAAGCTTGCTACCGTTTTATTGTAAATGAACAGATATTTTGAGTTTAATACAAATATATAATGAAACAATAAATTAAAAAATGAATGAATGTATAGGAAGCGCGGAATTGTATTTCTTCACAATTTCATGTACAAGCTGCTCCTTTAGTAACACTACTTGCCTTCCCCTCTTCCTGATTGAATAACTAGTTAAAAGTCCTTAGTAAGATTCAGAAAAGTTGATGTCTTCCATAGTTTCACTTTTGAACTACATCCCAACTGCTCTTCTAATACAAGAAGTATTTTCAGTAGGTATTCTAAAATACCTCCTCATTTTGGATACTTTTGAAAAGTCCCCTCTCTGCATTCTGTACACAATAAATGAGTACTTTTTTTGCTGATTTCAAGACTTCCTCCCGTTGGTCTGGTGATAAATGTATTGGCAATGTATTTTTGAATTAGGGCGAAATCACGATCGCAAGGCAACATGGTATGACCAACTTGTGGAAAAATATTAATGATATATTCAAATATTCCCTTCGCTAATAGGTAAAGTCATACTGAAAGTAAGAACCAGTTTTTGTTTTGACCCCTACAGTTATCAAATATGGCGATGAGGTAACTACGTTTTTTTGTTCTTAAATTCAAACTGTTTTATTAAACAACTTCTGATCTCGTCGGCACCCCTCGAAGCTGTAGATTCATCCCACATGTAGAAGAAACGGTGTGAATAGCGAGATTATTGTCCCAACCAATGAAGTAAAACTTAAAGCAAAAGGCGAAATTTGCTGGTAAGGTTTTAGTCCGGTGCGCGATTTCTAATTCTGGGATATGAGCACCCTTTGGTTGCGACAGAATAACTTTAATAATGTACCGGAAAAGATAAGCACCTAAATATACCACAAGCTTGGCCAATCAAAGAATTTGGTCATTACTCTGTCGAAAAGTTTACAATAACGGATGGGAAGCCCAAAATGAACAATTCTTAAAAAAATTCGGGAACTGGACCTAAACAACGTCCAACGAAATATGAGACAAGTCTTACCGAAATTTTGTGCTATTGGGGACCATCAGTTTTGTAGATTCGTTTTCATGTTAACAAAATATGTATAATTAACTACTTATATTAAGATTTAAATAAAATTTTGTTATTTCGTTGATGAAACCTGTTACATATTTTCTCATACGTTATTTATACAGTACCTATTATACAAGTAAATATCTGGTTGCCATACTTCGTGTTCTGCTAAATGTAACACATTTATATCTCCATATTCTGATTCGTTCCATTTTAGTTTTTCATCATCCCATACCTATTTAAAACACAAATAAATTTTCGTTTAAATTACTAAAGAAAGGAATAGATTGGCTTTTAAAAATGCTCTACTTCGTACCAAATGCATTATTTATTGGGGAATAGTTTTGTTATCAGAGCAAAGTAAAAGAGGAAGATAGCACATATTAAATTTTCATCTATACAAATAAAATTGATCCGCCAACAATGTTTCTACAAAAAAATGTTTGGTCAAAGAAATACAAAATAAAAGAATTTATTTTGATAATTTATCAATTGTTTTCTTGCAAAGGTGTTTTGAAAAATTGTTTTAACATGCATCGACATCATTTAGCCGAAAACGTAATGTTGAGGGCTGTGGGAATTATTGAGGCAGGAATGCGCCAAATTGATGAGGTAAAGGCTACAGAAATCACACAGAAAGTTATCTCATGTCTCTGGACTCGTGAAATGGGAAGCGTTCGGGAAAGGTATTTGGGACGATCAAGGATGACAACACCTCATATGAACCAATAGGTTCAGTTAGAAGCGCGAAGAAATCCTACAGTGACGGCACGGCAGTTAATTAATCATCTCCGTGGAGCTTATAATGTGACTGTTTCCAGACAAACCATCTACAGAAGGTAAAGAGAAGGTAATTTACTTGGCCGAAGACCTTAGAGATACCAACCTTTAAATCGAGGGAATCGCGCCTGTCGATTACATTGGGCACAAGAAACATGTTATATGGGAGCAAAATCAATGGCAAAATGTTCTTTTTACCGATGAATCTCGGTTTGGTTTCTATACAGATTATCATAGGATACGCGTAATTAATGGAGAGAACCTAGCGCAATAAATCGAAGGCAACCAACACAAGAGGTTCACAGCTACAGAGGAACAATTATAGTATGGTCAGAAACTTCGCTTGGCAGTAGAACTGAGCTCTACCTGATGGATTGTTTTTTATCATCAGAGCGCTACGTTACAAATGTAGAACTTGTAGTTATTCCATACGCGCGTTCAGAGCATTAAAAGTTGCCTCTAGTTAGTATATACTTAAAGATACTAACTAATTGAGGTTTAACAAGCTGGCATATAACTTATAGCCTAACGTAAAAAATGTTAACTACATTTTTTTACCAATTATTTACCGAAGAAAATTTTTTGTAACCAATTATTTTTGAAAGTTATATAGAGTTATGTCAGCTGAGTATCATGCTAGCATAACTAGCAAGAAAAACAGCAAATTATAATTTGCACTATATACCTATATTTTGACTATTTTTTTTTACTAATTATTACCGAAGAAAACATTTTAGTTACCACTTGTTTTAAGGAGTTATATATACAAGACGCTCTAAACAAGAAAGAAACCGGATTATTTGCCTTTCTAGACATAGAAGAAACCTCTGACAATACTCCACATGGGGCAGTCAAAAGAACACTTAATGATACAGAAGTATATAGAACGGATGTGGTAATTATACTATCTACAAGAATCGCAGAAATGGAAGTAGGCCAAGACAGATTACTCTGGGAATTGACCGAATTAGGTATACCTGGCCAAGGGTATTCCGATGACTTGTTATCCTTGCAAGAGGATAGTATGAAAATGTCTTCTGCAAGATAGTACAGTGAGGACTAACCGAAGAAAAGCAATGGTGCAATTCAGTGGGACTGAATATTTACTACACCAAGACCACTTTAGTACCTTTTAAAAGGAAAAACAAGCCTAACTTAAAAACCGTCAAAGTAGGTAAGAACATCGTTGAGTGGAAAACAAAGGTTACATATCTAGTGCTAATTCTGGATAACATTACTCTGAAACAAACATGAAAACGAGATAATACACAAAGCCACAAAAGCCCTTATGGTGTACAGAAATATTGCAAGAAATAATTGGGGATGTTACCTAAGTTTATTGTAATGGATGTACACAGCAATAATTCCTTATAGTGCAGTAGCTTGGAAACGAGAGCTAATATGACTACCTCGAAGAGTCAGAGACTAGCCTGTGCATCACTGGAACAATGGTAACCTTCCCACTGCTGTAATGAAAGTAATCTTAGTATATAAAATGGTCAAAGAAAGAATAATCAAGCAAAACCTCGATCGCTTCAATTTGATTAAACATGGGAAATGCCCCATGATGAGATGTCAAAGAAAGTTAACTTTGTGAGAAAATTCATCACAAAACTGGGTAGTAAATCTGAATGGGATAAACCAAAATGCCATAAAGTGATATACGGACGGTTTCAAGACAGATGAAGTAATTGGAGCGAGGGTTTTTGGACCTAGAGCCAAATACTCAGAAATCCTGGGTCATATCCAAGCATTTTTCAAGCGAAAATCTGCGCCATTGAAAGATGTATAGAATTTATTATCGAAAGAAACTATCGTAGACAACAGATTGTAATGATGTCAGTTAGAAAAGCAGTCATCAAAGCACTGAACTCACACACATTCAGTTCAATGATGGTCTGGGAATGCCAAGGTAAACTAAATGAATTAGGACAAAATAACACTGTTATCCTCTTATGGGTTCCAGGACACATAGAAATCGAAGGAAACAGCAGATAAGTTGGTAAATAAGTAGCTGTGATCCCATATTTGAGACCAGAACTATCTTGTTGAATCAGCAGCAGTACAGTCTTAGAAAAACTAAGGAAAGAAGTGGATAAAGAAAAAGCCAAGTGCCGGAAAGATCTAGAACGACTAAGACAACTGAAGATGCTCTTGGGAAATTATAACCAGATGAGGTTATTTAGCTGTCTTATCCTCAGTAAAAACAACCTCCGTATTATAAAGGGACTTTTAACCAGGCACTTCCGATTAAGAGGACACATGAAGAAACTAGGATTAGTAAATGCAGCAAAATGCAGATTCTGTACGTATATTCTCAGAATGCATTGCCTTACGTAATTCTAGTGTCAGATGCCTAGGATCATACGAAAGAGATGATGAGGATCCAACTAAAAAATATAACATTTTTTCGATTATGCTCTAAGTGATATGTTAGCTTGATAGATCAATTGTCATTACTAGGCCCCACGTCTACATTGTGCACGTAGTAGACTGCTTTGTAAATCACAGAAAATATAATCTAGTGAGCATAAGCTAGAATGGAGAATATTCTATTTATCAGATATTATAAAAAAAAGTGAAACTCGGTGAATCTCGATGTAAGCGAAACTTTTAATGATTTCTTTGATGTAGAAGAGTTCATTTAAAAAATTAGGTACATTTTCAATTAGTTTGTTTAACAAAATTGGCCAAATAATTTAATAAAAGAAAATTACAGGCAACAATATGCACAAGCTGTCGAAGTTAGCGCATGCTTAGTGTACCTACTCGAAAGAGGAAGAAGAGGCAGAGCAAGTGTTGGTTTTCTGCAAGGGATGGGAAGTTCCGTTACTCATTTTTGTGACAATTTTTCTGCCGCCACACCTCTTCCGAACCCTTGAGTAAAAGTTTTGCTTTAAAATTGAAAAATAATATTTACCATACGCAACCATACAAATGCTGATAATGTTGATTTAAACTCATTGAATTCCACGTGCCGTACTTCTAATCCAAATCTAACTACTGTTGTATTATAGTGCTGAGCTGGCCTGGCGAATTTATCATAGTTTAAAAGTAGGTCATGTCTTAGTTTATCAGTATATGTAGCGTTCCAAATGGGCTGAGGAACTATGTCTAGAAAACAGTAATAATGGCAATTTTTTAGGTTAGAAGATCTTGAAAAGTAACTAGCAAATTAAATTAAAGTACACCAATAGAAAGGAGACCCAAAGTAGTTTCTCCTTTCCACATTTAAGTACAGATAATCTCGTTTCCTTAAATGAGAACAGTTCTTTCTTGCATGAAATAACTCACTTAAAATATTTTTAACTTCGATTAAACTGAAAAATAGTTGGAAGCTAGAAAGTGAAGGTTTTTCTTAAACCCTCAAAATTTTAATAAATACGCTACTCCAATAAATTAACGAACCACCAAAAAGTAACCAAAAGTTTAAAGTTAATTTTTGTCGAAACCGTTTATCCGATTTGGACGATAAGTTGTCTCTTTCAAAAAGTTAGTGTACTACTCTATAGGCACAGAAACGAATTTTTTTATAAATAGTACAACATATTTTTATGAAGAAATAAATTTAACAACAAAAAAAAGGTATAAGAGCAAAGATAAATGGTAATAAACCAAAGTCTCAGTAGCGAGTATTTCCGCTTCTGGCACGAACAACTTCTTGGCAGCGCCGCGCGCCGGCCCGTACCGCATATCATTTTAGTCCATTTCTTCCAACGTCTTCCAAACTGAATTAAATTCCTCTCTAAGTCTTCTTTCAACAGTATACCAGAGGTTCTCTATAAGATTCAAATCCGGGCTTCGAGCTGGCCATGCCATGGTATTGATTCAGACTTCTGCGAGATAATTGGTTACAACTCGAGCAACGTAAGGCCTGGCATTATCGTTCATCAACAAAAATCCTTGACCTATATATAGCGAAAATGGCACTATATGCTGTTCTAAAATCTCCAATATGTAGCTTTTAGCTGTAAGGCTTTCATTATTTATGACTACAAGTTCTGTACCACCAGACAAAGAAATACCTTACCAGACCATCACAGATCCTCCTCCAAATAAGATGGTATTTGAAAAATTACACTGAGCATACCGTTCTTTAGGGCGTCGATATACACGCCTGTCATTATTGTACAAACCAAAATGAGACTCATCAGTAAATAATACCTGCTGCCATTAAGTTTCTAATTAGTTATGGTGCTCACTGCAAAAATTTAGCATGGCTAATAAATATATAAAAGAGTAAATTAAAAAAATGAAACGATTTCAAGTGATATATGGCTCGAGTTTGCTTTGGATTATTACTTGATACTGTAACTGCTGAACCCTACAGAGATACGGTATTGAATATAAAGTATCCATACTTTAAAATCATGAGTAGAATGGGGCGAAAAGTATCGTACTTATAAAAGCATCGAAACAAATATATCGATATCCGAAGGTATTGATACTTGCACATTCCAAATTTGAGATGGGATAAGTGACAGCCGACAGAAAGATGGTGGAAACTTAAGTTTTTTTATTTGTAATACTTAATTAAATATGGAGAAAAAAAGTTAAGTTGTAACAACAAAATAGTACATTACACTACATCAAGGGACGAAAGTTAAATTTTCGGCCCTGCGCGTCATGATGCCCGAGGCGAAAAGCCGAGGGCATCATGACCCGCAGGACCGAGATTTCAACTTTTGGCCCGTGTAGTGTATACGATTTTTCTTCATAGCCGGTCGAAAGTACGTTATTAATTATACTTTTTTTATTACCCGACTGCCGGAGGGTTATGCTTTCGGCGCGTATCTTGTATCTATGTAATATTCTTCCTTAACTTGTATCTCCAGAACCGCTAAACGGATTTTCACATTTGAGGTATCGTTAGATTTGTCTTAATAGCCCAAGTATTCTTAGATAGGTGACATTTAAAAAAAAGTCAAAATGTCAAAAAGTCAATGTTTGACGCCAATAAAAAAATAAGTTGTACCAAGCATATCGAGTGGGGTATCAAAATGAAGGATTTTAAACACAAATTCTAAATATGTATATAACTTTTAGTTTTAATATTAAATAGAACGATAAAAAAAGAAATGAATATTTTTTCTGCAAAGCAAATCGGATTTTTTTTTGTATTTCGATCTAAGTAATCCAGATGTCCTGTAGCACCATTCAGAAATTAATGATTTCTCATGAACTCTTTAGCGAGTTTAGAATAAGCACTCTAAACTAAAAAGACATAAATAAAAAAATAATTAAAAAATAACAAAAACCCGCCTGCATGGATAGCTACAACCAAAAATCAACTGAAAAGACTGAAACAAAACGAAAATTCAATGACTAGGTATTTAAAAAAAATCAATAATTAGGTACTTAGAACCAGAAACATAAATTGAAACAGTACCACACCTACGTACCTACGTATTGTACAAATAGAAATATCAGCACGGTAGTCATTCATTTTTTTGCAACATTATAAACAGAATTACAGTCGGAGGCATGCACAAAAGGATAATAATTTAACATAGCACACACTTTCATGCCTCCGACTGCAATTCTGTTTATAATGTTGCAAAAAATTGAATGACTACCGTGCTGATATTTCTACTTGCCTGTGTTTGTAGTTTTTAAGTTTTATTAGTTAACAGTGCATAGAAGTATAACTTCTGCCGCCAGTCCCACTGACTGCCACACCCTTTTTTTTTAATTTTTTTTTTCATTAACTTTAAATGTTGATAAGTATGTTTTTGATGCCTGCCCCGACATTTGCGGCTAGAGCGAAGCGAGTATTGCTGGTCGTGAAATAGAAATGACAGCGGTAAACAATAGTCCCTAGTTACAAGTGTACCTAACTACGCATGAGAAATTTTTTCCTCCCGCCGTAAACAGGGAGTAAATGTTAAACTTTCTTTCTTGCAATTAGGGACGAAAGTACGTACTTCCGATCGAGGTATGAAGAAAAAGTTAAATTACATGGTTTTAACCTAGTCAAATGTATAAAGAAACATAGTAGCGTTTTTATTAACATTAATATTGATTTAATTTAATAAGTATATCAGAATGCTTAGACAAATTATCTATTATCTCTGTCAGAATGTCAAAATTGACCAAAGTATGTGAAAATGACAAAACTGTCACCTTTATATTGTCAAATGTCAATATTATCACAATTTTTAAAATTTAGAAAGTATACAAACAAGAAAATAACATTAAGAGAAATTGAAAAAATGTCGGGAGGACTTGAACCTGCAACCTCTACCTATATCAGTTTCTTGTTTGTATAGTCTGCAAAAATTCGTAAAGAGATATATCAAAATAATTATTTTACTAATTATCACAATTGTAAACTAACTTGAATATCAAATGTCCAAATGTCAACGTCATCTGTTAAAGATTGTTGAAATTTTAACGACAAAATTTATACATCAAATTGTCAAAATTTGAACGTCAAATGTCGTACTTGTCAAAATTGTCCCATCAAGTGTCAAAATTGAAATTATTGAAACATCACATTTAAAAATGTCAAACTTGTGTCATATGCAGAAAATTGTCATATTTGTAATATCAAGTGTCAATATTATCAAAATTTTTCCGTAAAATGTCAAAATATGAACGTCAAATGTCAAAACTATATGTTAAAGATTATCAAAATTTGGACAACAAAATTAACAAAATTAAAACGTTTGATACCAAAATTGTCATATTAGTCAAAATTGTTCCGTCAAATGTAAAAAATTTGAATGCCAAGTCTCAAAATTGAAAATATTTGAACCATCAAATATTAAAACTTGACAAAATTGTGGTGACATATGTCAAAATTTTAATATTTGTAATGTCAAATGTTATTATTTTTCAGTAAAATGTCAACCTTATATGTCAAAGATTATCTAAGTGTGGGCGACAAAATTGTCAAAATTTAAAAACAAAATTCTCAAACTTTTAACATCAAATGTCATACTTGTCAAAATTGTTCCGTCAAATGTCTAAACTGTTATATTTGTAGTGTCAACTGTCAATATTATCAAAATTTTTCCTTTTAATAGATAATAATTTATGTTTGTAAATAAGCCAATATTACAAATTTGCTGCCAGTTTTGCCACTATAGGAGAAAAACAATTAATTCAGATATGATAAAAAAACTAACTGATACATGCTAACTAGTACTGAGCACAATATACTGTTTAATAAACATCTTAATCTATATACATATAATAAAACTGTAGAAATGTATTATGTTTGTACGCGCATCACATGAAAACTACTGATCCTATTCGAATGCGGTTTTCAAAGACGTATTTGTCTTCTTTCAACTTAACATCTGGTGTATAAAAATTTCTCTCCTATTCCTTAAATGGGATGGGGTAAGAAATTTTTATACAATAATCACACGCCACGCGAACGACGTTGCGAGTACAACTAGTATATAATAAAACTGTAGAAATAAAAATTCTATACATTAAAGATATTTAAAAAATAATTAGCGGGAGGTGTTACTACATCGATATAGAAACCAAAAATGTGGTTAGTTTTATTTGTCTGTCTGTATGTTTGTGCGCACATCAAATGAAAACTACTGATCCGATTGAAATGCGGTTTTCACAGATGTATATTTGTCTTCTTTCAACTTAACATCGGGTGTATAAAAATTTCCCCCCCCCCACCTTTAACAGCGTGGGGGAGAAATTTTTATATAACAATATTATGTCGCGGGTCAGCTAGTATAAAATAAAATAAGCTCTGAGTTTATTAAATAGCATTATGACTTATTTGATTTGATGCGAAACCTGCCAATGAGTACTCATATGAGTGAAAATATCGAACGAGAAATATGGAGTACAAAAGTATCGAAATCTAAAGAACAGTATTCGATACCAACTGGTACAAAAATTAACTTTAAACTTTTGTTTACTTTTTGGTGGTGCGTTAATTTTTTGGAGAAGTGTATATTCTCCTGAGAACTAATGTCCGTTGAAATGGACATTTATGTATTATTTTTTTATAACTACTGATTTTACTGCTTTATGTGTATCTATCGATCGTAGTGGATATATGAATGAACGTGACAACCACGGAAGAAATATTAAGAAGGCTGGACTTCACAGAACTTCGGTTGATGGTAAGTAGTTAATTTTATTTCATTTTTTACGCAGTTTTTTTGGAATTTAAAAACACTTAATATGTTTACATGCTATTATAATAAAAATAAATTATTTACTATTGGTTCTTCAACTAAAAAGGCTGTTCATTACGATGGATGTTAGGTCATTAGAAAGAACTCCCAATATGTTGGGATTTCTAGATTAAATATTGTGAAAAAATATAATGAATGCGTGGGGGAAAAGATTTGATTGATAGGATGATTAGTTACTATCGAATGGGCACCAGAACTGAAAAATGGACAATTAAAACCATTTTTCACTTGTTTGATCTTGCAATTACCAATTGTTGGATACTTTACAGAGACGATCGAAAACAACTTTGTAATGCCTAACAAAACAATAATGAAGTTTCTGGTATATAAAATAGTTGTATCTGAGTTTCTTCTCCATGATAATACCAAGGAAAACTTAGATTTTATGAACATTCCATCTTTAGTGACTAGAAGTAGTAGAAGTAGTTCAAATATTAGGTCACCTTTAGAAACTTGTTCTAACAAAAGAAAGATACAACACATCCCTGCAAAGGCTTCTGACTTAAAAAAACTCTTATTAGATTTAAGCTTCCAAGGTGCCAGCGTAAAACAAATTTATTGTAAAGGATGATTTATTTTTATGTTTAACAGTAAATAATAATTGTTTTAAAAAATTTCATTTGTAACAAATTTGTCCGGATATCATTCAGACGTATATTTATTTGGACATCTTTCTTTGGATAAAAAAATAAAAAACAATAAAAATTTCTCAGTGTTTTTACACTAAAGCTAATAAACGTTTAAAGCGTGAATTAAAAAAATACAAAAATTAAATGCTTAGGACTCAGGAGGATATTATGCTAGAAGATGAAACACTAATAATTACCATGGTTACCGTCAGTGAGCTCACAAAAAACTTCTGGTTTAATCATGGAAAAATCTGACCTCATTTACAAATCTTTGTTTAAAAAAATACTATTTATTACTATTTAGAATTGTTTCCTTGTTATTATTATCAGTAATCAAGTAATTTCTTACTTGTTGTAGTAAATCGAGCTTCTATCCCTAGATTTAAAAATACCAAATATGTACCAAGGTATAGTATGTTACTGGAGCACTTCATTTTTGCAAAGACACAACGAAACTAAGTGCTAAGAACCAAAAACATTTTAAATGAAGTTTAATATGATAAATATTTCCTGTGTTGGATATTTATATTTTATCTCACGTCTCACCCACTTGGCTCAATTGGTTTCAATGATTTTATTCTTTATTATTATTATAGTGCTTTGTATATTTTTAAAACATTTCATTATCTCCCTAACGCTGGTTTCCTGTTATCTGGAATATTTTTTATCTATGTTAAAAGGAATGCAATTCTACATACGTATTTTAATATCTACCATACATGCTCATATAAAATTATGGAAATTAGTAAAATTACTATATTATTGTTCTGTTTTTTTTTATTTACTGGAATAAGTTTTTCTTATTATTATTTCATACATCAAAGTTTTATATTTTTTTCTAAAACGAATGTTAACCTTGCAGGTTTTCCGTTATATGTTTGTCAAAAATTCGCAAAGAGGTTTACCCTGCAGGCCATCCTTGCAACTTTCCGATAATTTCAGTACATTTCAATATATTTTTTCTGCTGCTTTGAGCTCAAAAAGCTATTTTTTGTGCAGTTTCAATGTTCTTGATCTTAAAAAAATGAAAATTTTAGAAAAGCGATAACTTATTAACATGTTGAGTAATTTTAATATTCGAGGCAGCAAACCACGCAGTTTTTGAGTACCAAAAATGTTATTTTTGGAGCAAAATTGATTGACTATTTTTTTACTAACTATTACCAAAGAAAACATTTTTTTACACCTTGTTTTAAGGAATTATATATACAAGATGACTTAAACAAGAAAGAAACCGTAGTATATTTCTTTCTAGACATAGAAAGGGCCTTTGACAATATTCCACATAGGGCTCTCAAAAGAGCATTTAATAATAGAGGAGTAAACAGAACAGAAGCATGAAAAGGTTATTTGCCTGTTGCTTTAAATTATTTAATTTTTTTTTATAGGATAAAAATGTTTATTTTTATCCTATTTATTTAGTTAATTATTTTTAGTACAAGTTAATCTTCCACTTGGTTGTCACAAGGCTGTCTACAAGAATTGCAGAAAGGAACGTAGCCAAGACATAGGGTTGCAGGGGGATTTGCATCCCTACTCATGTGGAGTCTCACTGTGGACAGCTTACTCTGGGTATTGACATTGACCGAACTAGGTATATCTTGTAATGGTTGTAATAGTAAGACCAATCATCTTTTATGGGCCAGTCGCTTGGAGCAGAGAGCTAATCTGACTACTACGACTACTACTCTTGAAGATAACATGCCCCACTGCTTTAATGAAAGTAATCTTAAATCTCAGACCACTACACACTCAAGTAGTAACTGTAAGGAAGAAAACAATATATAGAATGGTCAAAAAAGAAAAACCTCTATCACTTCAATTTGATCACACTTGGGAAATGCACCAAGATGACATGCCAAAGAGCTTAGTTAGAAAATTCACCATAAAACTGGCTAGTAATTCTGAATAGGACAAAGACACCATTTTGGAGCTAAATCAAGATACCATAAAGTGTTATACGGGCGGCTCCGAGACAGACAATGTAACTGGACAAAGGTTTTTGGACCTAGCGCCAAATACTCAGAAAGGCTTTGAGCATACAATAGCATTTTTTAACCATTAATGTGTAGAATTTAATATCAAAAGTGGCTATCGTAGGCAAGAGATTGTAACAATGTCAGTTAGCCAAGCAGCCATTAAAAAGCACTCTACTTACACATAATCAGTTTAAAGATGGTCTGGGAATGCCTAAGCAAACTAAATGATAACACTCTTACTCTCTTAAGACACATAGGAATACAAGGAAACGAAACATTTGATAAACTGGTAAAAAATGAGACTGAAACCCCATATTTGGGACCAAAATCTTCTTGTAGAATCAGTTTTAGAAAAACTAAGGAAAGAAATAGAGAGAAAAAAACAAGTACTGGAACGATTTACAATGACTAAGACAAATGAAGACACTCCTGGAAAACTATAACCAGAAGAGATCTTTCAGGTTAACCTCAGTAAGAACAACCTCCGTATTATAACGGAAATAGTAACCGGCGGACACTGCCGATTAAGAGGACACATGAAGAAACAAAAATTAGTAGATAAAGCAAAGTGCAGATTCTGTGAGGAAGAGCACGAAACCTCAATATTCATACTCTCATACTTTTTCTTCTTTTTTAACAATATTCATACTCTCATACTTTTTCTTCTTTTTAATCTTCTTAAATTTTGAAAAATGGAAATTTTTGAAAACTTATTAACGCGTTGGGCGATTTTGATTTTCGAGGCAGCAATCCAGGCAGTTTTTTTGAGTGCTAAAAATGTAATTCTTAGTGCAAAATTGATTAGTTAAAAAATCTCGAAGTTATTGTGAAAAATTACTTTTTTCCAAAATTTTTGACAACGATATATCACGAACGGATCAACCGATTTTAATTTTCACAATGGCAATCGAATTGATCGTTGCAATTGCCAAAAAGTTATTATCAAAAAACATCGTTTTTCGGTTTTTTTAAATATCTTAGAATCTACTCAAACAAATGACTTCAAATTATGAAGAGCTCTAAGTTGGGTAAAAATCTTTCGATCGGTAAAACCTTTCAAAAATTATAAAAGGCTTGCCTCTCTCCAGAATTCACTTGCAATTGACAACCTTGTTTTTAAGTGACAACCTTGTTTTTGAAAATCCGGCCAAAAGCTGGACATTGCAGGTCAAAAGTTCTGCTAGTGGACTGACTGGGTTAGTCTGGTTGATCTGGTGTATTGTTGGCCGATTGGCTGTGTTGTGACTGGGACTGCTGTGGTGGTGTTTATCAGGTAGTTTTTGATTGGAACGTACGTGGTGCTGGTTCTGAAACCTGGGAGCTTATGGCGCATGTGGCTGGATAGACCTGACTTTGATTTATACGTTTGGTTGCAGATTGTACAGGTGGTATTATTTTGAGCTCCTTTTGGTGCTGCACCTACCCCATGTCTCTGAGTAAGGTGTGAGAGGACATAACGTCTCCCGCGGATTTCCTGGCCTTGAATTCACATATGGGACACTTCTACTCCATTTGATCTTCTGTCTAATGTCTTTTTTGCCTCTTTTCTTTGGTTGTTTCTATTACTCTTTCTTGTCGTTCAGCGACTTTTCTTTCTATGCTGTATCTCCACTCATTTCTATTTGCAGCTTCAGGTCTCCTGTTTTCAATACTAATATTGGCCGTTCGCGAATCTTTCTTAAGAGCATCACACCATCATTGTCTCGGTTTGGTTTGCGCTCGTTTTTACCTTCCGAACAGCAACGCTGTTAGAGGAAGGTATTGTAATCGCGAAAAATTTCGATCTCGAGTTTTTAGCGGAAATACGCGTTTTAGGGTTCCTTGAGCCTAAAAAACCCAAAAATAAAAAATGTCTGTGAACACATTTGCGGCTAAACGGCTAATCAGATCGGAATGAAACTATAAAACCTTACTTATAATCACCATCGGAGGAATCTGATAGAATTTGAGTAAAATCGGCCGACCGGAGAAGACGTTTACTCTTATCAAAAAATGGAATTTTTTGAAAATATTGGGTTTTCATATAGTTATTGGCAAAATATTTATACTTTGTGGAAAGAACATGTAATTTCTGACATTTTTGAAAGAATACATTTTTTTGATATTTTCATTAGTTTTCGAGATATTGACACTTTTATCAAAAACTGGAAATATGTGAAATAAAAATTGTGGATTCGCTCTTTCACTACTTGTTATTATACATGCTACTGTTCGGAAGGTTGTGTGGTGCCCACACCAGATTTTTCATCTTTTAGCTCAGAAAAAGCAATTTTGTGTAGGATTCAGTTTTCCTTAATCTTCTCATGTGTAGGATTTCTTCGATGGCGAGCATGTGAGACCTTTCAAGGATAACTTCATTGGGGACATAGTCTTTGCAACTGATATTAAGAATACACAAACACACACACACACAAACATACGCGCGCGCACACATACACACAGAGAGACATACGGACATCATCGCGGGAATAGTCAGGATAGCTTTCTAAGGCCTCAAAACGAGGAAATCTTCAATTTTAGAATATCGGGGTGAAACCAATAACTTACCGATTTTTTTTTTAATTTTTAACGCGGAAAGTTAAAAAAACTATTACTCTTGGAGATTTTTAATTATGTCAAATATAATTAACTTAATATATGAGTTAAAATTATTTTTATAGTCCTTTGTTTTACAACATAAATTGATAAGGTGCTATCAATGTGTAGGAAATGTGTCAAAAGTGAATGTTAAAACTGAAAGGATAAACTCTAGTTTAAATATTTTGATGCAAAAATATCACAAGCGAATTTTACAATAATTCAGCGAGTTAAAATTTGTATTTGATATATATATTTAGCCCAACTTATGAAACAATTATTTGACCTCACTATTTCGGATTTGTAATAATACCTACCTACCTTTGATGAACTCTCATAATTTCCAAACTCTTTAGTTTATTAATTACAATCGATGTACTTCATAAGATTGGTTTATGTGTCCCTCGTGTACGCTGTAAGTGTTGAACGGTTGACGGTCACATGATTATAAAATTAGGAATATAGAATCATCATGTCACGGGGTAGAACCTACTGAATATGGTTCATATTGGAGAACCTTAATAGTAAAATTTTAACAGTTTTCCGAAAATCGTGTATATAAGGCATATTTCCCTTGCTTGTGTGCGCTATAACTCTTGAACGGAAGATCACATGGTTATGAATTTAAGTAGGTATATAAAATCCTTATGTCATAAAAAGAACCTTTTCGATTTTGGTTCAGATTGTACAATGTAAAACCCTAACGATTGTTTTCCGAAATTTGTGTATATAAATTCATATTTTTCTCGGTTTCTGTGCGCTATAACACTTGAACGTAGGATCATAGCGTCATGAGTTTTGGTATATAGAAACCTCATGTCATTAAGAAAAACCCTACGGATCGGATTACCTTAAAGGTAAAATTTTAACGTAAATTTTCTGAAACACGTGTATAAAATGCATAAATATGTATAAATTTGATGGTTCTTTCTTACTTCTTACATTGACTTTATTCATAACTATAGATTATTACTGAATTTTGTTGGTTATTATGCCTAAAATACTCAAGAGTTGTACTAGGAATGTTTACTGTTTACTACTGTTAGATCTGTATGCGATTAAATAAAAGGATAACATACAGACATACAGAATATGAGAACTCATTCTCCTCCACACCCAAGGGAATACCCATTTAATTTTACATAAATGTAGGCGTTCATGTTTACAATTTTTTTTTAAATTACCTATATGCTCATTTTCAATTTTTTAATGCAATCCTTTTAATGTTAGGATTGGAAAACGTGTTGCGACAGAAAAGTCGACACAAAAATAAGTAACAGAATTTCCTCTAGCCTATCACTCAATGCTCCCACTTTCCATTAAACCATTTTTTTAATTCAAAGATATTAATGTTAGGTGTTAAGTTCAGACTGTAGCGTTGATTAAGATATCCATAGTCCATTTTAGTTTCAATTTTAGGGATCTGTAATAGATACCATATCTCAATTATTGTTTGATTTTTAATCCATCCGTCTATGTGCCATAATACATCCGTTGCAACATGATTTGCTATTTATTGTTTAATATACTGTAGGATTTATAAAGGCAAATCTTAGTGCGACATGGTCCATACTTATAAATACCAACAGTGCGAAAACGTACTATAATCAAAGCTACCTCATAACCTCATAATGTCAAAAAAAGAGTTCTGGTTAATGTGGTTTTCACAGCTCCTGTTATAATTAAGCACGCTAACGCTGCCTTATCATCTGATGATATTATTCATAAGAAATATGTACGTTTTTGACCATAATAATTACGAGAGCAACATCAGTTTTTCACTTTTGCTGCAGAGTTTAATTTCAGGTTTAGTGGACTAGAGATCTTCAGGTCCTTTATTAAGGACCATCGAGGAACTTTATAAGATCGGATTGTGTGTTCCCCCGCCCGTGTGCCCTATTACTCTGGAACGGAAGATACAGGGTCCTGAAATTTGGTAAATAGAATTCTTATGTCTAGAACTAAAAGCTATCGATTTTGATCCAGATTAGATAATCCTAACTTTAAAATTTTAACGGTTTTCCGAAACTCGTGTATATAATTCATATTTCACTCCGTTTGTGTGCCTTTAACTTTTGAACGGAATATACAGGGTCATGAAATTTGGTGTTTAGAATTCGCATATCGCAAAAAATAAACCAATTAATTTTATTTCAGATCGGATAAACTTAACGCTAAAATATTAACGGTTTTCCGAAACGCTTGTATATAATTCATATTTTCCTCCGTTTGTGTCTTAAACGAAAGAACACAGAGTTATGAAATTTAGTCTATATAGAATCCTCATGTCATAAAAAAACCTATTGATTTTGGTCCAGATCGGATAACCTAACAGTTTCCTAAACTCGTGTGTATAATGCATATTTCGCTCCGTTTGTGAGCGCTATAACTCTTGAACGGAAAGACATAAGTCACGAGATTTGGTATATGAAATTCTCATGTCATTAGGAAAAACCATATTGATTATGGTCCAGATCGGATAGGTTTTCCGAAATTCGTGTCTGTATAATTCATATTTTCCCCGTTCGTGTGCGCTATAACTTTTGAACGGTAGATACAGGGTCATGAAATTTGGTATATAGCATTCTTATGTTATTGAAACGAACCCTATCGATTTTGGTCCAGATCAGATAACCCTAACGGTAAAACTTTAACTGGTTTCCGAAATTCGTGTACGTAATTCATATTTCCTCCGTTTGTGTCCGCTGTAACTCTTGAACGAAAGATCCAGTGTCGTGAAATTTGGTATATAGAATCCTTATGTCATGGGAAAGAACCCTATTGATTTTGGTCCAGATCGGATAAATTTAACCGTAAAATTTTAACGGTTTTCCGAAATTCATGTATGTAACTCATATTTCCTCCGTGTGTGCGCGCCAAACTCTGGTACTGAAGATACAGGGTTATGAAATTTAGTATATATAATTCTTATGTCATGGGAAAGAACCCTATTTATTTTGGTCCAGATCGGATAACACCAACGGTAAAATTTTAACGGTTTTTCGAAACCCGTGTACATATTTCCCTCTGTTTGTTTGCGCCATCACTCTTGAACAGAAGCTCACAGTATCGTGAAATTTGGTATATAGAATCATCCCATCATAAAGAAGCACCCCATTGATTTTGGTTAAAATCGAATAACCTTAACGGTAAAATTTTAACATTGACTGTTTTTTCTTTTCTCGTAAAAAATCATTTCCATTTGATTGTTGTACGCTTTGGAAACAAAATGTTGTTTGTCCGGTTCTTCTTCTAAGAACATTTCTAGAAGTCAGTAAATGCAATTATTTTGAGAAACATGTTGTTCATTGAACTAATTGGTGGAAATAAATAAAAAAAAACATTTTAAGCAGATATAAACAATTTAATGATACTCTTAAAAGCAAATACAAAGCTATATAAAAGTATGCAACAGTCTAAATAAAATTCTCGTTTTTCTTAAATTTCACATTTAGTAAATATTTTCATAAAATTTCTAAAATTATAAACAGGAGCGGACTAAGAAGGCTATATATCTTTGATAAAAACAAAGACATAAATATTAAAAACTTTTAAAGGTTGAGAGGATACTTTCTTTTACAGTCCATCATGTCATGTTAATATCGATAAATTAAAAATTTAATCCTTGATCTACATTTTTAATTTTTGAATACAAGTACCAAAAATTTAATAACCAAGGAGATTGAACATAAATATTTTAAATTTATTTAAAGATATGTCAAAAAATATACTGTAACACTTTTTTTTTACAAAAAATTCAATCAATCCTTTCATTACAAATCCCCTCACTATAATAACAACACCTCAATACAGAAATAAGAATTGAGCTCCACCACTTATATGTTATATACTAATATTTAAACTGGTTACAGCTTTAAATATACAGTAGAAATATAAGTTGAAAACTTAATTATTTCATTCAGTACAGAGATTTCATAGACCGATATCAGGCTGTTTGAATCTGTAGGTATCTGTTTTTTTTATGATACTTAATGTTCATAAATGATAAGTAATAGCAAAATAAATTTGTTTTTTTGGTTGAATTATGTATAAAATTAAAGTTTATTTATTTCTCTAAACGAAAACATATGGTTGCCTGAAAAAGAAGTGTCGCAAGTGGAGGTTGCCATCATTTGAAATAATGCTTCCCACTCTGAAATTAAATTTCATCATAAAAACAAATATCTTCAGATTCAGGCGGACGGATCACAGTCTATCAACACAGGCAGCTTCCAGTCCTAGGATAATAATTAAGTCACAAGTTGTTAAAGAAAACTAAAATAAAGTTACTTGACAGCAATACAAAAGCAGTGACAAAAACTTAATGAAAATAAGTATAACGGAGGCAACTTTAAACTAGACTATCAATAATATGGAATAATATTTTATACTTTAATCTTTAATTAATATATTGAAATTCCCAAATTATCATCCTTCTTTTATTTTGAGGTTTTGATTAAATATTGTGTTCTGTTGTTTGACTGGAATATGATGTAATGAAGAACGAACTTCCACCCGTTTCCACACGTTTTACTTTGCCAAAACGAGAAAATATAAGAAATACAAATAATTTTAGCCACCCGCAGTCTCAGCTCTATAATTTAACGAACTGTTAACCTTTATTCCACTCAAAATATCATTACCTAGAACCTTACCAACGAACATTCGATACTAATCCTGAAATATGATTGGATAAAAGAGGAATTTGATTTTTTATTTTCTGTATTAGTCCAATCAAAGAATACAAAAATTGGTTAAAACCTCAAAAAAATAAAAGAAGGGTGAAAATTTGAGAATCGGTAGTAAAAAGTGTCTTTTATTATATAGAACAAAGTTTACACTTCTAGACCAAATCCACTTTGAACAAATTTTTCAAATAGAGCTTTCTACTATTTTGCCAATATTTCAAAACATATTTAGAAAATCAAAATTTTATTCAAATAAAAAATTGAGGTATTATTATCTTCAAATTTGTATAAAGTGTTATTTTTTTCTTAGTTATTGAGATGTTTTCAATTTTACGAGTTTATTTCAAGACATTTTGATTTCAAAATCTTTTTAATAAAAAAATCACAGAACGGAATCACCCATATATAGTTTTCTTTTTGTTTATACTAACTATTCAGTTAGGGCACTAGCAGTACATCTTGCCTAAATTTTAATCTCACGCCACTACACATTCATGTAGTAAGTATAAAGAAGACGAAATATAGAATGGTCAAAGAAGCAACGATCAAGGAAACATCACGATCAAACTTGGGAAATGCCCCAGATGACTTTATCAAAGCAATTTAACTTAGTGAGAAAATTCACCAGAGAACTGGGTGGTAAGTATGAATGTCATATAGTGGTATACGGATGCCTCCAAGATAGATGAAGGAACTGGAGTAGTGGTTTTTGGACCTAGAGCTAAATACTCAGAAAGCCTAGAAGCATACCCAAACATTTTTCAAACGAAAATCCGCGCCATTAAAAGATGTATAGAATTAAATATTGAAAAGAGCTACCGTAGAAAAAATATTGTAATCATCTCAGATAGTCTAGCAGCCATCAAAGCACTAATACACAATCAGTTCAAAGATAGTACGAGAATGCCTAGGCAAACTAAATGAACCGTTAATGTTACCCTCTTATAGGTTCCAGGACACATAAGAATAGAAGGAAACGGAACAGCAAATAAGCTGGTAAAAAGGTGCTGAAACTTCATATTTGGGACCAGAACCTTCTTGTGGAATCAGCAGTAGTACAGTCTCAAACAGAGGAAGATCTACCTAACTTGAAGCTCAACAATATCCTAAATTTCCTAAGAAAGATAGGACTAGAAGAGCTGCAATAAGTTTGAGAACACCCCAGAATTTTAGAAAAAAAAATGGAGACTCAATAGATCTTATAGGTGTATCTGTCACCTGTACCCTGATTACGCACATATAAAAACCTCAATTATAGTATATTAAGTATCAAGAACGGTAAGAACATTTTATCGACCGAAGACAATAATTGTTTGGAGAGGAGCGGAGCGACGACTCCATTTTTTGTCTGAGATCGGTAGTCCTTAAAGTTCGTGATGCTTATAACGTTTTTTGTACGATAGAAATATTTTTCCGTATTAGACATTAGACAGAGCACTTTTGACATTTTATTAACGTTAAAATGTCAAAAGTGCTCTGTATACATTCCATATGCAATTATTTACTTACCGTTCTAGAACAGTAAGTAAATTGCTTACCGTTCTGTTTTTCTTAGTAACCAGTAAACACAACATACTGATCAGGCAACAAACGCGGTAACTAAGCAAAATCGTTCTATCGTGCAAAAACATGTTTTTTGATCAAAAATTATCAGAGAACCTACCAGAATCGCATACTATAATTTTACAGTCTATAGTAAGTTTCAATAAATATAAGATATTATTGATAGTTTAAGTTTAAATGCGTACATTGCTCGCAAAGTTTGATTTTATGATTATTGTTTTGTCGTTGATAAAAATTGTGATATTTCGCAGAGGCCAGAAATTTGTAAGCCTTTAAATTGATTTATTCACTATAGGTTTTACATAACCTTTATTGCACTTAACATACGTACATATAAAATATCCACAATCTTAATGTTTCTTTAAGAATCTGTGACTTAGCATCCGATTAAGATGGTAAGACGATTTAAATTACATTAAAAATAACATTTATTTTATACGATGTAACACGTGTTAATAAGAAACATTAGATTAAACAATATTTATTATAAAACATTAACAAAAATTTTATGTTTTGATGATTTTGCGTGCTCACTTGACTATAGCATCACATACAGAAACGACACAAGTCAATTGACCATCCTTAAATATTAAATCTACCTCTTTCATACAAGTTAGGTTAATATTAAAGGAGCTATCGATACCGTAATGCTAAAACTTTTTAAATATAAATTATTATATAAAAGGGAATATTATTAAAAATAAATACATTATGTAGTTCTTTTGTTTTATATTTAATTACTATTTCCTGAAAATATAACTAGGTATAGTGGTACTTTCTTTTTCTATTACTTTGGGAACTTTTTGCCAATAAAAATAAATCAATATGTTTGAAAATGGCCCTTGATAGGACAAATTTATCAAAGGTCGTCTTTAAAATCTGAAAATGCACCACAACTTTGCCCGATTCGCATAGTCGAGATGATTGGAAGCTTGCGCCATGCTATTTTAGTTAACATGAATTGACGGGTGACCATCATGTCTTTGTTATCGAAACATTTATGAAAAGTTATGAATCTGTGATTACGACGCAACGAACTTTTCGTACTCACTTCGCGGTTGGTAAACATGCTCCAGTTCCAGATAGCAAAAAAAAATACTGTTATGTTTCAAATTTTAGAGCCACAGGTTCAGAATTATTACCTGAACATGTTGCAGCTGTAAGAGAAGCAGTTCAACGATCTCCTAGCCGTTCAGCTGTTAAACATGCATCTGCATTTGTTAGATCGTTCTGTGAGAAGAATTTTTACACGCCGATCTGCTGTTCCATTCATACAAAATGATGATCGTGCAAGAACTTAGTGGACGGGACTAGGAAACTCGCAGAGCACATTGCAACAATATTCTACCCACCAAATGCTGTTTTAATAACGAGCGACGAAGCTCATTTCCATTTGTCTGGCTGTATGAACAAGTAGAATTTTCACTACTGGGTATAGTACGTTTCAAGATATTTCGTCATGACTTCTGTTTCCAATATGATTTAACAACAATAAAATAATAAACCCTTATTTATTCCAAGTAGGCACTTGGACGCAGGTAGATTTTGCATTAATGGCAAAATAGTATATTGTAATACAAGTGTTACAACGACAGAGGTTTCGTAGTACGAGTTCAGTTTGTGAAACGAACCGCGAAGCGGTGAGTTTCGCAAAGAACGAGTACTACAAACCGTCATTGTAATTCGAGTGTTACATACTATTTTTTATAATGAACTTTTTAAAGTATAAAAAAGAATAAAATGAGAGTTTTTCGAAATATTTATTTATGTTGGCAATCTTGACAGTTTTGACACTTGTCAGTTTTAATGATTTTAAATTAGAATGTTTGTCAAATTTGTATAAAATATTCCGAATTTAGCAATAACGCTGATAATGTAGTTAATAATTTACTACAACATACTTTTTGATTTACTACCTGAACTCTTTCGTTTATAATCAGTGCAGTGCAACCAATTGTGTAAAACAAAAAGTTACCAAAAACAGTGTTACAATGAATCTATTTCGATACTGTTTTTAGTGTCGAAATAGAAACTTTGTGAACGTGAATTATAAAAAATGGTTTTTCTTACGCGGGTAAAAGAATGTAAAATTATTTGTCAATGTAAAACTTATGTAAATTTTTAATTCTTAAATATTTGTTGTTTCTTATCAAGAATTTTACTGTATGATTTTTTAATTCGTCATCTGCATCCATAAGTTCTTGTATTTTCTACACCCATTAATGAAATATCTACCTGCGTCCTAAGTGCCTACTTGGAATAAATAAGGGCTCCTTACTAAGGGTTTATTATTTTATTATTGTTAAATCATAATGGAAACAGAAGTCAAGACGAAATATCTTGAAACGTACTTTACAAGGAAATCACGCGACACCGTTTGATAGTTTGATGTGTTGTTGAATCTTTTGGCGTTTGGGGTCCCTACTTTTTTAAAGAGGGAGGCGTGGCGGTTACCTTGGAGGCTAACCGATATGTTGACATGCTACGCAATTTTTTGGAATCAAAACTTAGAGAACCTGAACATCCTGATATGTGGTTTCAACGTAAAGAAAATGAAATTTTTAATGGAAATGTCTCATTAGGTAGGCCTTCCCGTTCACCTGATTTTGCTCCATATAACTTTTTCCTTCGGGGTTACCAGAAAGCGAAGGTATTTTAACATAATCCCTGAACCATTGACGAATTAGCAGCAATAAGCCAAGAAATAACAGGAATTTCTCCTCATATTACTGCTTGACGGATGGAAACTTTCAGAAATTACTTCGAATGTGTATCGAAGAAAAAAACGGTCGCCACTTGAACTCTGTAATTTTCAAAACCTAATAAAAACAAATAGCAAAGTATACATTTTCAGTTTGTAAAAAGAAAATAGCATTTATAATACCGTTTTTATAAATGATTAAAATGAGGAAGATCATTGCCATAAAAAATGTTTCAAGTTTCTTCTAAGCTTTCGACAACCAACTCGGTTGTCGTTTTTAAAGATAAATTAATAATTGAACAAAAAAATCTCATATAATATCTCTTCTTAAATTTTCAAACATATTTACATATTTATTTTTCATTTTAGTGGCAAAAAGGTCTCTAAAAATAGAAGAAAATATACATTTGATGCCACAAAAACATGTTTGTTGGAATAAATTGTAAATTACATACCGAAATAATACCATTTATTATCTACCTATTCGAAACAATTTTTTTTAACTGGCTATTTTATGTACCCTGTAAATAATATAGGCACCCATACCTGAAACTGCCTGCCGATTGCGAAAGAACTATAAATAGATCAAATATTAAGATCAATTTATATTTTTATAACACAGAAAAACAACTATTTTTTCTGTAAATCTCCGTAAGAAGAAATCCGAGATTAGAATAAACTTATATCCACGAGCATAATAAAAAGTAAAATCAAACATAATCGAAGAATGTCAGACAATACTTTTTATTACAACGATTTATGAATTAAAACGTGGACAATTCATCAAGATTTCGAACCAGCTGGATATGGTAGAAATATTGTGTTACCTAGGTAATTGATGGTATTAAAAAAAGTTCTTTACTCTTAAACAAAAAACAAAAGAACTTGGTTATGGTTGTGAAAATAGCTCAATTAAATAATCGTGACATAAATTGTTAACACTATTGAACAATTTTAACATTTATTTAATATGATATACCTACCCATAAAAAATCACTCATAAAAGAAATAAAAGCAAATATTGTGTTTATTACATCTTTTTTTTAATAAATATTTTTGTAATACATTTTTGTTAAATGATTAATAATTTTTTCTGTTGATGTTTATGTATTACAAAAGTAACATCAAAAACAAAAAATAATAAAAAAATGATATATAACACCTTATATATGTACACTAATTATATTCAGAAATTATAGAAGAACGTTGAATGGAACAAAGAAAACAATAAATAAATGTATGGTACATATAGAGTCTGATCTTTTGTAACTTATTACGTATTCGATTATATATCTATTGCTCCTTCTTTTCTTCAGCTTTCTTTCCCATTGGTATAGCTGCTTTTATTCTAAAAAAAGTACAAAAATCAGAAATCCAAATAAATTCAAAAACATAAGAACAGATAAACAAATGTTGCAGAATATTAATTATTCTATCGCTTTACGAGTTTTTGAAAAACATTTTCAAAGACATTGACCATTTAACTAAGAAGAAACAACTACTTGCCGGGCTATGTGCCCCGACGGATATTGAATTATACTTCAAAGTCAAACGGGGTTGGCATATCTAACAGATAATTTAAACCAACCATTTTGGTTTGTACTTAAAAGGGACAACATAACTTGTAGACCGATTTCGGTGTATTTGCACCTCGTCAGTACAAGGTATATGTTATCCGTCAGCGAGTTTAAAGCATAATCGCTGACTGAAGACTACACTAAAATCACAATCAATATACATCTTTCAATAACGAAAGTGTAAAAGATGTGATAGTAGTGACATGTTCACCTCTAACGGCAAACCAAAATTCGACTTGACAACAAGACTCACGCCTTGATACTATTAAAGTAGTTGTTTCTTCTTAGTTAAATGATCAATGTCTTTGAAAATGCTTTTTAAAAACTCGTAAAGCGATAGAATAATTAATATTCTGCATTCTGCAACATTTGTTGATTGATAACTCGCTTTATTAAACAAGACACTATTACAGTTTCTTGTAATAATACTTTAATAAGAATAGATACTTTAGGATATATTACAAAAAGTATGTTACTTATTATAATAAAAACCCTAGGATATTTAATATTACATAATCATACTTCCCAACAACAAAAAACGGAATCCTGTTATCTATATAATATATTTAATAAAACAAAAGAATCAGTTTTTTCAATGCAAAAATTTGAATTTATTATTTAGTTTTATGAATTCTTACTTAGTGATCAACCGAAAGTTCAGTTTCGGTTTCAGATGAAAACCTGACAAAAATTAGCAAAAATCGTAATAATTGGGAAAAAACAAAAAATGATAAAAATCATATAAGTTTGATTATTTTTTTCACCTGTCAAAATAGATATACCTAATAATTTTTACTTTGGTAATTTTCTCTTTAATAATATAATTGTATAAATAGGTATAAAAATAAAGTATATTGTAATACAAGTGTTACAATGACAGAGGTTTCGTAGTACGAGTTCAGTTTGTGAAACGAACCGCGAAGCGGTGAGTTTCGCAAAGAACGAGTACTACAAACCGTCATTGTAATTCGAGTGTTACATACTATTTTTTATAATGAACTTTTAAAAGTATAAAAAAAATAAAATGAGAGTTATTCGAAATATTTATTTATGTTGGCAATCTTGACAGTTTTGACACTTGTCAGTTTTAATGATTTTAAATTAGAATGTTTGTCAAATTTGTATAAAATATTCCGAATTTAGCAATAACGCTGATAACGTAGTTAATAATTTACTACAACATACTTTTTGATTTACTACCTGAACTCTTTCGTTGAAAATCAGTGCAGTGCAACCAATTGTGTAAAACAAAAAGTTACCAAAAACAGTGTTACAATGAATCTATTTCGATACTGTTTTTAGTGTCGAAATAGAAACTTTGTGTACGTGAATTATAAAAAATATTTATTCAAATTATAACCCTGTTTTCACGACGCTCACGACAACTGTCAATACTATCTAGTGTACAGGATAAGTTAATAGGAGTGGTAACGGCATTTCGTTTGTGTTAATTATGAAATATAAGTTGTTCTAGGAAGTTTTTTAAATAAAGTAGTTTTTGTACAGAATGGTTCAAAAAATAATCTTCTCAAATACCACTCGTCCTGTAATATTTTACTAGATAAATTTTTATTTTCGAGGCTCAAACTTTTTTATTTTAGGCAAAACTACTTAAACAAAATGAATATCACATTTCAGTTTGTTTTCGTATTTTTGCCAAATAAAAAAGTTTTCGTGGAAACTAAAAATTTATCGATAAAATTTTAAGGACTCGTGGTATTACCTTTGATTAAATTAAAAAAAAAATGGATAAATCAAAAAAATGAAGAAATGAGAAAAACTTAACATAAAAGATGAAAAACGTAAAATTAAAACACTAAAAAAAAAACGATATAATTTAAAAAGTAAATTAAAAACTAAAAGAGAAGAAAAAACAGGAAAACAAAATATATGGAATAATGGGGAAAAATAAAGAAAAACTCAAAAAAAGAAAAATGTAAAAAATTAAAAAGAGAGAGAAAACCGAGAAAATGTCATAAAAAAACGACGAAAAAAAGTAAAATCCTGGACATAGGCAAAAAATATGATAAAATCGACAAAAAATTAAGATCAATCAAAAACTCGGAAAGAAAATCGTAAAAAATGAAAAAAAAAAACAGAAATTGAGGGAAAAAACATTGTAGAGTCCTTTAATGCCAAAACAAGTTTCAAAATAAAGAAAATAGAAAATATTGGTACAATGATAAAGGAAAAAATATGAATAACACAAAAAAAAACAATATATATCAATAAAATACTTACTTTGATGTAATTTCAGCCAATTTTGTCCTTACAATTTCCAAATTGGCATCGATTTGAGTCTTGTTAGTTTCATATACCTTTGGAAGAGTGAAAAGAGCGACCCATGCTAAAAACAAAAATTTAATTACCACCTAAAATTAATAAATCTGTACGAATTTTAATAATGGTAAGAATATTTTATTATACATTTTAAGATATTTTATGGATAGTTTTATTAGAAGCGAGGTTTTATGTGGAAACTAATCATTTGGAATTAATAGAAATTTTACAGAATAGATTTGGAATTGGTAGAATTCATAGGTAAAATATAAATCACACTACCTAGTAAGTAGAGAAAAAAGGAGCTAGAAAGTAAAGAAGCTAGCAAGTTCGTTTTTTTGCCAAAATCCCCCTGACTATAGGTTGGTAGTTATTTTGTTTTGTGCTACGATTGAAGTGAGAGACGAGACGATTCGGTTTCCTTGAACGTAAATTATATCCGTTCGTTCATTTTCTCGCAGTTTCTTCATCTGAACAGTGCCCTTCGAAAATCGTAAGTAACCTTAGATCCAGTTATAAATTTTATTTTTATTAAATTGTCCAAATTGCGGTGAATTTGTTATTTTAAAACTTTACTAACGCTTAATTTCAAGTACAATCGCTATCGTAAGAGTAAGTTTTTTGTGATCATAAAGTGTTTACACATGTGAATATAATTAATTTTTTCTCGATAATACGGAGAACTAGATAGCGATTCTACTTGATTGTAAATTATAAGGATGGAGTTTTGATTATGTTTTTATTATTAGGGTTTTTGCCAAATTCAGAAGGGCCCTATTAGAGGAATATCTAATAAATTAGAGAACGTGACAAGCCGTCAGCCATTTTGTTGCCGTAATTGAGAATCGTAACGAAGACAAAAACCTACCATCCCGGGATTGAGAATAGGAAGATTTATATAAGAGAAAGCTGTACCATCCCTGAATTATTTGAATGAATGAAATCCTGAAGAGAATTCTCAAAACTCCTCCGAAATAGAAGAATTAATTAATTACTTAAAAATTTTAACTATAACTCTTGAAACTTGATTTAATAAATCATCTTAAAACTGATTTTTGCGTATTATTGGCTTGTCTGTACTTTGGGGCCCTGAATTTATGTTTGGAGAGAATTGATAAAACTCAGAAGGAAGCCACGAACCCAGGAACTAACCTAGGGTTAATTAGGGTTACAAGTAGAAGACCAGTGACAGGAAAAAAACAGAAAATTGTATTTTTGTTTGTATATTTTTATAATAGCTGCTGATTTCTTGCAGCTTCACACCCCGGAGATTTTATGGATTGAATGGAGTCCCAGGTCTCTCTCCCACCCTATCTCTCTCTCACTCACTCTCTATTATATGATTTACAGTTAATAAAAAAATATATAATAAATTTTAAAAAATCCAGACACAGAAGCCGGATCAGTAAGAAACACAACTATAGGTATATATTTATTTATTTATTCCAAAATAAATTCCTGGACCTGTTCATTAGTACATTAATCGGTAAATCGCGTTTTTTTACACACGCTAGCAATTGACGTCAATTTACTCACATTGCAGATATGTGGTGGAGGAAATATCAAATTATACATTATTTATTAATTCATAAACTGCCCAAGAAATTTACTAATTACCGATACTTACCGAGTATAATGAGAGTCATTCCATTGAACCACGAACCAACATAGGTAAGAGTCCATAGCAAAACAGCGAATTTGATGGAATCTACCAAATCTTCAACCAAAAACAACCTCCTCAATTCTACGACGGCAGCATTGATGTGTGCAACTGCCACTTCTGTGATTTCCTAAAAGATATTTAACGACAATTTTAACACAACATACTTGAGAAGCACCTTTAACTTATACAAAATTTTGCAACTTAAGTAATATTGACGAAACTTTTTACTTAAAGAAATTTTAAAACATTTAGTATATTAAGAACTGTTTTTTTTAATAAATTACATTCCAATAGATTGGTAAACTAGTTGATTTTTAAACAAGGTCGGTCTAAGATCATGCTGATACTTTTGAAGATCAGTGAGTGTGTATTTATCTGGAGTATACACTTACTTTAACTTTTTCTTGAGGTAGTGAAACATCTTGCTCCAAAAACTCTTTGAAAGGATGACCATCACCTGTTTTCTGAATTGCTTGAACAATATTTTTGTAAATCCTAAAAGCTATGGTGACGGTAAGACCGATGAGTGACAAGTACGCTACCACGCTAATTAGTGAGAAATAGGTGAGTGCTAAGAGTACTACTAGAACTCCTCCGAAGACTGGTCCAGATTTTTTTGGATCCCTCCAATATATTAAACTCTCCACTGAAAAAATAAAATAAAAACAATTAATTTTAAGTGTAGTATATTATTATATCAAATATACAATCAGGACTAGTTCCAGTTAAAAAGAGTGTACCACAGGGTTCTGTTCTGGGTCCCTTACTGTTTCTAGTATATATTAATGATTTACCCAATTTTCCTAAACAACTTATTAGTGTTCTCTTAACAGACGAAAATACTTTAAACTTTAGATAATTATATAGTTCGTGTTGGTGAATAGTTTTCTTTAAATAAATTAAAAATGAATGAGTCCAAAACACAAAATCAAATTTTCATCAAGTGAAAATTTGTTCTCGCTCTGAGACGATAAAAATACTAGGGATAGTATTGGATTCAATCCTAAATTGGGAGCAACTTATTGAAAGGTATTTGCTCAAGGCGTCTAGTCAGATTTTTGCAATGAGACAACTTGAGAACATGTTTTGGTAATGACACCTTAAGAACTGTTTACTTTGCACAGGTCCATAGCCATTAATCCTATTGAGTAATATTTTGTGAAAGAAATCATCACACACAGAAAGCATTTTGCTTCCAGAAGGCAGTGGTACGGATCATTGAAGCAGCAGAATATAACTCCCCATGGACACCTTTATTTATGAAGCAACGTATACTACGTCTTCGCTGTTTGTATATACAGGAAATATTGAGGGAGGTTAATCAGTGATGGGGTAATTTTTTTTGGGCATTCTGATACACATAATCACAATACACGTAACCTTGTTTCCACATAGATTACGATTTGTTTGAGTAAAAACAATAAATTGGATTTAAACTTATATAACTTGTTTAAAAAATATTTTAGGGATAAGTTTATAACAGACATGAGTTAGAGCAGGTTTCATGTACTGGCAAAGCAAGTTCTTTTTGACCATTGCTTCTACAGTATCCATGAATATTGTGATTTTTTTAGTATTAATTGTTGTATTGCGGTGAGTATTAATGCTGTATTTTATGTTTAATCGTTTATTTGAATTTTTACATACATTATTGAATGACTTCAATTTGTATATGGAAAAAAGTCAATAAACTTTATATCTAACTATAGATTTACTATTTACAAAATAGTACACATAAATACAGCAAAGTTATAATCGACGAGTGGAATTATTCCTTATTTTGTAAGCGATAGTCAGTACTATTCCTATATTTACTATTACTATTTACTTTATATTTATTTGTCATAAGTGTAAATACGTTTTCTATGAGCCTCAACAATATATTAACAATTTTAAATTTAATAATACAATTACAGAATGTTTACATTTGTTTGTCTAAATTTGGAAAAGGACCCCGCACAAAATCAATGGAAAAGTATTTTCCGTGAAATTGTTCGAAATTTTGTAAATAGATAGTTCTAAGTAGAACAAAAGTCTCAATAGAATCCAAGCTCAAAAATGGTCAATTTTTGAGATAAAGAGGTTTAAAGTTCGACCAAAATAGTGATTTACGAACAGGTCAACATTTGCTATACTGGTATTTCTAGATCTCACTGCTAGATTTTTCCTAAAAACCCTAGGATTTCCTCGGTTTTTGGGGTAGCTGATTTCGAATCCAGGGTTGGTTGACGTCGATCAATTCAGTTTCAAGGTCATTTGAAGGTTAAAGACGAATAAATGGTTTAATAAATCTGAAAAAATTCAAGTAACAGTTTTCTAAATCTCTGATCCATATCCGGCATTTGCCTTCTCTGGCAAGGTCACCCGGAGGGTCATTTTAAGGTGTTTTAAGGTCAAATTGTGTGAACCTTATTGTATGGTCTTTTTTTTTCAAGGATATTCTTTAATAAGTATAAAGGGATTAGTTTTTTGTTTTATTTTTGTTACATAAAATGTTTAAAAGATTTTCTAAGAAAATAACAATCAAATAATAATGCTGTTTGTACTATTAAATTATTTCTGAGATAATATTATTTAATTTAAAATAAACATCAAAAACTTGGCATATAAAAAACACTGGTAGATAATTTTAATTGACTTTATCTACCACATTTTGAATTTCCTCTTTAAAACCGCATATTTGTTTGCAAAATTATATTAACCAACATTTCCAAGTATAATTTGATTATCTTAAAATACATTTTTTACAGTTTAAAAAAATGACAATTTCACATTTGGTTACCACTTATTAACACACTAAAATTTAACGCAGAACAAACAAAATGTGCACTTTATGCCATTTTTTTTTCGTAAATCGAGTGACGACGCTTTTTTTAGTATTTTTCATTCATTATTTTTGGCGTGGACGGAATTGAAAGTTTTGACCGGTGAATCCGGCTGTTATCGCCAGCGAAGACCCACGTCTTAGCCCGCTCGGCCAACGAACCCCACTGAAGGTGGTGGGATATACTAATAGTAATAAGCCACAAGCTCTTAATCCAACGGAGAGTTACATACCCACAAACATACAAGTGAAGCTAATAATCGAGTGTTAAAAAGTAATCTATTTGACCATTTTTAACTGTAAAGCAATGCATTCTCTTAGTGGTAGTTCTATGTGAAAATAAATGATATTGGCAAACGCCAACTTTCTATGAGGGATTTGGATGAGGAAACGCCAACTTTTCTGCTCTAGAATGGAAAGTCACAGATGGTGGCAAACGTCAACTTTCTATTAGGGATTTGAAAGTGAAAAACTCAACTTTTGAATAGTGATTGTAGAAGAAAATATTTTAAGATACTGTAATTATATTTGTTAAAGATGTATTAACATGGTTAAAGCTCTATGAAAAACAGTTTAACCTTTTAAAAAAGGGTTGTAGTTCTTTAAAAAAAGTTTAAGTCGTTATTTAAAGTAATGAATTGTTTTACAGGACTTTTGGAGTAGTTGTGGATGCTGGAAAAACCAACCTACCTGTATTGTAAATTAATTAATTATATAAAAATCCCCTATTTTGATAAATTCCATAGAAACTTTAAATATTTTCTTTGAATATCATCAATTAAGTTTTTCTATAAGAGTTATTTAGTGGATTCCACATGATGGAACCATATTTTAATTGGGATCTTGATCTTACGTATGCAAGATAAAAACTTTCAAAGCCTGTATAGTAACTGATCGGAAATTTCTAACTGTAAAACCATACATTTTATATACTTTCTAGAATACATTAAAAATATTTTTTTAAAGTAATACCCATCTTTATATTAATAATAGTAGTTCTATGTTACACATATCAATTAAATTTGGTTGATAATTAATTTTAATTAATCAGAAAAATGAAGGATATCTGAATTATATATAGCCTGTAACCACATGTTAATTTTTTTGGGAACGTCAGCAATTTTTTCCACATTCTAGAATTCTAGACGATGCACCTTTAAAATCAGATCGAAGGATCCTTAACATTAACATTATTTCTTTACGTAACATTTCGATGTAAATTTTAAAGGGTGTTGTAAATGATCAGTTATAAAATGACAGAACTAAAGAAAACATTATAATATTACGGAAAGTGAAAGAATGTAAATATCTTCACTAACTGGCTCGTCAAAGACTACGGCCATATGTTGAAGAAACAAAGAACAACGGGAATATTATATAAAAACGATGACTTAAAAACTGTGAATTCTTACCAGGGCCTCTCTCAGGAAGATCTTCCGAAGCATACTGTTGATATCTAGTCTGTTTCCGACCCATCTTTAATTAATAAAAAGAACTGACACGAATTTAATTTAAAAACGTGGACTATCTTAAGCACGCCGACGCTGAACTAAGTTGTTATTAGGTACCCGTACCCAGAACCCAGACTCTGTTTTGTATGTTTTACCTTACTTGTATTGATACCAATAAAAATACAGTGTTGTCAGTTTTTAACATAAAATATTATAAAATAGGATATAACTTATAAAAAGAACAATAAACCTTTTTTTATTAAGATATTAAAATTAACGAAAGAGAAACGTTTTAAACAATTTTTAAAAAGCAATCCAATAGTATATTACAATACAAGGGCAGAAAGTTTGAGATTCCTGCACTGCGCACCATCGTGAAACACCCACTAAGAAGGAATTTTAAAAAATTTTAAGCCTGAAGGGGGGAAGAAATAAGGGCTTGAAATTTTATATGGAGAAATCTTTAAATTGGCACCGATTTTTATAAAAACTTTGTATGGGTAACATTTAAAATATTACTCAGTTTTCTTTGTAAATTACTATACGGACTCCTGATAAAATGTTAAAAACCGTGAAAATTTTTGTTGTGAATCTTGAAAAAACGTTGAAAGTCGGGAAAAGTTGTAAAAAATTTTGAAAATGAAAAATTTTGGTAAATGGTCAAAAATATCGAAGAATATATAATAAAAAAACTTGAAAAACGTGAATAATTGTAAGTAATTCTTGAAAAACTGTCAAAAATTATTAAAAAATTGCATCCTAAAAATGAAACCACTTTAGAATTTGTCAAACTTTTCATATATATTTTTTTTAAATGTGGCTTTTAATGGTTTCAATCGAGAAAAGGTAATTTTATTTCAAATAGATTTTTTTAATGTTATAATATAATATTAATTTATTATTTTGTTTTTTAATATTCCAGCTTAATTCAACCCTTAACAATTTTCATCAAACTTAAAAGTCTTAAACTTGACTTTTAAGTTTGATGAAAATTGTTAAGTGACTGTCCAATTCTTCTGTACAACTGTGATTTTACAGCTTAAAATTATTCTTTTAATTATTGAAGAAATTTTAACATCAGCCTCTAGTCCCATAATGCAGAAATTGTCGATTACATGACAATAATATTTTAGTAAACTATTATTTTTGAGATCTCTCAACGGATTTTTAAAATTTTTGAAGTTTAGAAATTATACAAACAAGAAATTTTTAAAATGACATTAAGGAGAAATTGAAAAAATGACACATCCAGTGGGACTCGAACCCACCATCACTGCCTTATACGCAAGCATGCTTTAACCACTTAAGCTATTGGATGCTCAAGTGGTTAGGAAGCGAAACGTTATAATGAACTCAAATCCCGTCAGATATGACATTTACTCACTTTCTCCTTAAGCACATGTTACATGACGTTAATGAGAGAGAAGATTTGTCAAATCGACAATTGAAACATCAAACTCTAAGTCACTTTATTTGTGCCCTGTCTTATAACTTTATTCGGTTAGGAGACCGGAACCATTGATTTTTAGTAAACTATTATTTTTGAGATAACTCTCAACGGATTTTTTAAATTTTTGAAATTTAGAAATTATACAAACCGAATAAAAATATAAGACAGGGCACAAATAAAGTGACTTAGAGTTTGATGTTTCAATTGTCGATTTGACAAATCTTCTCTCTCATTAACGTCATGTAACATGTGCTTAAGTAGAAAGTGAGTAAATGTCATCTCTGACGGGATTTGAGTTTCGCTTCCTAACCACTTGAGCATCCAATAACTTAAGTGGTTAAAGCATGCCTGCGTATAAGGCAGTGATGGTGGGTCCGAGTCCCACTGGATGTGACATTTTTTCAATTTCTCCTTAATGTCATTTTAATAATAATTTCTTGTTTGTATAATTTCTAAATTTCAAAAATAATATTTTACTTTATTCAATATATATTTAAAAATACTTTGTTTATTAAACGTAAACCATAACATATACTATTGCTTTACAAAGTTCTCTATTGTAGGTAAAGAATGATTGCACATACTAAAAATAAAATACTTCGTAATCGGATTTGCTATTTAGATGGGAAAATTATATTTATCTGACAACGCTGTAAAAGTATGATAAACGTGGCAGAAGTGTAATCCTCTTAACAGACAACTCACCTATCTAGAAGTGCAACTAATTCTTGATTCGTTATTTAATTTCTGTAAATTAAGATTAACTATACGAGGGATATATAAAAAATTATGTTTGTAGCAAATATTTGACTTAAAAAATTATGTTTTAAAATAAGAATTATTTTTCATGTTTATTTTGCTTTTGTCGATTTTATCATTTTTTCGTTTTTTTTTTGTTCTTTTTTGCCATTTGTTTGGTTTTCCAGTTTTGAAATTTTACCTAGATTTTTCATTTTACTGTTGCTTTGGTTAATTTCTCATTTGTTATCAATTTTATATCTATTTGGACCTTTTTTAATTTTTTTGCTTTTTCGATATACCACATTATTCGATTTTTCTTCTTTTAATTTATGCAGTTTATTGTATTATCCTATTTTTTCTTGTTTCTTTTAATTTTGTTTTTATTTTCAGTTGTTTTTTCGATTTTCAACATTTTTCGTTCATTTTAAATTTTTGTTTAGTTTAATTTATTTTTTCAACCCATTTGTAAGAGTATTTTCCTTTTTTTTCAGCTTTTCTGTTTTTCCTTCCCGATTGTTTTTTTATTTTTCTAGTTTTTACTTTTTATTTTTTTGTATTTGCATTTTTTTCGGTGTTTCCTTTTTAATCTGGATTTTCTTTAGATTTTCCCGATTTTTTCTTGTTTTTTTGTTCTTTTTCAGTTTTTTGCGATTATAATATATTTTATTTTAGTTTCTTGTTTGTTACCAGTTGTTTACTTATTTATAATTTATTTTTTTCAGTTTTTCTTCTTTCTTTAATTACTTTTTTATTATTTTTATCATTTATTCCATTTTTACTAGCAAAATATTTAAATAGGTCAACCATTCTAATTTTTGAGTAGTACTTAAGCACCCAATAGCTTAAATGGTTAAAGCATGCCTGCGTATTAGCAGTAGTAGTGGGTTCGAATCCCACTGGATGCGACATTTTTTCAATTTCTCCTTAATGTCATTTTAATAATTTCTTGTTTGTATAATTTCTAAATTTACAAATATTAATATTATTGTTAGAAATTAATTTCATTATAATGTAATACTGAGTGAAAAATGGGATATTCAATAATTAAGTGACCTTGTAATATTTAACACCAAAAATAAAATGTATGAAAATTTTGGACGATAATTTGGACAGTATTATAACAATGATTTACATTAGTCACAGCAAATATTTTTGGCAAGTTTTCGGGACTATCAAAAATAAAACTGAATGCACCTATGTCCATGAACTGATACGGATTCTACATTAAAAGATTTTGGCAGCAAATATCTACAGCTACATTCTTACAGAACGGAAGTTTCCACAATAGTTATCTAATAATTAATATTAATTTTTTCGATAAACATGTTAAATAATTATAAAACATTTTAAAAATCATGACGTTTGTAGATTTATATTTTTACCTTACATGAGTGTACGGATACTCTAGATTATTGTTTTTGCGCATGTTCATTAATAATGACTAAGTATTGATTAAAACACTATAGTCTTCTTTCTTTAGCGTTGTTTTCAATATTTTATAGCATTATGTCCAGTTTATATATTATTTGCGACATTTATTCTCCCATGTTTTGAAATTAACGTAATGAAGTAAGCAACTAGTTTCGGCTGTACTGAGACATATCCAGGCTAATGATTACAGTTTGGTTGAAAACTTTTAAAAGCAAAAATAAAAGAATGTGTATTCTTTTAAGAATTTTTTTTGGAACGAAGTTCCCTTTCGCGCGTTACGAACAGTTACGACTGACGCTAGGAGCTAGCCCAAAAAAATTCATACCAAAAGTTGTCACGACACTATGCACCGACACAATGCACCGACAGATGCATGTTTCTCTCTCTCACAGACCAAAAAATAAATAACTCTCTCTCCTTCTCTCTCATAGATAGATATGTTACAATTAAAAAGACACTATTTTAAATTAAAAGAAAATGTACATTAAAAAGAAAATACTGTAGAAAAAAACATAATTACCTATAATAGTATTATATTTTATTTCATCCTGTTTTTATAAATTAATAAATTCATAAACATTTTAAAAATAGTTCGTAACTTGACTACGTCAAATTACCTTAACTGTCAGTCACTGTCAAATATTTTAATTTTAAATTTTTTGTATTGAATTGTTAATTCCTGTTTTAAATTATAAAAAGTAATTTTAAAAAGATGTGTTATTTAAAGCTCTGGTATTGTATAAATGGACACTTTTGTTAAAAGAAACGAACTGTTAGGTAAGTAGAGATTTTATACAGACAATAATAAATGCTTGTGTATGTATAAACACTCTGTTATGTTTACAAATTACTAATTCCTTCACTAATTAATCGAAAGGAACTTCGTTCCATCCGGGTGTCCTTTGACACCTCACACTTTTTTTTTAATATAGCTTTAACACACTAATTCTAATGATCCACCTAAGGATTTTCCTGCAGCTGTGCAAAATATTTTTTAACTGCTGTAATAGCTACTTCATTTGACGAAAAACGCCTTCCAAGAAGGAATTGTATCAAAAGTTTCTGAAGAGGTAATAGTCCGATGGAGCCAAATCTGGTGAATTCGGTAGATGTTCAAACAGTTTGTACTTTAATTAGTTCAATTTAGGCATCGTCTAAAAACTTGTTTGAACACGAGCATTGTCTTGATGAAAAATGATTGTTTTCCTCTGTAAACCGAATCTTTTTTCACGATTTTTTTTTTATCCAACTGGCCCAAAAAGTTGCAATAATATTAAGAGTTAATTGTTTTAGCTTTTTCAAGATAATCAATCAACGAAATTTATTTTGTATCCCACATAACTGATGCTATAACCTTTTTTTGCCGATCGTTCTAATTTCACCAGTTTTGGAGCTGAAAAACCACTGTAAACGTTCTTGTTTTAGTTTAGGATTGTGGTGGTAGATCCGAGTTTCATCCGTGGTTATAAAACGATCCACAAAATTGGTTTTAATCTGCTTAAACTAATCCAATCGCGCTTAATGATTTCTGTTGTTGTTGCGCCAAAATTTATACGGTATTTCAATATTTCATATTCGTTTTGAAAACCGATTTTGTGCGTCGTTTTATAACTATGAATAAGACTTGGATCTACCATCATAATACTAAATTAAAACAAGAACGTTTTACATTGGATGGAACCTAGTTCTTCAGCTCCAAAACAGGTGAAGTCACTGAAAATTGTATAATTTTATGGAAAAAGCTTACAAAAAAAAAAAACAAAGTATGGCTATTATTTAAAACCAAGGGATAAGGCTGTTGTCTTATCCACATTATAAAAGAGTCAATTAGAGGCAGACCAGGATTTTATTTTAAGTAAATCGGTAGTTATAATTACATGAAGGATCCAGGTACTGGTATTATCAGCAAAAAGAATTTTTTTCCATAACAACATAATGTAGAAATAACTTTTGGACTTCGAAACAGGAAAATATATCAAAACTGAATTTATACTGTAAATATATATCGAGAGAAACGAAACAAAAATATATATTAAAATAAAAGCATTTGATAATTTTTAAGATTTTCGAAAATAGGAAAATATTTTGGGAGCAACGAGAGACAAACCAGGACAAGTTCCAGTACCCATTCTCTACCAAACATAACATTAAAGGCGTTGCTTCCATATTATTAAAATTAATTTGGTTTTATACAATATTCTTTTCACTAAGGTACATGTATAAAAAATAATTTTACTTATATTGTAAATTGAATTTAAATATTTATAACTACATTGATTTATTACTTTAAACCACCATAAATTGAGTGTTTAAAAATAGAGATTCTCAAATGATCGTATATTTCTGTACTATTTATAAATGCATACTAATATGGTTATTAAAAGTATAATTCAATTACTTCAAAATTAATTTTGATTTAATAACCCTAAATTTAGCATATCATCCAGACGGTATTAATAACCAATAAGAGAAAATACAATAATTTCTACTTGATCTCCAATGAACTCTGGATTAATAAAAAAAAAACTAAAAAAATACGTTCTTAACGAACATTGAATGTTGGGCGCTCAATTTACGAAAAAAAAAAATGGAATAAAGCACCCACGTTTTTTTTACAATAATGATTCAGTATTGTATTCAGTTTAGTTAAAAGAATATTATTATTATTATTAGTTCCATTTCTTGTTTTTTTTTTGGCGTGGACAGAATTATAACTCTCAATCGGTGAATCCGTCCGCAAAAGTCAGCGAAGATCCGCGCCTTAGTCCGCTCGGCCAATAAACGCACTGAAAGTGGTCGGATTTACTAACAGTAATAAGCCACAAGCTCTTAGTCCAACGGAGAGTTACATATAGAGAAACGGTACTTTACTTATGAGTAGAGTCGAAAGAAAAGTATCGTACTCATAAAGATATCGCGAGAGAAATGTATGGATACCCGTAGGTATTGATAATTGCACTATCCAAATTTAGGATAGGGATAAGTGACAGCTGACAGCAAGATGATGGAGAATTAGTTATTTTTTTATGGTAATACTTAATTAAATATAAAGAGAGCACGGAAATATTTTTCTCCATCCAACTTAGCTACTCTTTACAAAGCCCAAATATGGCCTAATCTTGAATACTGCTCGCATGTATAGGGTTCGGCGGCTCCGTCAAGGGATTAGTTCACTAATTATCACAATTGTTCACTGATTATCACAAAACTGAAATTATTGAAACATCGCATTTGAAAAATTGTCAAACTTGTGGTGTCATATGCCAAAAATGTCATATTTGTAATATCAAATGCCAATAGTATTTTTTCCGTAAAATATCAAAATTTGAACTTCAAATGTCAACATTATATGTTAAAGATAATCAAATTTTGTACCACGAAGACTAGATACCAGGAGTTTAAACGTAATGTTAAAAAAATGGTCTCAATTTAGGGGACAGAACTATTGCCGGTAGAGTGCGCTTGTGTTCCTAAGATTTAAATACAATATTTCAGAAAATAAATGAAAATGCACAAAAATTTTCAAATATTAGTTAAAAACTATACAAATTTATAAATTAATTATTGATGTCCTTGTTTGTTATATGGCTCTGCTACTTGGCAATCGCCAGATAAATTAAACAGATATTATTTTGATGTTACTCACTTTTGGTGCTTTGAATATACCCACTTTTTTTACACTGTCATCTGACTTTCGGCCACTCACACAACCATGAACAGCACAATACTTTCCCATTTCTTTTTATTAATTTTATTACAAGTAATTTTAAATAAATTAATATCATATATTTAATTTAATTTCGTGAAATTTAAATGTCATAAACATTGGTTTGGTTCTTACTGCTCCTCGCGCCGCCAGTGGCAAAAAATAGAACTATGATCTGGCCCGATAATTGAGACCAGAAATATTATGAAAAAGCCTATACCGTGTAGACTCCTGGTATCTAGTCTTCGTGGTTTGTACAACAAAATTAGAATGTTTGATGCGAAAATTGTAATACTTGTCAAAATTCTTCCGTCAAATGTAAAAAATTTTAACGTCTCAGAATTGAAACAATTGAACCAACAAATATCAAAACATTATCAAAGTTGTAGTGTAATATGTCAAACTTGTCATATTTGTAATGTTAAATGATATTATCAAAAATTTTTAGTAGAATGTCAAAATTTGAGCGTCAAATATCCCATATGAGTAGAAGTATCGAGTACAAAAGTATTGATATCGAAAGAAAAGTCTTCGATGCCAATTGGTATCGATACTTTTTCCGCGTTCCTAGTTATACAAACCCACAAACAAACATACACACATACAAGTGAAAATAATAAAAGCGTGTTAAAAAAATGGTTCGAAAAGGTATAAATAGGGATGTGGACTGTACTCAAATAAATATATAATTTTACCACGAAAAGTTAGTTTCTATAATAAAAATAATAAAAAACACAATATCTTCTTCAATAAACAAGGGATTAATTTTTTATTTAATAAAATGTAATTAAATATTTTACTCTCAAGTCACGTGAATATTTTACTCTCAAGTCAAGTGACAATGAACATCAAAATTTGTGACGTCACTTGTTGCCAAACAAGAATTTTCGCTGTCAAGTAATATGGTGTTTGTTGACATTTGGATAATATTATTACTGTGATTTCCGTGAAAATTCTTCGAAATTTGAACAATTATCGTTTTAGAACGTAGAACTTGAATAAATAGTTTTTCGGGTGTTTTAATAGTAGTACTTTCACACTTTGGCACCGCACAACATTTATAACATCTAGAATCCATCTTATTAACACAAAACTACGAAATAACTTTCTATTACATACAACTTCGACAATGTTTAGGAACAAGTGACGTCACAGCGGGCGTTTCACGGGTATCCACGGTTTGGCGCGAAATTTGAAATGGAATTTTAAATAACTTATTTTAAAGGTATTAGTTGTATTAAAAAAACAATAATAAATAGTTTGGGCTATATTTGGTACTTATGCATGGTTTTAAACACTTTCCCAAAATAAGTCCACATCCCTATTCTGGTGTAGTTATGATTAATTTATTATTTTTGAAAATATCTGAATCGACTTAAAAAAAAGTTAAAATATGAAACAACGAAACTGATTATACGCTTTTATCTTACTAATCTACATTTGGTTTTACCTGATACATTTTATCAGTTGCATAATTTTCGAATAATTTTTACACCATAATCACAATAAACATACAAAAAATTGGAATTCTTTTGATACACAATCTTTTAACAATATTTATCGTTTTATGTGATAACATTAAATAATAATTAGATAATTATTCTGGTATTTTATTTTATCCTTAACAAAAGTTTTTTGTTTTAAATTCTACGTCAGTTAGATCAACTTTTTTTAATACTCGTAAACATGCTATCTATTAAAATATTAAAGCTGCAAATTGATATCTTTATTCGCCGCAAAGATATTCAGAAATAACATACATAACAATTTTCCCCATTTTCAAACACTATTTTGAAGGTCAAAAAAATTTAAACTTTATTTTCACTGAATGTAAGTATAAAATTTTAAGTTTCAACAAAAAAAAAATGAACCCTCACTGAGCTATCTAGGCGGACGGCGACTGGGTAAATTTTTATTAAATACTTATCTCTTTTCTTATAAACAATTTAAATTTTTCGTAAGATTTTTCAGAGATTTTCAGTCAAAGGTAACAAAAACCGTAATTTTTGGGAGTTATAAGAACATAGAAGCTTTTTACACAGAATGAAAAATACTTGGATATTTCGTTTCTATTATTGAGACATAATCTTAAAGCTACCTCATTTTTTACATTGTAGCGCAATAAATTAATTTTTCTTAAAAACAATGTTGCTCGCGTCCAGAATTGAAGCTTTTAAAAAGACTTTAAGGCCGAGTCTCACATAGCAGCGCCGCAGCAGCGCGGCTGCAGCGCTTCACAGCTCCGCCGCGATGCAAAAACCATGAAGGCATTCCCACATAAGCAGTGCAGCAGCAGCAGAATCACGACCGTAGCGGTTGCGAAATATTTGTCCCAGTACTGTTCAGACTATTTATTTCATTCCAGATGTTTTAATTTCTTATTAAATTACTGTAATGTTTATTACCTAGATCGTAGATTTCTGGCCTCTCACTAACTAATAAAATCAATCTCTCGATTTTGCCTTCCATCTTCGGTTTTTACTAACAATATCTAACTAAACAAAGGACAAAATCAAAATATCAACATTCGATTTGATGTTGTTAGATCACGTACCTGTATGTACCCTTTATACGTATATATGTACTAGGTTTATTTTTCAATAAAAACTAAAAATGAACTACTCAATATTCAACAATAAAAAATAAAACCGCACCCTTGCATAAAAAAAGAAATATCTAATTAATGCTGACTATGTGAAATACCGAACGAATATTCTAATAAATTAACGACATCTAAGTACCTACTTAATAACATTAACACTACACAAATATAGAATCTTTCTCTATTCTACAGAAATCTATAAAAGGTGTTATTTGTTCCCAATCCATGTAGTTGTTTTCTTAAGGATCATTCATAAAAATTATTTTTTATTTATTTAGCTTTCTGTAGTTTATGGCAAATATTAACCAAATAACATCAACCTCAGCAGTGTTTGCTGCTTCCTAATACCCACTTGGCAGCGCGGCGCGGCACAGAGCAGCATACAACGCTCTCGAAGGCGTTAGATGTCGACGTGCTGTGGCTGCTGCCGCGCTGCTCTGCTGCTGCCGCGCTGCTCTGCTTATGTGAGAACCGTTCCATTTAAAATAATGAATATTTTATGGAGCCGCATTTGCGGCTACGCGCCGCGCTGCTGCGGCGCTGCTATGTGAGAATTGGCCATTATTCAATACAATAAAATACAACTATTTTTCACTATGAGAACCTGTCGCTAATTACAATTATTTTACTGGACTATAAATGGTAAATAATACGTACCTCGATGTCCAATTGCATGTCAGTGGCGTTATTGTGACGAAAACGCAGGTGGAACCAATGCGAGGTTTGAATGAATGGTAGTTGCTAGGTTTAACTTAGAAAGACTTACTATCTTTGTCTTAATAACGCGCAAGAGAAAGAAATACTTTAAAGAAAAATGTCAACACTGGAGAACATTATTAAGTGCGCTAGTGCCACTTGCCATTTCTCTTTCTATAGCTCGTTAATAAGACAAAGATAGTAAGTCTTTTTAAGTTCAACCTGGCAACTACCATTCATTCAAACCTCGCATTGGTTCCACTTGCATTTACGTCACAATGACGTCACTGACATGAAATGTGGCATCGATGTATAGGTTGCTATTGATTAGAATGCACAAATAAGCCAATCATGGACTGTTTTCACGACAAATTTTATCAATTAACATTGATTTTCTTGAAAATTTGGATTTAGGTAGTTTTTTACCCTGTACTCAAGCTTCCAAAAGGTGATTTTTTATAAAGAATAAACTTAGTAAATGGATAAATTGGGCAATTTCAAGCACAAGATATATATTACGGAGAAAATATATAGAACAAAAAAGTAAGAAATAAAAAAAAAAACAGATTAGTTTTTTAACAATTTTTGTGAACCCAATACCAACGGAGTTATTACTTCTTGAAGGAAGATTATTTTTTACGAAAATCGAAGTTTGGAAGTTTCAACCATACTTTCACGAATACCCACGTCGACGCCTATGGAACCGATAGCTCCGCTCCGCCTTGTTAACACATGTCGACAGCTATAATAATGGGAAAAGAAGACATTCTTTAACAACGACTTCCTGGAATTCGCAGGGATTACGCGGAAAAGACTCTAAAGGCCGTAATTACAAGAATGGACGGTTCCAGATTTTTCGCTAGGCTTATATAAACAGAAGTTAGTCGTGTGTATGGAGATTGGTACAGATAAATTAGTGTTTAGTTGTTTGAAATAAATTAATTAAGAGTTGTGATTAGTATCATTGTAAAGTATATTATTTTAAAACATTAAAATATTATAAAATTGGTCAACTTTTTGTGAAAAACTCATAAAAGACTTGTTATAAGCTCTCGTTTAAATAAAAAATTACTGATTTATAACGAAAATAACCACGTTTCTTCATTTTAACAATGAAAATCTCAGCAGCACCACTGTAATTGAAATTAATCGTAAACGATTTAGAATTTTCTTCATTTGGGTGTTATTAAATAAACCAAGTGTTGAATTGAGGAGACCATTACTTGACGGTTAAATATGTCAAAATTAATAAATCCAAATTAGATAAAAACTAAAAATTTTGCGTCAAGTATTATATATGGTTATAATCAGAAAAAAAAATCTTTACGTTTCTGGTATTTATTTATTTATTTTTTTTTTATAAAAAGTTAATCACAAATATTATTTAAATTTAAGCAATAGATTGTAAAATTATGAATGCATACAACCACATGCCGGATCTCGACTCTAGGGTCAGAAAAGGGTCTCGTTTATAGCTAATTTATAGACCGCCTGCTGAGCCCAGGTAAGGGGTGACTTCTGAGACTCTTTAACAACTTTCAGAAATTTTAAAATTGGTATTACAGAACATAACAAAAGATTTATCCATAAAAAAAAAAATTCAACTTAAGCATAACATTTAATATTAGGAAACCACGATGTTAGCGCTAACTTCCAAATTTTACATCATGAAACAAATTATTCGAGAATAAATTTCTTAGAAGCATTAGAAATTAATAGACAAACATTCCGCTAAGTTACTTAATGATCAGATAGGTGTCAATAACACAGTGTGTTGAAACATGTAATTTTAAAGTAAATACCGGCAATTAATATTTTCCGAAACTAATGCAACATCTTTATTTCGCTTTTTTTCATTTTCCCCCTTCAATATAGGTACTCTCTATACGCATCCCAACATCTCTTCATGCGACCTTCAACTGTGCGAAACAGTCCATGTCACTCTCTTCCGGATCCGGGTATGAACGGGAGGCGTTCCAAGGGGGCTCAAATTGAAATTTTCGTAAAATTCCCTTATCTCATACAAACTTGATATGTTGACGGTTTGTTTTGAATCTGAATTTGTGGCCCTTGAAACCCCGCTCGCCCATACCTGGCTGCGACAGGGTATGACATGGTCTCAAAAAGGCTAAGGAGACTATTCGCTGGACAGATTATATAAACTTTTCACGTTGGTAACGAATCCAATCAAACACATTTTTTGAGCCCCGGCAACCCTTTTGTCCACCCCTGGATGGGTCACAGAATCGCAGGCTGCTCAAATAAAGGGTTGGTAGCCTTATAATACTTGATCGTACCAATTCTGTACACTGAAATTCAATCCCGCGTAATCATAATTTTGAGACCCCATGGGCCCCTTTTTATACGGCCCTAATGGGTTAAAAAGCCTTAATTTTCGACAGAAATGAGAACCCCGCCCTTCGGTATCCCCCTGACCCAATATTGCAGTCCGAGCACATTTCTGTAGATATCTCATATTTTGGACCCTTGGAGGCCCTTCTAGACGCCGCTGGGAAGGTCGAAAAAGCGACCTGACCGAACCAATGGATGGAGGGGACTTCAAAACCCCCGAGTGGAACATTTGGCCGGGTTGGGAGGGCAGTCTTATCACGTATATATTATCTTGAAAACCCCCCACCTTGGGGTGAATTTGTGGGGGAGGGGTCCGAGCGGCATCCAGATTTTATACAACTTTGACTCTGAGGTCTCAATGAACATTTAAAAAAAATGAGCTCGATCGGACCTTTCCGACCAAAGTTGGAAGTGAAAACCTACTTTAACGCTACTATAATTAATATGAAGTTTATGGTACAACAATGCCCGTTTTAAAAAAAAATATTGTACGTAATACGTCCCAAAAGTGCTTTTACTGGACTTGTTACGTAAACTATTATTAAATTTGTTTAACTATTAATTATATATTTTTATTTTACAGTTATATTTTTTTATAAAAGGTTATTTTTTATTTATTTTTTTTAAACTATTATTTGTCTAATTCTGATGATTATTTCCAATACGAATAATCCATTTAAAAACGATTTCTTACGATTATTTATATGTATAAAAAAAACCATTAGAATGGATTCGACCCTACAAAACATACATTCAATATCAATCCCACTTTAAATCGTAATGCTTTAAAGAATTGCATAACTGGACCTAAGACAATAGTTTTGTTTAAAGGAAACAGACATGTGTTTGTGTAGTCAATACTTAACAATTTTTTTAACATCTGTTTTTCCTTTTTTTCATACTATTATATTATCTATTGTTGGCAAGTAAACAAAATTTAAGCTCAATCGAACAACGGAAAGTGTGTGAAATTTAACTTGCAAGATTCTACATACACATTTCTTTTATAATGTAAGAATTAAAGTGACTAATCAAAATTTCTCTGATATTAAAGTGACCAAACTAAAAGTATATTTTGGCATTTAGTTAAGCACGTAATTATTTACTTGGAGACAGCAAAGAGATCTTTATTTCAACTCTATGACTGTGTATAGAGTTGATGTAGGTCGTTTTTCAGAAGGAAACGTGAGTTGGGTTGTTAATATTTTAGTATACTCTTTCCAATCCTAATGTAAAATTTTGGTCTCTTTGGCGGTTTTTAAGTGCCTTTGACGACATTTCCGACCATTGGCGTGGAATTAAATAAAAAGAGTTCATAAATTTTTATTAATTTTTGTTTTAAATTTCAAAAGAAAAACGGTTTTTGTATATTTGTAAATTTTATATCAATTTGAAAATTGTCAAATAACAAATTAATTCTTTCAAATTGAAACTTGTTAATTTTAGTTATTAATAAGAACATTTGGCTCATTAGTCAAATAGTACATAACTTATAATATTTTTATAACAATTGTCTAAAAATAATACTCATTTTATCAGACAATCTTAAAAGATTGTCTGTCCAGCAAGGACCATGAGGAGGTATGAGCCTTCCTTGCCTGGAAAGGAAAGGGTTGGGTACGTTAGTAAGAATATAAAATTAGTTTGTTTTTGAAAACAAGTTTTCAAGATACATCACGATAGTTGTAAAGGAAATTGGTTGGAATTAATAACAAGAATTGTCAGAGTCTTCTGAAGTAGAATCGTTTCCAGGTTGAATAACTAATGGTGCTATTGGCGGTAAAACAGGATATTTCTTTTCTATTTTTATAACATGTGTTTGGCAATTTTTCCATACATCGCTATTAATGTCACTAATTACCTCTCGAATATTATTAAGAACAACTGCGCTTAAGGTTGGTGACTGAATGTATTTTCGTAAACGTTTCTTTACAGTACTCCAAACCATTTCGATTGGATTAAAAATACCAAGGAGGTAAACGCAAAAGGGTATGACCATGTCTGCTGCAAATGGTGTCAATGACGTATTCATTTTTAAAATTCTGACTTTTGATCATTCTTATTAATTCCTTCTTTACTGGAACCTTTTAGGAACATCGATATTTTTGATTGCCATAAGTCTTGAAATTTCATTCTTTTTTTTTGTGTTATTAGGTATTTTGTTTAATATGCGGAAATGATACGACACATTGTCCATAACAATTACTGAATTGTAAGAAAACCCAATAGATAGTGTTGAATTTCGATTCATAAACAAATAAATAAATGAATAAACGAAAAACTAAAAGAAAGTGGAAAATTAAAAACAGAAAAAATGCGAAAAAAATAAAGTCTAAAAAAAATACCTTTCTAAATCAAATAATATAACGCCACCGTAAGGTGGCGTAGTTATTATCTTATATATTTAAACGAGAAATTCTTACTATATATATTAAGTACTATCAAGCCACCGTAATATATAATATATCTAATATAAAAAATCAATAAAAATCAATCACGCTACTGTGTACTGTAATGGGTAAGAAGACTATTGGCGGTATTTGACTGTTGTCGCATTTTGCAATTTCCCTCTTTGAAGTTTCGTTTGATAAAGAGCGCACCGTCGGCATTTCTTTGCGTTAAGATCAATGCCTTACGAACCGACTTCAAAATCCCGACAGTAAATACACAATGTTGCCGGTATTTAAAAATTTCTTTAAGTATAAGTAATATTTACAAAATTGATATCATTAGAAGTCAAAACTGTTTAAATAAGAAGAACCTAGTTAATTAATTTAAGTATATATTTTGTAAGAATATTTTTATATTATCTTTCTAAGAGTCATTGACGAACAATTGAATAGTAAAGTAGAGAGAAAATTTTCAAAATATATAAACTTAGGAATATTCGCAAATATATCTGACAACCTAGATTCAAAAGTCGGATCCTTTGTTGGGGTTAAAGGGCGTGGTTATGTTTTCACATTAAGATTGGATAAACTATACATTGCCACCGATACGAGGGTTGTCTTTTTGTTTTGCATATAGCCGCTTAGAAGTCGCCACCGATAGAACATTCAGACAGAAATATAACCTCAACCTTTTGTTGACAAAAATCCCGAGTTTCCTTTAATTACAGTGAATTTTTGAAATTATCAAATCGGTCGAAAAATGGATCTTAGCCGAGAACATAACCATAAAAGCATTGTTTCACTGAAATGGTTTCTGTGTTTGGGAATAAAGCACCACATCAGTCAATTATTTCCCGCTGGTATTGTGAATTTCAACGTAGTCGCTCCAGTCACAGAAGAGCAAAAGGCGGTTCGCTTCAAATAGTGCCGAAAAACATTGGAACGGTGGAACGAAGCAACAAAGGAGTCTCAAAAAACTTTTATTGTATTGAAAGCGGCGATGAATCTTGAATTTACTCCTACGAACCGAACATAAACGCCAATCCGCTGTGTGTGTGTTTCACGATCAGGAAAAATGAACAAAAGTGATTCTTTCTCAAATTGTGCCAAAGAAATAGTCGCAACTTGTGTGTCAAAATTTGGTCATGTGACAACAATTGCTTTAAATCATCAAGGAACGGCTTCTTCCCATTGGTATACAACCATTTGTTAACAAGAAGTTATCATGAAACTCTGACAAAGCAACACAAAACATGATTCTACATCAGGACAATGCAAGTGTTAAGAGTGCCCAAAAGACAATCGAGTTTTTGAAGCTTTAATCATCGAATTGATTTCTTCACGTTTCCCAAAGATCAAGAATTCAATGCGTGAGCAGCTATTCCAGCCGCCAGAACCATGGATGTCTTAAAAATAGCGATTTAGAGGTGTCAACTGAAGACTGTAATAACAGTTTTATCAATTGGTATGAACGTATGCAAAAGTGTATCGACATAGTGGGAAATATCTTGAAAAGTAATTAAGTACATTAATTCTATATATTTTTTGTCTATGGTTATATGCAAAACTAAAAAGACAACCTTCGTATTAAAAGAGACTATGTAGATATAATCTATATAGTTCTATTCAACTTTGTAAAAATAGAGTCAAAATCATTATTGGCAATTTTCCTATTTTTAAATAATTAACATTGAGGCTTTTTAAAACGACTGAAAATACATTTCCTGTCATTCAGTTGGGCCGTAAATTACTATTAGGTTATTTATAAAAGTTCAAAGTAACAACTTGTCTTTTAATTCAATTTTATGACCCCTTAAATCAAATTAATAGAAGAAAATATTCAAAAATATTTTCTGCAACTAAGCCATAAAGGATATAAATAGAATTTTATATAACAATGATTAATGTAATATATCTATATTAGAAAAAACAAACATTTTGTTTAAATCATATTTTTATCTCCCATAATTTGTGAATAATATTTAGTTGATATAATTATAACTGATTACCTTACTTAGTTATTTAAAAACATACACTTTTAAGTAAATAGATAATAATCACGCAACTTATATCACAACACAAAAAAGTAACACAAGGAGTTTCACCTACTTTGGAATTTTTGTTAATCCTAAATCTTAAATCAAGAAAATCACCATTCTATGAGAATGAATAAGTCTGCAAGCACCGATATAATCGCGCTAGTAAAAGATTTCGATTAGGATCTAAAAAAAAAATTCAAGACATCGGTCGATCCCGATGGTTGAACAGATCAGATCGTTCGGCGAAATGTGTATATGTATATCTTTATCCCACCCACAATGAAAAAATCTAAACTTACGTTGATCACGCTGCATAAAGCCATTGAGTAGAGCTTCCATCATGTCACTCTTTTACTCTTATGGAGTACAAAAATTCCGCGAACACTATGTTCAAAATTTCTGTACCTAGATGTTGGCAAACGGCCCGATAGACAACCTATATTTCGAGACACCGAACAGCTGAAAATTTATTTTAGACTTTTGATTTTTGGCCGTTTTTGAATAAGAATCACGATCTTTTGTTGCAAATCATCGAATGGTAAATAAATAAATTGAGGGTGCGCGTTTGTGTTAAACGCTTGCGCTAAAATAGTCTGCTGCTGGTCCTAGGTAGTTATTACTAGAAAATCGATATAAAACTCCGTATCCCTTGCTTGTCTACAGCAGGAAAACGTGCGCAGGTTTAGAAAGGCCAGAGACAATAGAAGAAAAAATAAATACATAATGCATTTTGGATCATTTATGTAAGGGGTTAATGTATCCTTATATTCTGGAACTGTTTGACCTAAATATACTTTATTTGTTTATTTATTTATTCATTAATTTATTTACTAGCTGACCCAGCCGACTTCATATCGCCTATTAATCAATGATTTCTTTTTCTGTATTTTGTATTTTAATTTTTACAATGTTTTCTCGAATTTTTGATTATTTTTCATGCTTTTGTTAAATTTACATATTTTCTCGTTTGTTTTCCTACATTATTTTCGCCTAATTTTTGTAATATTTTCTCGATTTTTCTTCTTCGGTTTTTGGATTATTTTCCAATTTACTTTAGTTTCTAGTTTGTTACCAATTTTTCTTTTTTCTTCTTCTCCTCCAATTCTTTATTTTTTTGTCTTCTTTTTTATCTATTTTACCCATTTTTTTGTTTGATTTTATATTTTGTAACGGTCAGATTAATGGATTAATATTTATTTTATGATTTTGCGCCCGATTACTATTATTAAGTGGGAACAAATCGATCGGTTTCCTTATTCGTATTTTATATCGGTTCGTTCATTTACTCGCTGATTTTTCATCTGAACGGAGCCCTTCAAAGAGAAAGTTATTCTTTAGCTTCAGTTTTAAATTTTATTTTTATTAAATTGTCCAAATTGCGGTGAATTTGTTATTTTAATTTATTACTAACACATTAATTTCAAGTAAATTGCTACCGTAAAAGTCAGTTTTTTGTGATCATAAAATTTATAAACATGTGAATATAATTAATTTTTCCTCGATAATATGGAGAACCAGATAGCGAATTTACTTGATCGAAAATTATTAAAGGTTGGAGTTTTGATTATAATTTCATTATTATTGCCAAATTCAGAAGGGCCCTATTAGACGAATTTCTAATTGATTTGAGAACGTGACAAGCCGTCCGCCATTTTGCTGTTGTAATTGAAACCCGTTCGAAGACAAAAACCTACCTTCCCGGGAATAAGAATAGGAAGATTTATATATGTCAAGCAGTACCATCCCAGAATTATTTGATGGAATGAAATCCTGAAGTAGAATATTTAAAACTCCACCGAAATAGAAGCCAGAATAAATAAGATAAGAGAAATAATTATTTTTTTTTTAAATTTTATTAACTTAATCTTGACTTAATAAATCATCTTAAATTAATTTTTGCGTTTAATTTGTTGGTCTGTACTTGGCGCTCAGAATTAATTGTTTGGGGAAAATTGATAAAACTCAGAGGGAAGCCACGGTCCCAGGAGCTAGCCTAGGGTAAATTAGGGTTACAAATTTGGCGCCCAACGTGCAAATTTAATTTTTATGGAATTAATTAAGTTACAATTTTCCGATTTTTTCTTGTTTCTATCGGTTACGGTTTTCCTTGGTTTTGCTAGTTTTTGCTGTTTTTCAATTTTTTGTCGCCAGTTTGTTAAGATTTTTAATTTTCTTATATTCCGGACAAACACAAATTCAAATAAGTTTTTTAATCCTATTATTTAGCAATCGAAATTTTTGATTTATTTAACCTTTTTTTCGTGTTATTCGAGTTTTACATTCTTTCCCTTTTTTTCAAAATTTGTTCGATTAAATTTTGTTCTTTTTCGGTTTCATCTAATCTGTTCGCTTGTTCCAAGTTTCTTACCTACCCATTCTTTCAATTATCCAGTTGTTTGTTTTATTTTTAAAATTTTTGTATTTTTTTTTTAATTGTTTTTAATTTTTGTTTTCTTTTCGATTGTTTTTTTTTTTCAAATTTCACTTTTATTTGAAAATTTACCGGATTTTTATTTTTTCCGCATTTTTCATATTTTTTTTCTATTAATTTTTTTTATATTTCTCTTTAGTTGCTCGTTTGTAACCAGTTTTTTTACCTATTTATGACCAGTTTTTAATTTTTTCCTGTTTTATTTAATTCCCACATTTTTTGTATATTATATTTTCTGCAAGTTTTTTTTTCGATTCTATTTTCCAATTTCTTCAGTTTTTTCTTTTTTTTTTCGATTTTCTCCCATTTTTAAAAACTACTTAACTAAATTTAACTGGTTCAACATGTCAGCTCTATGATATTCATTCATGGGAATACCATTTTTAAAACCTCAAGAAAGCATGCTGTACTCTATGGTATCAGAATGACAAGAATATTGAGGGGACCACACAGTCCACGCATATTCTAGGCCAGACCTCAACAATAAACAATAAAACAATCTTAAGACCTCCAAAAGCAAATGTCTACAGTTTCTTAATATGAATCCTAACATCCTATAACCTCTATGACTAATGTTGTTAATGTTCTACAAATGTTGTATTCTCATCAAACCACACCTCAAGATCCTATGTTATTTTAGTGTACTTTAAATGCGTATCATTAGTACTATAAGATGACTCAAATTGTCTCCTACCCTTAAAAAAACAGATTATTTGTCAATAACCACTGCCAAATTTCATCTAAATCACTCTGCAAACGCAAAATATAAGTTTAAGTCATCTGCAAACATGATGACTTAAATCTCTCTCCAATGTCATTCGCAAAAAGAATGAAAAATGACTCCTGAGGAACTCCTGAAGAAACATTAAACCTATCTGAAATAAAAATTTTAACCTTAACACACTGTGAACGATCCTTCAGGAAACTTTTCAACCATACCACTTCGTATATTACTTTAATCAACGTTTCCAATGATTTTGTTTTGTTTCAAGATCAAAACAAAATTCTTTTTTTTTCAATTTTCAATGAAATTAAATATTTTATAAATTAATCAGGAAACAAGTCAATAAATAATTGATTATACTTAATAATTTGATAAGTTATACGCAATGTTGTTAAGAGCGTAGGGAATCTCCAATGCGACAAAAATAACTGTAATTTCTATTCGACAGAGTTAGTTGGCCAAGCTGGAATTTTTGTAGACAGACGATTAAATTTGGTACAGAAAATAAATATTCAAACATCACTACTTCTGCGACATCTTTTAGAAAAACTAATAATTTCAAGTTTGGCAACTACATAGATAACATACATAATAAATAGATCTAATATTCACCAACCTACGGAGTTGTAAGTATGATGAAAATAAATTAATTTTAATTTTTGTTAAACAAGGTATTCAATTTTTTGAAGTTATACTTCTATTCGTGCACTCGGCGGAAAAGATTTGTGTGGGGTTAAATGTGAAAAATCATTACATATGTAATGGTGTGAATAAGAGAGAGACAGAAACACATATAAGGTATATTGGTCAGTAAAAATAAAGATGAACTATTTACCACATGTTTAGTCATAACTATAAGTCCTTTGAATACCGTTTAAACATTCAGTACATTAAAAAGAGATAGATATACAAAAAACAGTCTGAGCTAATGTTTTGAATATAATAGTGACGTATCACATTGTGTTTGACAAATTGTTTTATAATTCTGTCACGTAAGTAAACATATAAAGTTTAGTATTTTATATTTATAATATTAACAATATTATTCAGTAATGAATATTGTAGTGTAGTCCATAGTACCGTTACATGGTTGCATTATATCCTGCACTATGCTTTTGAGATTGTTGGCTACATAAACAGAGTTTTTTAGAATAGTCGAAAAGTGGATTTCGAACAGAAAATAGATAGAAAAATTACAACTCGGTAAGTATTCCAATTTAAGTACTTGGGGTTTTTGGGGTCGCTGAACACGAATATCATGATGTCGAAAGTCTCCGCGGCAATTGGTGCCTAGGGTATTTACCTCTTTTCCTGGGGTTTTATGTAAATTCTGTACAAAATCAGTGCACACTTGGAACTCGGCGGTTTTTTGAGTTGCTGAATACGAATATGATAATGGCGAAAGTGTCCGAAACACCTGGTGCTTAGGACGGACCTCGTCTCCAGGAATTTTATGCAAATTCGATACAAAATGAGTGTGCACTCGGTACTAGGAGGTTTTTGAGGTCGCTGAACACGAATATCATATAATGATTTTGCTAAATCATTCGCATACAAATTTATGAATCTGGGCGAGTGCATAGAAGTATAACTTCTGCCGACTGCCACATCCGTTTTTTTTATTTTAGAGGTATCCATTTTTTGCCTCTTACATGTACAGGAATGGGAAATTGTGTAATTTGATAAAAAATGAGCATGGACAAATAGGATTTTTTAATGTTGAATCATTATTGAAATATTAATAATTGTATCACTGGTATCCTTTACCTACTCCTCAAGAAGATACCTTTGAATTAATAATACATATTTCCAAATTCCTACTCCTTAATAAGCAAAACTTCCAATACAAAATGTGAAAAAATATTTCTCGAAGAATTTATGTTATGAAAAATCCCCAATAAAATATATCAAGAAAGTTCACCATGTAAAGTTCGAATGATTAATCATCTTTCAAACCTGACCATCTGCCAAGCCGTTCCTGCAGAGCCCTCGACAAAAAATTTAAGAAAACAAGTGAATTATCATTCTTCCAAGACATCAAAGTGCAACAGTTCAGTGCGGTAAAACTACAGACAGTATTTCTTTAATCGGAACTTTTGTTTTTCAAAAAAAAGTTAAAAGTTCCTTCGACTAATGTAGAATCGACACATAACACTACTCGCTTGTGTATACGACTGTAGCGTCTGCGCACGTCTCATTTAACGGTTTTATTCCACGGACTTTTCGTTACGGTTTTACTATTACATTTTTTTCAGTTCGGTCGCGCAGCAAAATCCCTATCTCCTCCAAGCCTGCCGTAAGGAACTTCGTTCCAATAAATCCATCATGTGATATAAAATCAACAATTTTAAATTTCGTACCTATCAAACTTCAAAAAACAAATTCAGAATATTCATTCACCAAAAATAGATTTTAATTTCCCTACTATGAACGACACGGTTATCAAAATGAAACCATGAAAATTGGACATTATAAATCTTGACGAAACTAAAACAGTAAAAGATTCTCTACAAATTCAAAGTAAAAATTTAGAAAATATTGGAAAACAGTTTAAAATTCAAGAATTTAGCAAGTTGTATTTATGAAGTCGATAGACTCAGAAACTATTTGACCGATCATTATGAAAATTGGTATGAACATGTATTTTTCCACGGAGAAGGTTTATATGCTATGCCCATTGATATAACTCGCCACCAGGCGGCGCTGTAAAGTATCAACCGATTGTCATGAAAATTGGTATGTAGGTATATGTATTTTTCCACGGAGAAGGTTTGTATGATATGCTCATTGATGCCACTCGCCACCAGGTGGCGCTGCGGAGTAGCAACTTCTGTCCCGTTCAACCGATTGTCATGAAAATTGGTATATATATATATATATTTTCCACGAAGAAGGTTTGTATAATATGCTCATTAATGCCACTCGCCACCAGGTGGCGCTGCAGAGTAGCAACTTCTGCCCCATTATTATTATTATTATATATTTTTGGTGCGATAAGTAAAACAAAACGATAAACTTTTTCTTCTCTATCTCTTCTCTTTTATTTTTCTTAAATTTATTTTAGTTGTTAGCGTAGCAACGCGCGCCCGGTACATCTATATACAATAAAAAACAAAACAAAAATCGTAAAAATTTGAAAAAATGAGAACAAGACATCAGTGTTAGGCGGTACGAAGTCCGCCGGGTCAGCTAGTAATAATTATTTTAGCAATTATTGTCAAGATATATAAGAAGAAATTTTGTCAGCCAACCCCGAATCAAGAAAATGAATACATAGACCACCGAGCTATGGAACTAAGAAATCAAATTTAAATGGAAAGTTTATTGTGAATAACATTGGTTATTCCAAGAAATAAAAACTTACATCCAACTTCGAATAACAATAAACTATTAATATATCAACCATTAGGCACATCCGTGAAACAAAAATTGCTTTTATTGTCTTTTGTTAAGGATGGCACCTCTGAATTGACGATAAAATTTGATGAAAATTAGAACAAGTGCTAATTCGAAAAGTTGTATAAAACCGTATGAAATACCGACCTTGAAGTTCACGATAAAATTGTAGATGTAATACGGATATAACATATTATTGTTCTTTTCAATCTCTAGCTAAATAGCTATTGTAGAAACCATTGGGATGTTAGAAATTTATTTACAAAAATAAAGTTTCTTCAAATTTTTAAAAAAATCGCTTTTAACACCTACAAAATTTAACTTGCCAGTGAATCGATAAAAATAAATAATAATCATATTCTCCTATGATTCAACAAATTCAAAATCATTCAAAACGTAATGTGTTCACGAAAAAAAAATTGAACAATTATTGGAATAGTTAAAAAAAAATTATTAAAATTATGCAAAAATACTATGCACATTGGAATAAGGTCTTTTTGAACATTACATGTTAAAAATATAAAGATCCCTATTGAAGTTTATAATTTTGTTAAATTATTTTTTACAAATTATAAATAATTTAAACATAATATTCTTTGAATCAAATTAACAATGAATTGAATTTTTTACAACAAAACTAAATTGTGAATCATTATCTCAAGGATAAACTAAGGTCATGTAATTTTGATTGTACTAATTTCAGTTAAAATTGCCATTGTGATGTTCACGCGCCATGTTGAGGAAAAAATCGTTTTTTACAACGAGATCGTTCAACTGAAACGCTATCTATTTTTAAAAATATATATTATGTATACATATATACCATCAAGTCAAGGATTTGACGCACTCGGCATTATGGTATAAGTGATTGTAGCTTTATTGCAAATTAAAAAAAAAATAAACCATCTTTAACGTTAAAATATCGATTAAAAATTTTAGGTTTGAATTTGTCATCTTAGTTTTTGTCTAATCAATTGGAAATTGTCAGTGGATTATTATTCGTTGATTTATCCCGCAAGTTCCGGAATTTTTCAAATTGAACTATTAATATTAGTCCAGTAGAATTGGTCCTAATAAAAGTTCCGACTTTTTAGTTTCGATGAAACATTACAGAATCATTCAGGGCAATATAAGAAGTGACAGGATATATTTTTTTTATTTTTGTCCGTGCAATTTTTTGCAAATTGACAAAAACCAATCCAATTCCATTTTTTTTTAAAGTGAAACTTTCATTAGATCGTTTTTTGGTTTGTGTTAGTGCATGTCGCAGGTCGGTCGAACGCCGAGTAGGTATAAAGTATAAAGTAGGCGGCGCCTATAGTTTAATACAAAAATGTACGGGAGTGAGCAGAAATGCTAATGAAAACAATCCTACTATTCGTATTAATACGAACTTTGACTGCGTAAGTATCTACGACATGTAACGTCGACTGTTATATTCTACCTATTCGTATTAATACGAACTTCGACTGCGTAAGTATCTACGACATGTAACGTTTTAAAAATATTACAGTCGTAAATAATAATTTTTGAAACTGAAAATATGGTACTTGAGCAATAAATTATGTAACATATATTAAATAAAATCTTTTAAAATTAATCAAAACACTTTCATTTTTAAACAAATAAACTTTGTAATTATCCTACCCTTGTTGTATATATTCATCTCATTCTTTTGTCGATTTACTGAAGTTTTCACTTCTATCGTGTGTGAATCGCGCACACACACCTTTTGATTTTGATTTCGATTTAGATTTCAATTTCAATTTAGATTTTGATTCGATTTTGATTTCGATTTCGACGCCTACAGTTTGCAGCAGCTAATTTGATTTTGATTTCGATTTCAACGCCTATAGTTTGCAGCAGCTCACAGTGTAGTGTGCTCCACGCTATATTATTTGTGTTTAATTTGATTTTGATTTTAATTTTGATTTCGATTTCGATTTCGACGCCTACAGTTTGCAGCAGCTGACAGTTTAGTGTGCTCCACGCTATATTATTTGTGTTTAATTTGATTTCGATTTTGATTTCGATTTCAACGTCCATAGTTTGCAGCAGCTGACAGTGTAGTGTGCTCCAAGCTATATTTTTTGTGTTTAATTTTATTTATATTCGGTCCATTCCAATTTTCCAAGTATAAAATTAAGATTGATAAAGCGATTTTTATACCCTTAATGGAATATTATTCGAAAAATTTTTAGTTAAATGTCTATAGTGTGAAAAAAAGTTTCACTTTTACCGTGGTTTCATAAAACCACACAACGTTTTTTTTTTGCTTCTTCTTCAAAACTGTAAGTTTTATGAAAAAGAGTTTCAAACAAATGTTGTAGATTATTTTCTCTACAACTTTTGTTTGAAACTTTTTTGCAATTTCGTATCATTTTTGCGATAAATAGTTTTCAATGATGAAATTTTGTTTAAAACTTTTTTCATAAAACGTACAGTTTAGAAAAAAAAGTTAAAAAAATATGAATTGTGGTGGTTTTTGCAATTTGCAAAAAATTGCAAAGGCGAAAAATTTTAGGATTTATGGGGGCTGGAATATTATAAACAAATTAAGTTTACTCCATTAATTTCACTTTATTTTATTCAACCGGCAAGAGAAAAGAATATCTTCATTCAAAGAACTCTCTGTCTCGACTTTCTTTGAAAACTTTTTTTAAGATATATTTATATATCTAGTATTAAGTGATGATCTGAGTTCTTTATCATCTTTCTCATGCTTATCTTATATTTAGGACTAATTCTTTTAATACAAACATTTTTTCTCACTTAGACACTTATTCTACAAGAGGGTTGTGCTTATGGATTAGCGATTAGCCCATTGTTGTATAAAATAATATCCATTTCATTATGTCGTAGATAAATTTTGAATTTATAGGCCTCATTTAGATAATTAAAATAATAATTATATTTTTCAACAAAAATTAAAAAAAATATCCTGTCACTTTTTATATAGTCCTGAATGATCATATAAAGTTTAATCGAAATACAAAATTGGGAATTTAGGACCAATTTGACTTGACTATATTTAACATAATTAATTTTTTTGTTAGAGTACTCGAGTACCTGTTTTTGAGCGTATTTAGAAGCCCTCGTTACAATTATAGATATTGGTCCTACAGCTCATAAAGTTAGGATATTTTTGGAAATTTTCTCCTCTTTTTAAATCTCTTTATAGGTTTGACAATTTTTAAAGAGGACACTGAAGAAATTAGGATTGGTAGATGAAGCAAACTGCAGATTCTGTGGGGTAGAAGATGAAACCTCAATGCACATACTCTCAGAATGCATTGCATTACGTAATTCTATGGTCAAATACCTACACGAAGATCTACCTAACATGAAACCCAAGGATATCCTAAACTTTCTAAGAAAGATAGGACTCAATGTTTTTATTCAACATTTTTTCGGCGCGGGCGATTTTTGCATCTTTTTTATTTAACAATATGATTCAAGTATGAGTTTGATGCATCGTGTCAATTACTTAAAAAGGGCACCACACTTTTTTACATTGCATTTTTTTTATCCGCACTTTTTTTAATTCATATTTAAAAATATATTTATTTTTTAATTTTTAGTTCAGTTTTTCAAGGGTACTATAACAAGATTTTGATTATAATCGGCTATTTTTGTGGTATCTAGATTTCGAGAATATTTTAGTTAGCTCGAGGGCTTTAATCTTTGATTATTAATGTCAAATTATGTCGAAACAAATTGTAAAATTTTCGAGAAATTTAGCAACAACAAAAATGGCAGACTATTAATCAAGGTCGTGTTATATTTAGGAAGAAATATTTGACATGTATATTTGACGTGACTATTTCTCTAGAGAAATAGTCGCTGATATTTGATTCTGATTGGTCCAATTTCAAAAAATTGTGACATTCTATTGGTTAATTTGAATCGAAGGAAATAATCACAACTATTAAGGCGGAAACACATTATTAAAACGCGACGCGACCCGATGAAACGCGATGCGTGTTGAGTCGAATCAAATGTATTGTTACTATAAACTAGAATCACACTATAAACATCCGACGCAACGCCATGCGCACACACGTCAACCGATCCAGACGTGCCAGGTCGGTGTGTTGCCCATGGTGGGGGTAAACACGCTATCCGACGCGGCGCGGGCGGTATGTTTCTAGACAACACGCAACACCACGCGTCAGTCGTTCGAGAACTGTAATAGAGCATATATGCATTTTTTGATCCCATCCTTATTTTTCAAACAAATTTTTGCATTTATTTAGCGAAATGACCGACGAACAATTAATTGAGTTGGTAAAACGATATCCTGCCCTATATGACATGGATTTAGGTATATACAGGGATCAAACTTTCTTCAAAGTCTTCACCTGACTCGTTATTTATTAAATCCATAGTACATAACCATACACTTCGACTGCTGTTAGCTAACTGTATTCAGAAATTGCTAGTTTATCGTGGCGTCGCGTGTTGGTAATGTGCACGGTGGAGATCGGGTGTCGACACGTTGCGTCGCGTCGCGTTTTAATAATGTGTTTCCGCCTTTATTTATTAATTTTTTTATAAGTATTATTACAAGAAACTGTAATAGTGTCTTATTTAATAAAGCGAGTTATCAATCAACAAATGTTGCAGAATGCAGAATATTAATTATTCTATCGCTTTACGAGTTTTTGAAAAACATTTTCAAAGACATTGACCATTTAACTAAGAAGAAACAACTACTTCCCGGGCTATGTGCCCCCATGGATAGTGATTTATACTTCAAAGTCAAACGGGGTTGGCATATCTAATAGATAATTTAAACCAATCATTTTGGTTTGTAGTTAGAAGGGACAACATAACTTGTAGACCGGTTTCGGTGTCTTTGCACCTCGTCAGTACAAGGTATATGTTATCCGTCAGCGAGCTTAAAGCATAATCGCTGACTGAAGACTACACTGAAATCACAATCAATATATATCTTTCAATAACGAAAGTGTAAAAGATGTGATAGTAGTGACATCTTCACCTCTAACGGCAAACCAAAGATTGACTTTGAAGTATAATTCAATATCCTTCGGGGCACATAGCCCGGGAAGTAGTTGTTTCTTCATAGTTCAATGATCAATGTCTTTGAAAATGTTTTTCAAAAACTCGTAAAGCGATAGAATAATTAATATTCTGCATTCTGCAACATTTGTTATTTTTTTTATAAGTTTGACATATTTTAAACAGTTTGTGAGATATAAGGAAACAACCAAACCCATTTCTTATCAGTTTACTTTTGTAATTTTTGCGAGCGCAATTTGAATTATTTAAAAACTTTCTGCATGCCATTCCGAATCAAATTACACCTCAACAAAATTTTTGGGAGATGAAAAAGTTTTAATACCAAAAAGCTCTTGTCAAATATACTAAAAGTTAATAATTGTATTTTAATACATGAAGAGAACGTAATATACATATATTAGTATATTACGTAACAAGAGTGGTAAGTAGGACATTACGTACGAGTGGAAAAGTTACGCACGAAGCCGCGTAGCGGCGAGTGCGTAATCACACGAGTACGTAATACCTCTTACCACTCGAGTTACGTACTATGCTTTATCTACGACTCAATATTTTAATTTCAATTCTAAATATTTGACATTTTTAAAAAAATATATGACGTACGTACTGTACTGTTATCTACTCCTTTGGCAGTAATACTCATTGTCACCATGCAGGGTAAGTAAGCTATAACGCACAGTTGTGCGTAATGAAACGTCATTCCAACTGTGCGTTATAGCTTACTTACCCTGCATGGTGACAATGAGTATAAATAAAATTTACTGTCAAAGGAGTAGATAAACAAAATTATACTTTAGGATTTACTAGTAGAATAGTGCATTTATAAATTAGCAAGATTAGTGCTTACCTTTTGGGTCCAATTTTTCAGGGTTAAACCATGCATCTGAAAATAAATTTTAGTATAAGCAAATGTTAGTACATATATACAGGCTGTTAGAAAATTAAAGAAGATTAAAATTTATTTCTAAATAGTAATAAAAAATATATATTATTAATTGGTCATTGTTTTTAGTTTTTATCAACATCAAAAAGTGATAGAAAATTATGAATAATAAAATTTTTTATATTTATATTTAATTTAATCCACTAAAATTAAATTGGAATGAACTAATATTTACATAGAAATTAACTCAACGATTTGTCTTTAATAATATTGCTTCTATTATTGAAGAATTTCTTTTTATCATAAATATGAAAAGTGCAATTTGTTAGATTAGCTTTTGTCTAAGATTTTATAACGTAATGATCGAAGAATTTATGTATCACAAATATGAAAAATGAAATAATTGTGTTGACATGTTTGATAAAAATCGGATTCAGAAAGTTCAAAACTCCTGTTCGAGATTTGTTAATAATCTGAGAAAGTATGACCACGTCTTCCATACGTTTCGTAATGGGCTGGCTTAATATGGAAAACCGCCACTTACTTCACCTTGGAACTTTCGTTTTTAAAATATTACATGGTGATAACTCTCCCTCATCTATTTTCACAAAATTTGTTCCTAGATCTAAAATTCATTCACTGAATAATCTAAATATCCGTGAATGTAATAAACTGACAATGCCACACCACCGTACGGCTTTGTTTCAAAGGAGCTTTACGTATAATGCTATCCAATTTTATAACTCCTTGCATACGCATTTTTATAATTTAAACGTGAAACAATTTAAATTTCATGATAAAAAGTTTCTTTTGCTAAACAAACAACCATAATTATTAACTCGCAGTCTTAATATACTGTTTCTTTTTTCCTTTCATTTTTTCTTTATATTTTTAATCTTTTTATTTCAACTGGTTATACCCTGTGTAAGTATAGACAAACGTTATTTTTAGATAATATATACCTATGTAATATTTTGTTTATGCTGGTATAGAAGGTTAAGTAGAATAGCAATCATGCTAGACTTCGCCTTCCTTAGCAGCCTATTTATATAAAAAAATACTTTGTAATTATTATTTGATATTTCCTAATAAAGACGATTATTATTATTATTATTAATTACTTAGTTTACAAGTTGTAGCTCAAAAATTTGTCGTGAGCGGTGTTGCAGTAAAATTATCACCATTTTCTCGTTGAGATTAATAATTCTAATCCCTTTACGAGTTGGTACGCCAAACATCCGGTATATTTGTATTAAGCCTCTTTGAAATACAAGGTATTTCTAAATTTATTCGAAGAGGTCAACCCAAGTTGCTGAAAAATTACTAGATTCGATAATTCTTTAATTAACATATTTAATTTTCTTTCGATATAATATTAAAGTTTTCATTATTTTTTATTTAAATCGAAGAGCTCAAAAAATATTAACAAACGCTTGGTGTCTGAAATTAGCAGACAGTTGCATGGATGGCTTGCAGGATCAATCTCTTTTCGAATTTTTGATAGCGAAGTTTTTCTTAACATTTGTAACATACAGAAAATATTCGGTTAAAGGTGAAGATGATGATTGAACATAAGGAATTTTTTAGATGGCGTAGTTATTTTTTTTTGGGTTTATTTAAATGACTATTTAAAATAAAACTCTGCTTTAACTCAAGTGACATTGCCCGTTCCAATAACTCATTTCATTTAGATTTCTAAAACCCGACAAAAGAAAAACAACTATTTATTAAGCTTTTAATCTTTTTTTGTTATTAAACGTAATTTATATTTTTTTGTAAATAATTTCTATTGATTGACTGCGATTCGTTGCGTGTAAATAACTGTTTTAAATTATTTTGAATAAAAATTACTATATCTATTAACTACTAGGTTGCTACGGAAAATAATACATAATAGGTATCTGGCCTTGACCTTGAAAAGAAACTTATGTAATCAATGCTTATACTTTTTCAGTATTATTTACTTGGGAATTTTTCATTTATATTGTTAACAAATTCTTTCTGTAAATTTAATAACAAGATGTATTTATTATTTTTTAAAGAACTACTACTACCTTATGTGTTGAAAAATGTTTCAAAAATATTTCCTTAGGATGTTAAAAGACTAATATCACGTCACGTGAGCTTATATGCCGTCACATTATTTTGATGGTACTATCACGCTTAGAAACACACTGCTATCACGTCTAATGGAATTTTTGTGAATATTGCATTGGTTTTCAGTGAATGAAATAGCAAATGAATTTGATAGCTCAATTAGTTCTTCGGAATTGGAAGAATGAATGAAAAGGGTAGGTGGTAGTTGTATAGTTTTAGATGAATATGGTAGAAACCTAAAACAGAGTATACGTACACGGTATAAATAAAATAGGAAGCAATTGCGTTTAGAAATATTAGCTGCTCGTTGGAGATGTTTCCGAAATGTTTAGAAGTACAACCAGATTTTGTTGACAAAATTGTCCTTATATCGTGTTGCCTGGATAACATGTTAATCAAAGATAAAATATTTAAATCTGACACTGAATTAACGCATCTTCCTTAACAAGTGTTCTTAAATGTGAATCCTATAAGAAGATATTGCAGTTGCGAAGACTTAGAGGTTCGAGAGAATTATAAGGACTATTTTATTTCAGATAATGGTACTTTAGCTTGGCAAAAAATAGGAGAGGAAGAATTAATATATAACATGTCACAATTATTATCTAAAATAATAAAGAATAATACAATCAAGCATTTTAAATATAAATATGTTCCTGTTAAAAGAAGTTCTCTTCCAATCTCCTCCCAAGATTCTTGGCGAATATGTTGATCACGATATTCATTTGATATTTGATTATATATCTCTTGATTTTCCCGAAATTTTTATATTAAAACTTTATTCATTTTCCCTAATCAGATGAACGCTACTAAAATTTATGAGCTCACTGAGACAAATTGTGAGCAAGTGCAGAGAACAACAACGTGAAATCAAACGTGAGGCCTGTGACGTGATATATATGAGGCAACTATAAGGCTGGGCGCCGACGCTCGGTTTCCTGATTCGGTTTCCGGATCAGGAATTCAGATTCGGAATTCTGTGTGCCTAGCGCATTGTATTAGGAATTTATACTGTCAGTTCGAATAGCGACGTTTCTGTGAAAGCATAAATGGACGACGACGATGAATTGATTGCTATTCTACTTTTACTGGCGCTAGATATAAAGAAGAAGAGAAAACGACGTTATTAAGTTTTTTTCCGTTCTTACGACCCAAACGCACGGAATGAATTCCGAAACGAACGTGGGTTTTTTTTCCGTTCGGAAATAGTTAGGACATGTGCATCTTGTTGAACATTTTGTATGTAAATGAAGCATTCAGGTTTCAGAATCTGAATTCCTGATCCGGAAACCGAATCAGAAAACCGAGCGTTTGCGCCCAGCCTAAGGCAGAAACACACTGCTGGCACGTCACGTGAAGTGACGTGACTTTGAAAATATGTAGTTCAATATTTTAACATGCATTCAGGTCTATCAGAGACACTGTTATCACATCACGTTGCTCACGGCATGCTTTGCGTTATCACCCGATTAGATTTTCATGTCAGTACAGTTATTTGCTCACGTGATACGAGATTTGTTGTGGTTATTGCTTAGATGGGATTTCGAACATGGAGGAGATTTTCATTGATAAAGTTAGACAGCATGAGATACTGTTTAATGTTTAATATAACGTCAAGTAATTATATAGACCAGTGCATGCGGCAAGAGATTGGGAATGACTTAAAGATAGATGTGGAACGTTTTAGGATGTTGTCATCTTTGATTAATTTCATGAAACCATATTGATCTATATATAGCATTTGGGATTAGCAATAGCAATGCAGTTAAAATTTTCTTCATCCTGCCCCTTTTCATTTAGTACTAGACCACCAAACTCATCAGGTGAACTAGCAATGGTGGAGACGTGATACAAAATTTGATCCGATACGTATTTCCATGCTTGTCATGTTCTGTAGCACACGAGACGTGGCAGCAATACAACAACATAACACACTTTTTGGTCGTGACGTGAGTCTGCGTGAGGTCCGTTGAACTAATCTGTTTCTGCATTTATTCGCAGGTTTTATTTTTTTCGTTAAGTTATCTGTTTAATTTATAGATTGCATCGTTAAAGCAGTGTCTTTCAAATTAAAAACTTTAACTGTTGTTTGGTAAATATTTTTTTTTTAATTTATAAAGAAAGTTACTGAACCACAAACAATTAGGTATAGTCTAGAGACTGCCTAATTGGACTTTTATATAAATAAGTTTAAATTTAGCAATAAAATCAGGAAATGATTCATAACTTTTTTAATATAGTATCTGACTTCGAATTTTTTTTTCACAAAAATATATTTATAATATTAATATAAAGTATGATTAAAATAGGATCGTGCCACATTTCGTACAAAATTAATGTCCTATATCGACACTCATATATTATACATACATTTTTGTATAAAATCATATAGTCTGGTCGAGATCTTGGTTTTCAGCGAAAAATAGATTTTGTAATCGTAAATTTTATTGTAAATTGGTATTTTGGATTTAATAAAAAATTTGAGAAAACGTAATTTTTGATAATCCCGCACTTAAAAATTGCATTTTTTATAAACAAAAAACGAAGAGAAAAAAAGACGCTCCCGTTTTGTAGCTGTAACTTAAACGATTGAAATTTGAAAAAAGATTCTGAAAGAGGAGTTTACCATGATGAAATATTAAAAAATAAAAAAAAATTGGCCACTTTGATGCATATATTATAATTTTTTAAAGTAACGAAAAAGTAAAAAATTGGGAATCCGAATTTGTTTATAAAAAATTGTTTATAAAATAAACAATGAAAATTTAAATAAAAAAAAATAAGTAAGTATTTTAGAAGTCTAAAAATAGAACAAAAAAAGTGTGAGGTGTCAAGGGACACCCGGATGGAACGAAGTTCCGTTCGATTAATTAGTGAAGGAATTAGTAATTTGTAAACACAACAGACTGTTTATACATACATAAGCATTTATTATTGTCTGTATAAAATCTCTACTTACCTAACGGAACTTGTGCAGAAACACTGTCAGGATACATTATTGTTTTTATTTTCTATTATTTTAATATTTATTATCTACAAAAAACGTGTATAAACTTAACAAAGTCGCGACACTACACTTTTCAAAGCAAAATAGATTATCACCATTTTCACCTGAATATTTTCAACAGTTCGTTTCTTTTAACAAAAGTGTCTATTTATACAATACCAATCTCTTAGATAACACATCTTTTTAGAATTACTTTTTATAATTTAAAACAGGAATTAACAATTCAATACAAAATTTTAAAATTAAAATATTTGACAGTAACTGACAGTTAAGGTAATTTGACGTAGGTACCTAACTAGTCAAGTTACGAACTATTTTTAAAATGTTTATGCATTTATTAATTTATAAAAACAGGATGAAATAAAATATAATACTATTATAGGTAATTATTTTTTTTCTACAGTATTTTCTTTTTAATGTACATTTTCTTTTAATTTAAAATAGTGTCTTTTTAATTGTAATATATCTATCTATGAGAGAGATGGAGAGAGAGTTATTTATTTTTTGGTCTGTGAGAGAGAGTAACATGCGTGTGTCGTGTCGTGACAACTTTTGGTATGAATTTTTTTTGGCTAGCTCCTAGCGTCAGTCGTAACTGTTCGTAACGCCCGAAAGGGAACTTCGTTCCAAAAATTATATTGAGTACAGCTAATTATAATTTTTAGAAAAAATCCGATTCCTTAATTAATAATTGAAAGGTAGGATAAATACAAAAAAAATGTTTATAAACAATTAAAAATGCTTTTTAAGATTTTTTTAAACCATTATTTTACCAAGACAAAGTGTTATTTTTTATTTAACTAGTCTATTTGTTTATAAAAAAAATATAAACAAATGACGTAAAAAATTGTTTAGCAAAGCTTCTAAATGCAATATAATCATACTAAACCAATTAAAATGAAATATTTGTTAAAAAAAATTAATTACATTTTCCGGATTTTTAGTTTTTTACCTTCCGAACAGCAACGCTGTTAGAGGAAGGTATTGTGATCGCGAAAAATTTCGATCTCGGGTTTTTAGCGGAAATACGCGTTTTAGGGTTCCTTGAGTCTAAAAAACCCAAAAATAAAAATGTCTGTCTGTGTGTCTGTGAACACATTTGCGGCTAAACGGCTAATCGGATCGGAATGAAACTATAAAACCTTACTTATAATCACCATCGGAGGAATCTGATAGAATTTGAGTAAAATCGTCCGACCGGAAGTGGACGTTTACTCTTATCAAAAAATGGAATTTTTTGAAAATATTGGGTTTTCATATAGTTATTGGCAAAATATTTATACTTTGTGGAAAGAACATGTAATTTCCGACATTTTTGAAAGAATATATATTGACACTTTTATCAAAAACTGGAAATATGTGAAATAAAAATTGTGGATTCGCTCTTTCACTACTTGTTATTATACATGCTACTGTTAGGAAGGTCGTGTGGTGCCCACACCAGATTTTTGTTTATTATTTAGAAAATTCAATAAATAAATGAAAAAACTTTTATTAACTTTTACAGCGGAATCTTGTTCACTGTGTATATAAGAAGAGTAGGGCTTCACACGAGAGCGAGATTTTTCTCGTCTCGTTCTCGTCTCACTTTTCCGAAACGAGACGTTTTGGAAAATACTATGAGCGATACCGAGAGTCTCGTTAAATTTTTTTATGATGTTTTTATTCGAAAAATCTGAAATAGCCTGTATAGAAAACAATATATTTTAGAAAATATAAAATCTGGTGACCATCTGTAATATATTTTATTGTAAATTTAAACAGAAATCACTAACCGAGTATGATTTTTTCACATTTCTACTTCAACTTGTTCACGCTTCTATAGTAACTCATCTCTTATCATGAATATTTATCCTCGCAGATTTTTATATTTCAAGTTTAAATGATTTTTTTTTAAAGATCGATGGGTTACCTTTCTCTTGGTTGAGTTTATGTGTCTATAATAAACTAGACTAGAGAGTAATAAACCTGTATACTATCAAAAGGGTTTCTTAGGCTCGAAATTTTCTACCTGGAAAATCCTCTTATTTACTACAGCATTAAAATAGTTATTTATGATATGAGTGTTAAAAGTGAGGTTTTATTTTGTGAGTGAAAACGTTTGTGAAATGAGCGGAGCGAATTGAACAATTTCACGAACAAAATAAAATCACTTTTAACACAAATACCATACAATGTTTTTTGTACAACTTCCCTATTTTGATAATAAAACGAGCGAATTTGCAATGACAATAAACCAAACCGTGTTAAAAGTAAACTAAACCGTGTTAAAAGTAAACTTGTTTACATGGCAACGTGTTAAAAGTATTTTTAACACGCTGCTATGTAAACAATCGTTTTTAACATTGTTTCCTATCATTAAAAGTGTCACTTTTAATGACAGTTGTACAAAAAATTATTTATTATTTCAATTTATATATTTATAATCATTATTTACAATTAAGCGAGACGAGACAACTAGTAACGAGGCGAGACCGAGACTTGAACGAGATTCAATTTTTTGGGAATTGACGAGACCGAGGCGAGATTTTTGTTATTCTCGTCTCGTGTGAAGCCCTAAAGAAGAGATTTAATGACAAGTATAGCCTATGAAAAAATTGTTAATTAACAATTGCATAACTTTAACAAAAATGAAGTTAAGAAGTTTTGACCAAAGAGACTGTATTCTTTCAAGTGTATAGATGACACTATAATTTATTCAGATTTTAAAATTAATATTTAATGTTATAAAAAAATTTAATTTCTATTGCACACTTTGCATAGCGGCAGTGGGACAGCCTCAAAACGGTTACGGGCAAACCAATTTTCAGTGCTAAATTAAAATAATAAATAATAGAGCTACAGCTCCGGGAGTCGCAGTCGGGACAATATCCTTCACTTTCAGAATCTTTTTTCAACAATATTTTTGAAGTTAAGCTATAAAACGAGAGCGCCTTTTTTTCTTTTCGTTTTTTGTTTATAACAAATGCCATTTTTAAGTGCGGGATTATTAAAAACTTCTGCTTTCTCAGATTTTTTTCTGAATCCAAAATGCCAACAACCATATTTTTACGATTAAAAGATCTATTTTACGCAGAAAACCAAGATCTCAATCAGACTAAAAATATTAATTGAATAAATAAAATCTAACGATTTTAAAATTATTTAATAACCGGAAAATATTCAGATAAATAAGACACGTATGATTAATAAAAAAACCGCAAGCTCAACCTTATACCGGGTCAACATTTTTTAAAATTACTAACAATTTCAATGATTTCCAACAATCTTTCTCGAATTTCGTGAATTTTTCACGATTTTTAACAGTTTTTCAAGACTGTAAACAATTTTTCGACATAATAATACTCATTATTCTATCCGGCCGAAGACGAATCCAAGTAATCTTCCTAACTGTATTATTTAGAAATCGCAATATAACGCCACCTACCATTTTTTTTCCGCAAAATAGATGTTAAACGATGGTATAAATTTTTTTTCGGTAAATTAACTTAGACCGGCATCTATTAGTTTATAGATCTGTCATGGTCGTTTTTAAATTATTAAAAATTATAAATTATAGCCTATATGTTGTCGATGAATAATAGCTATATATATAACAAAAAAAGTTTCATCAAAACGTTAAAGTTTGACAACAAACGGACTCTTTTTCAGTTTTATTATATTTATAGACTAGGTGTACCCGCGACGTCGTTCGCGTGGCGTGTTAATTGTTACACCAGATGTTAAGCTAAAAGAAGACAAATAAATATGTGAAAACCGCATTCGAATCGGATTAATAGTTTTCATGTGATGCGCGCACAAACATATAGATAGACAAACGTACAAAAAAAATAACCACATTTTTAGGTTCTATATCGATGTACCTGTGACGTCGTTCGCGTGACGTATAGATTGTTGTATAAGAATTTCTCCCCCCACACCGTAATAGTACCTATATTGTAATACAAGTGTTACAATGACAGAGCCGACAGAGGTTTCGTAGTACGAGTTCAGTTTGTGAAACGAACCGCGAAGCGGTGAGTTTCGCAAAGAACGAGTACTACAAACCGTCATTGTAATTCGAGTGTTACATACTATTTTTTATAATGAACTATAAAATCAGTGCAGTGCAACCAATTGTGTAAAACAAAAAGTTACCAAAAACAGTGTTACAATGAATCTATTTCGATACTGTTTTTAGTGTCTAAATAGAAACTTTGTGAACGTGAATTATAAAAAAGTGGTTTTCCCAACATTTCCCTTTACTGCTCTGCTCCTATTGATTGTAGCTTGATGTAAAGTATCCTATAACCGGCTCAGGAGTATGAAAAATAATTTCGTTAAAATCCGTCGAGTAGTTTTTGTTTCTATAACGGTTACACAGACAGACAGACAGACAAAAATTTTACTGATTTCATTTTTGGCATCAGTATCGATCCCTAATCACCCCCTGATAGTTATTTTGGAAATATATTTCATGTACAGAATTGACCTCTCTACAGATTTATTATAAGTATAGATATATATATATATATATATATATATATATATATATATATATATATATACACTAAGCAAAACGATTTAAGGATCAGCTAAAATTTTTATACATTTGGCTTTAAATTGAGATTGACAAAAATCAAACTCACCTTGTATAAAAATGTATGTTTTGCTGATAATAAACTGGTCATTTTTATCACAATATTTACCACTAGACCAAATAAATATCGAATTTTGATGAAATGTAGTTTAAGGTAGTACGGTTATGAATGCAATGTTTCAAGAATTTCGCAAAACTCAGAATATAAGCTCGTAAATGTATAATACACATACTGTTAAAATTTGAAGACGATTTACCTCATCAGATATGAGATATTTGCAATAAAAAATGACATTAATTGTACATGGGGGATGCGTGGGAAACATCAATTTATTTTAATTTATGAATGAATGACTTTCACCATCTCCATGAAAAACTGATATTTGGTAAAATACTATATTTAGATGATATAAAAAAAAAATTAAAAATTTTTTACCTCGTAGTTTCGATAAAAAATTAAAATAAACAACTCGTTTCAGCGATAATTTTCTAAGGAGAGAATATAAAGACTAATGAAATGAAAACGATGTGGCAACGTTGTCACAAGACTTTGACGTTTCTATTACCAATATGGCCGCTGAGAGGCAAATAAAGGTTGTGTTTACTTTGGTTTTGTATTTAAATCCATGTTATTTCGTGTTTAAATTGTCTTTCCCTAACTTTTTGTTGCCGATTGTGTAGTTATAATAGTGTTTGAGTGACTTTATTTATTGTTAAGTTCTAAAGAAATAAACATGAGTGAATATTTTTAGAAGTTGTCATTAGAAGATTCAGATGTTACCTCTAGAAATAAGCAAAAGATGAGTAAAATAAATAATTTAAATGTAAAATCAAAGGTGTGTAGAGCTCTTACATGAATTAAATATGTAATTTGTATTATTTGTCATTATATTTTATTAATAAAACACATTTTAATAAAGTTTATTTTTATTTCTATATTTAGTAAAAATCTATTTGTCTTACGAAAGTAAGCAGTTGGAGCAGAAAGAAATAGCGCGAAATTTAAACGAATTTAATATTTTTAAGGATATCACAACTTTTTTTTAATAAATCGTAACAATTATTAATAATTATTAAAATGAGAGAATAAATCTTATAGAGCAATCTTGTAATTTATTATTATTTATAACAATAGATACAAAATATATTTAACAATATTATAGGTATTAATAAACATTTAAAAACGAAACTTTCACGATAGTAAATTTTTAATTATTGCAATACTTTATGACGAATACGATCACCCGTAAGTATTTATTTATTTATTTATTTATTGCAATAAAAATAGCAAGTTTACTTTACGTATAAAGTATAAACTATAAGTAGGTAAGTTTCAGCGGTTAGGAGAAATAAGAATAAAAATAACGCGACGTTGCCACATTTCCAAACAGAATTATATTTCACACTATATGTGTATACGTTTAAGGGATAGAAGTACACTCACGTTAACAAATTTAACGTACAGTCACAGAACAAACAAACGTGTTTAACGATAGTGCGATTCCAAAACTTTTTGACTGGACTGTCGCGGAGGAACTACCTTAATTCCATTCTTCAAGTTATTAAAAAAATACGATAAACAGTTTTATTTTGAAGTTATTTAGTATTAGTAGTTGGTACAGAATTATGCCCACAAGACAACTGAATACATTTCAAGCATCCATTGTTATCCATCCTATTAGAGATGGAGTGTCACAACGTCAGATTGCCGCCGAAATTCGGGTAAGCCAATCTGTGATTTCAAGAACTTGGAATTGGTTTCTAGAAACTGGTGATGTAGTAAGAAAGCCATATGATCATGCATTACAAAACCTCGCCAGGACCGTATGTTAGTAAGAAATGCAATTCAAAATCCAACTTTCACAGCTCGACATCATACAAATCTACTGCAACAGCATATAAACAGATCTATTTCAACCCAAACAATAAGAAATCGCTTATGAGAAATGGGATTAAGATCCAAAGATCCAGACGGTCAGCAAGGGTACCAGTCTTAACAAGACGACACCGTAGAATGTGTCTAGCATTTTGCCACGTACATGAAAACTGGACTGAACAGGAATGGCAACGAATATTATTCTCAGACGAGTCTCGGTTTCTAGTGTGTGGACCTGATGGACGTGTTCGAGTTTACAGAAGACTGGGTGAAAGATTCCAAGACGATATGGTTCAAGAAAATTGCCATTTTGGAGGAGGATCTGTAATGGTTTGGGAGGCATAAGTTTCAATGGAAGAACTGAGCTTGTTGTAATTGAGGGTGGTACTTTGACAGCATATAGATATATTTCGTATATTTTAGAACCCAATGTATTGCCCTATGCCCAAAATTATGGAGAAGATTTTATTTTCCAACAGGATAATGCCCGTCCTCATGTCGCCAGACAAATTCGAGATTTTTTTCAAGAAAATCAAATTACAGTTATGGAATGGACACCCAAAAGTCCAGATTTAATTCGCATAGAACATCTGTGGGATGAGTTGGGAAGACGAATGAGACAGAGAGAAATGCCAAATAACCTACAACAACTTACAGATGCTTTGCTTCAAGAATGGAAACAGATACCTCAACAAACAATTAGTCATTTAATAAATAGCATGTCACGTCAGCGTAATAAATGCAAGATGAGGTCATACCCGTTACTGAAACTTTTATTAGAATTTTTAAAACAAAAACATTTAATAATTTATTTGTCTCTTACCGAAAATTCTAAAAATATTCGTTTGGTCTTGTTATATATTACACAGATAAATAATATATTTTAATTTAAAATAAAATTCACTTGGGTTCAACTTTAATAGTGATCCTTAATTGATTTTGCTTGCTATATGTCAATGTTAATGATTATAATAATTGTAGCTGAAACGAGTATTTTTTTTATGAATTCATTGATTGTATTCTCATATGTAAAGCATTCATAATCAACGTTTCAAAGATTGGCATGAAAACATGTTATCTGAAAATGTTTCAATTATCATTAAAAATAATAACTTGTTTTGAATAATAAATGATAAAGTAGTGCCTACTTTTAACTGTCATTTAATGATAATTACAACTATAAGACTTTAGTAACTTACAAATCAATAATTATTTTAGTAGATATAAAGGAATTTGAATAAAGTTATCTTATAGCTTGTCATGTTTTTTACTAGTGCATCCTTTAAGCATGCAAAATTCAATGCTCCGAGCAAGACATAGAGATAAAATTAAACTATAAGCTATCTCTCTCGCTATTTGCTCTGATTGGTGGAGCTAAGTGCGAAATGTTATTATTCGTTTCTACTCCGAACATTGAACGATGCCTATAGTCAGTGCCAGCATTATGTTATTTTTTAACTGGGGTTTATGTATTGGATTTTGGCGCCCCCATTGAAGTCATTAAAAATTAAAAATGCCGAAAGGTAAGAAAGTCGAAATTTAAAGATGCCGTAAATATTTATAAATTATAAATACAAAGAGAGAATAAAAAATGCTGAAAGATATAAAGAAAATTGCGGACTCTTCAATGTAGAGATTCTGCCACATTTTTAAAATTTTGAGTCTTTTGTTTTCAGCAAAATTTTTTTCGAGATTTTTAGCTTTCGAAATTCATTTCTTATACGCTCGCGAAAGTTAGTATTTTCGCGAAAAGGTCGTTCTAGGAAAAAATACTTTTTTTGGCATCTTGAAAATTTTGCATTTTTAAATTTTAGTCAGTTCAATTTTCTGCATTCTTTCGCTTACTTTTCGGCAGTAATAAATTTCGGACAACCTGGGGCTGCATTCGCCCCCTCCTAACGCCGTCACTGCCTTTAGTTAGCATAGCTACTTTGATGTACCTTTTCACAACAAATAATTTATAGATCAAAATTGGGTTAAGTGGAACTGCATATCAAAAATTCTATTACATTTAATTTCAACCTAATTTTCTAAAAATGATAAAAATCTAGCTAAGTAGGTGCTTTTAAAAATAAAGGTTATCTATCTCTTAAGAACAATAGATAAGAATTGGTAGGTGACACGTAAAACTTTATTTTACACTTTAAAATAGTGAAACCGATTTAGACATTATATAAATCGCGTTAAAATATGCGCCGTCATCTTGCATTTTCTAATCTCCATTCCTCCCTATTTTTCCAAGGTCATCTTCCAGGCATCTCTTTCTATCTGTCTTATCATACTTTCCCTGCAACTTTTTCGTGGTCTCCCTCGTCTTCTTCTTCCTTTTGGGTTACATTCTATCACTTTCTTTGCGATTCTACATTCTTTGTAAGTGTCCGTAACGTATTAATTGTCTGCTTAGTATTTCATCTGTGATGGCATTTTTTACTCCCATCATTTGTCTAGTTTTTTCATTTATAACTTTCTCTTCCATTGTTTTCCCGCTGCGCGTATCCAGAAATCCATCTCTGTGGCTCTTAATCTTTGTTCGATTCATTCTTTCAGTAGTCAGTTAAACTTTATTATGTTCTTTACTAAAGTATCGTGTATTCGTATTTTGTTATTGTTCTATCCCCGTTTAATATTGATTTATTTTTCTTCCTTTCATGTTTCTATCTAATATTGCTTCATCAAATGCTCCATCCTTTGTTATTTTCATTCCTAAGTATTTGTACACTTCTCCATGCTTGATTTTCTGAACGTATGATAGCTGTAGATCTAGTTGTGTTACCCCAATACATACGCATTCTTTTTTTTCCTTCTTTAATTCTAGGCTCCAAAAAGTGTATTCCACTACAAGTTTGTATATCGTCTATGCATTGTGCTCTGTAAATGAGAGTGTTGTGTCGGCATCGAGAGGTATTCTTTTGGCATTTCTTTTTCCAAGTTGCTAGCACTTGAACAACGTTGGTGATAGACAACATCCTTGTTTTAGACCTTTTGTTATATCGAATTCTGTTGTTAGTTGATTTCCTATTTTGACCTGTGATTTGCTATTATTGAAGAATGATTTCATTGCTTTTATTAATTCGAGATTAATATTTAAGCATTCTGGAGTTGCTCAGAGTTTACTTAAGGGGACACTATCGTAAGCTTCCTTTAAGTCAACGAATATGGGTTTCTTGGTATAGTTTATCCAATCTTAATGTGAAAACATAACCACGCCCTTTAACCCCAACAAAGGATCCGACTTTTGAATCTAGGTTGTCAGATATATTTGCGAATATTCCTAAGTTTATATATTTTGAAAATGTTCTCTCTACTTTACTATTCAATTGTTCGTCAATGACTCTTAGAAAGATAATATAAAAATATTCTTACAAAATATATACTTAAATTAATTAACTAGATTCTTCATATTTAAACAGTTTTGACTTCTAATGATAGGTATCAATTTTGTATATATTACTTATACTTAAGGATTTTTTTAAGAAAAGGCAACATTGTATATATAGTTTGCGATTTCAAAGTCGGTGCGCACCCCTTTGATATTAATGTAAAGTAATGCCGACGGCTCTTACTAAGCGCCGCGGTACATGAAACGAAACATCAAACAGAAAAATTGCGTGAGTTAAATACCGCGTTTGGTCTGGTTCCCCATTACAGTACACAGTAGCGTTAGTGATTTTTATTGATTTTTTATATTAGATATATTTTACGGTTGGCTTGATAGTACTTAATATAGTAAGAATTTCTCGTTTAAATATATAAGATAATAACTGCGCCACCTTACGGTGGCGTTATATTATTTGATTTAGAAAGGTTTTTTTTTATTTTTTTCGTATTTTTTCTGTTTTTAATTTTCTACTTTCTTTTAGTTTATCGTTTATTTATTTATGAATCCAAATTCAACACTATCTATTGGGTTTTCTTACAATTCAGTAATTGTTATGGACAATGCGTCGTATCATTACCGCATATTAAACAAAATACCTAATAATAACACAAAAAAGAATAAAAATTTAAGATTTATGGCAATCAAAAATATCAATGTTCCTAAAAAGGTTCCAGTAAAGAAGGAATTAATAAGAATGATCAAAAGTCAGAATTTTAAAAATGAGTACGTCATTGACACCATTTGCAGCAGATAATGGTCATACCCTTTTGCGTTTACCTCCATACTAGTGTATTTTTAATTCAATCGAAATGATTTGGAGTACTGTAAAGAAACGTTTACGAAAATATAATCAGTCACCAAGCGCAGTTGTTTCTTGATAATATTCAAGAGGTAATTAGTGGCATTAATAGCGATGTATGAAAGAAAAAATTGCGAAGCATATGTTATAAAAATAGAAAAGGAATATCCTGTTTTACCGCCAATAGCACCATTAGTTATTCAACCTGGAAACGATTCTACTTCAGAAGACTCTGTCAATTCTTGTTATTAATTCCAACCAATTTCCTTTACAACTATCGTGATGTATCTTGAAAACTTGTTTTTAAAAACAAACTAATTTTATATTCTTACTAACATACCCAACCCTTTCCTTTCCAGGCAAGGAAGGCTTATACCTCCTCATGGTCCTTGCTGGACAAAAAATCTTTTAAGATTGTCTGATAAAATGAGTATTATTTGTAGACAATTGTTATAAAAATATTATGAGTTATGTACTATTTGAATAATGAGCCAAATCTTCTTATTTTAACTAAAATTAACAAGTTTTAATTTAAAAGAATTAAATTGTTATTTGACAATTTTCCAATTGATACAAAATTTACAAATATACAAAAACCGTTTTTCTTTTGAAATTTAAAACAAAAATTAATAAAAATATATGAACCCTTTTTATTTAATTCCACGCCAATGGTCGGAAATGTCATCAAAGGCACTTAAAAACCGCCAAAGAGCACCGATTTTCACATTTACATTGGATAGACTATAATATGATAGTTTTTTTATATAATTTGAGTTACATTAAACAAATGTTCCATGGTAGATTTTCCTGCCCTAAATTGGGCTTGGTTTTTGCCTCCATTGGATTATATTCTTTTTCAGTTCTATTTTTTTTCTTGCCATAGATTCTGCTATGCGTGTTTGTTACAGCAATTCCTTGTTTTTGTCCCCTTTATTGTTGATATATTAGATAATTCCCCTTCTGGGACTTATTTATTGATACACTTTTGAAACAGGTCTTTCCAAAAAGATTATAGTATCTCACTTCCATTTTTTATTAGTTCTTCTTCTATATTTCCTATGCCTGGAGCCTTACTGTATTTTAAGGACTTACATAGTTCTTTTACTTCTTTTTCATGTCATTTGTGCATTCACTGTTTTTAAATTCGTCTTTGTTTTCTATCAGCATATTTCCAAAGTGATATTTCCATTTTTGAAACGTTATTGGTAATATTATATTTTCCAACTTTCTATACTTCGTCTAACTCCTACCTTCTTGTTTATTTGAATAGATATAAGATCTATTTATAAATTTTGGATAAGTAAGATCTATTTATAAATTTTGGATAAGTAATAATACGCTTTTGATTTATCATAGTGAGGTACTATCTTCGAGCATATACTAACTAGAGGTAGCTGTCAATGCACTGAGCTCTAAACGAGGAATGACAGAGACAGAAATGAAATTACATACTGTCTCTCTCTCTTGCCGCTCTTCTAGTTAGTCGGAAGTTAGCGGATGCTAAACTCTACAACAATCAGATATAGCAGGTAAAGTATATTCACAAATATAGTGTCTCATTCTAAGTCATTTGGATAACCTATAAAAATAAATAATTCCTTTTAAATACTCTATTGTTGTGGAATTATCATAGTAACACAAGGTACCAGGACCGTCTTATACGCGAGTCAACTGTAGATAAAGCGTAATGTCAATAAACTATCTACGTAATTAACTCAACCTACAAACGCGGAAAGTAATAAGATTTGCAAAAAACGGAAAACAATTTGAGTTTGGAAATATGCTTGATCGATCGGGCTCATCTTTAGCGTAATTTTTAACAATAAAACTAACAAATTTAGCAACTTTAAAACAGATTTTAGTCAACGTCTAACTGAATTATTATACTTGGAATTTCCATTTGTTATTTATTGTTAATTGTTTTTAAATTTGTAGAGAGTTGTACGATGATAAACTAACAGTTAAAGATCTTCCTTCGATTGTATTGGTCGTAAAGTCGTTTGAGTGTTCAGTTTGTAGTATTTATTGTATAAAACAATGGCGTCTCTGGAGTCCAGAAGATAATAGGACAATTTCAGTTGAAGAACCGGACCCAAATCAACAAGGAGGTGATCTCATTCGAGAAAAAAAGTAGGTAAAAGACAAGTACTTATGGAATCCTATCGTTTACGGATATGGCGAAAGGAATATCTACTCAAAATTAAGGTGTAGTGCCATTACGGGCCGCCAAGAAAAATTACCTGAAACAGTGCCAATACGGGCCGCGACCTTTTTGTCAGAAAATCGGAGTCCCATTACGGGCCGGCCCCCCGTGAGGCGATCAACTTACATTTTACAATTAGACATGTGTTTGTAATTTTATCTAGAAAAGAGTGCCTCACATTTTTTATGTATTTGGAGAAAAAAATTTAACAATATCATATCTGTTAATTATTTTCTTTAATTTCCAGTTATAATTATATAATATCTAGATTTACGAAAACCGAATAGCAAAAATAACTAAGAAGTGAAAGTAATTCCCATTGTGACAAACATTAAAAATTATTAAGAAAAAGCGATATTAAATTCATTACGATTAATTGTGGAAAACTCCAACATTAAAATTAATATTAAACTCAGAAATAACAAGTGAAAATAATTTCTATTCCTGGAAAGATTAAAAATTATTAAGAAAAGTTCAATTTAATTGTGTTTCGGTCGCTTTATAGAGGATTTAGACTACATCTCTACCTGTTTCCAGAAATACCTATTTTTATGACATCAAAATCAATTATCCTCTTTGGAGTTTACAAGAAATTATTTGAATTTAATATAATTATGGAATTATTTTCTAGATAACTTGTTGGTGACAAAGGCATTACAAGAATTCGGTATTTAAGTAATAATCCGAGTAGGTTCCTTCTATTCTAGACACTACCACTTTTAAGGGCTGAAAAATAAAAATATATTTCAGTTTAACTTTCATCCTTGTAAATTAAACATGGATAGTACCGTTGAATTTGTTAAAAGTGTTCGAGGTCATCCTCAAATAATTTATGAAGGGTATAAGTATTGTTTCAAAATAACCAACAAAAATCTTAGCAAGAATTGGAAATGTATAATTGGACAATGCAGTGGACGAATAACAATAGATCAAGAAAATAAAGTAATTCATACAAATACACACTCTTGCCAAGCAATTCCAAATGAAGCGTACACAAAGATTGAAAAATGTAAATCAAACTGCAGAAAACGGGCTAGAGAAGAAATGACATCGATTCCAAAAATTTTTCAGGAAGAATTTCACCTAGCAAAAGATGCAGGCTTAGAATTCGTGACAAAAATGCCAGAATTTGAATCTGTCAAATCATCCTTGTATAGCCAACGAAATAAAGCATTAGGAATACCGTTATTGCCGAAAACCCGAGAAGACTTGGTAATTCCCGATTTTTTAAAAAACGATGAAGAAAATTTTGTTATTTTTGATGAAGGCACTATTAACAGAATTATTGGATTTGGATCTAAAATTGGCGTAAAAACTTTAACATCAAGTAAAACCATTTTTGGAGATGGAACTTTTAAAAGTTGCAATTATTTATTTGATCAACTGTACACTTTCCATGTGGATTTAAAAAGCAGTGAAGTGGCGACATGTGCACGACCAGCACTGTATACATTGTTACCGAACAGAAAAAAGGAAACGTATGTCAAGTTATTTACACTTATGAAAAAATACATACCAGATTTTGGTCCAACAAAGTTGAAAATAGATTTTGAAGCAGCAACAATAGCTGCTTGTAGAGAAATCTTTCCGGACTGCCAGCTCAAGGGTTGCAATTTCCACTTTAATCAAGCATTATGGCGGCATGTTCAAAGTTTGGGACTTACAAAAAAATATAAAGAAAATCCAGACATTAAAAAGCATATAAAGCTTACAGCTGCTTTAGCACATCTACCTCCAGAATTTACGGACGATGGCTGGTTATATATAATGGAATCTAGTCCAACTGATCAGAAAATTATTGAATACAATGATTATTTCGTAACACAGTGGTTAGAAAATCCAATAATCCAGGATATGTGGATCTGTCACGGCGAAGAGCACAGAACAGCAAATGTTTGCGAATCTTGGCACAGTCGCCTCAATAGAAACATTGGAAAATCGAATCCAAACATAATTGAATTGATTAAATCTTTAAAAAACGATTCATCGCATTACGATATCTTCAACAAAGGATCGAAAACAATATTTCTCCGAAAAAACGTGCTCCAAGATATATTGACATAGATCGACTATTACAAAAAATCATGAATGAATTAAGAGAAAATCAGAATGTAGGGGAAGCATTACATAAAATATCAAATAACATATTTTAAAATGCTGACATAGATTTCCAGATACCTAAAACAACAGCTCTTTTCAGAGCTACAATATATTTTTATTATATATATATAATTAAAAAATTGGCCGTTTTAATCTGAAAATTTGCAATCGGATGTTAATCTCATTTTCAAACGAAACAAAAAATGTTTACTTTAATTTTTTGTCATAAAATGAATAATAAAATATCTAGGTATAATTTCTTGGGTTGATAATTTAATCCGTATTAAGAATTACAGATTAAGACGTTTGTTTCTTAAGAAAAAGATTTATTTATTTTGCAAAAATTATTATATAAGTGGTTAAGTAAACAGAAAGGATCACATTGAGGGATTAAGGGTTGTTATTTTTCAAAGAACTCAATTTAAAATCATTTTTACCTGTTTGATAAGTGAGGGTGATTTTGTGGGCTAATATTAATTTTTTTCAAGTCAAAATTCATTTGAAAAGTGCTAAATAATAATATACAGTCGACAATAAAATTGAATTTTACTGAAAATCAAACATATCTATTTTTTTTAAATAGCAGGTGTTCTAATGTCCTAATCGCGGCCCGTAACAAAAACCAGGCAGCCCGTAGTGGCACTCATTAGGGTCGCGGCCCGTAATGGGACGGCCCGTAATGGGAATAAGCCCAAAATTAAAGTATCGTCGAGACAACAGATCTAGTTTTTAATTATTTTTCTACACGTAATATACAATCAACACAATACATTGTACATCAATTAATTTATGGGACGACAGTGATAGAAAAATTTGGCGAAAAATGGGAAATTTCTTTTTTATTAATTTCATGAAAAAATCTTCATTAAAGGTTCTGTACTTCTTTTGTCCCTCAGTTATTTAGATATTTATTTAAAATATATATGTAATGTCAAGTAAATAAAATTCTTTAAACCGTCCCTTTTCACTAGTTACCTGAAGTTGGGAAATCTCGACTTTATCAGCGGAACCTTTTAAATTCTGCATAAGTCACTTATTATAATTATTGTGAATGTACTGTAGTTTTAATTTATCTCTCTCTTTTTCTCTGTTGTTACTCGTCTCGTGCTTAGAGTATTGAAGACTGCTTTTAGTTAGAATACGCTCTTAGGGGTATTATTTATTATGTTTTTAGCAATGCTAAGTTGTCTAGAATATCTGGTAGAATTAACAAGGCGAGCGGATAAAATGTAAAATACATAATGACTGGTTTAATTTTTTAAACGATTATCATTTTATTCACGAATGGTTCCAATGCACTTTTTTAAAACTATGTATTTTAGGATTCTATTACTAAATTCATAACTATTGTGAATTTCATGTTTTGTTTAGATCTAGTAAACTTTTCCACATCAATATTATGAGTATTAATTTTTTTGTGTATCGAAACATTCATTTTACTGTAAAAAAAATGTTAATTTTTTTTTGATTACTCTGTAAGAAAATATTTATTCTTGGCAATTATAGTTCGGAAGTGGATTAAAGAGAAGTAAACATTTAAATATGTTTTGACTAGTTATAATCTTATCGCATTTTTGATAGTAGTATTAGTAATTCAATGAGGTATTCTAATGCTGCTGAATTGGGTCTACAACTTTTTGAGAATGTATAGTAGTTCTAAAAAATGTTCTTTTATATAACACCTATGCATATAATAAAACTGTAACTGATCGTTGTCTTTAGCAGATTACCTTTTTCTTTTAGTAAAATATCGTCTGACCTTTATATCTCTTTATTTTGACAATAAAATCAAATTCAACAATTTTTTTAAAACAAAAACATTGTGGTAACAACGAATGTATAGCAAGTATATAATAAATATGAATTATATTTAACACTCCCCTGAATTTCTAATCCGTTAAAACATAAAGAGATATAATAATCAGACGATATTTTACTAAAGGAAAGAGGTAATCTGCTAATTTTTAACAGGTTATGGGCCCAGACAATAGAAGTTAGAGAAGCTGAATACGGAAAATTATAGATATGTATTATTATTTAGTTTTTTTCGATTTTATCTGATTCCAATATTTATACGACAATCAACACGCCACGCGAATGACGTCGCGGGTACATCAATATAGAACCCAAAAATGTGGTTAGATTTTTTTTGTCCGTCTGTCTGTCAGTTTGTATGTTTGTGCGCGCATCACATGAAAGCTACTGATCCGATTCGAATGCGGTTTTCACAGATGTATTTATCTTCTTTCAATTTCTCCCCCCATCACGTCAACGGTGTGGGCAGACATTTTTATACAACAATCAACACCACACGCGAACGACGTCGCTGGTACAACTAGTTTCTAAATAAACTAGAAAAACGAGAAACTAAAGTAAATAGAATAAAGTGGTGGAAAAAAACAGAAAAAATTGCGGAGTTGCGGGAAATGGCGTTGTATTTTGTTTTATAAATATATAGATAAACGGGCAAACTAAAATAAAATAGAAAATAGTCGAAAAAAAAAATAGAAAAACTGCGAATTAAAAAATATTAACAAAATGCTTGCGCTATGAAGTTCGCTGGATTCCGGATCAGCTAGTAGCTAGTATGTATATATACAAAACAAAAATTAAATAGTAAAAGAAACTACAGAAAGATTATAAAAATAGTGTTTCAATAATATTAAAATTTAATATCTATATGAATATGATTGATTATTATTAAGATATTAAGATGATTATAAATAAAAAAGGTTTAATGTGATTAAGACCTAACTTAAATAATTGCAGACAAATTGCTAAAATAAATTATTTAAATTCTATAGTCCAAATGCAGCAACTTTGCATTCATTTGATAATTTAAATAGTTTATTTATATTGGAGAAGCACGTAATCCCCAATGGCTGGGTCAGTAACTCTAAACCGCATCTGACTGACCTCCAGAGTAAAAAAAAATATAAAACAAATTTATATTAATACAAAAAATACCTACGAGGACTAAACAGGACACATAGCAAAGATCTATTACATGATTTTGATGATGCATGTTTTTCTTGTAATTGTTTAACCTCCTGTATACCATTCAAAACATCATCAACCACTTCATTTGCTACCTTTTTAAGATCTTCCGACATGGTCACATGCACTAATTCACCGCGTTTAAAACGTAAACAAATCCACACCCTAACCTTGGTAGATGCAAAAGGTCGGAATAATTAGGTCCACGAATGGAATAAACCAACCTGTTTTAAAAAGTTCACTTGTATATGCGTTCTGCCGTAAACATACGACTCTCGGATGTGAATATGATGGGAAAACTACCTGATTAAATTTATTTACAGACTGAGCAAGCGTCGAACCGATATCGACCCGTATCTGGATTGGGTACGACGACAAATAATAAAAGTACTTAAAAAAAATTGTACTTTATACTTTTATATTATTATTCTATCCATTCTTGGTCCAATAATTATGGTTTACGTATATACTTAATATGTACACATCATGACAGTCTTTATACTTTGATCTTTAATTTTGTAAATCATGTTGGAATTTGTAATCGTATGTACTAAACAAATGCATGAATAATTTGTATAATAATCAGAAGATGTTTCACACTAAGTCGAAATCTAAAATTATTCTTGAAACATAAATTATATTTTTTAAGAACTGACAAATATAAAAAATTAAATTCGCTCTAAATATTAATCGATCACAATTATATTTTAGACTATCTGATCCGGAGGATTTCTGACCTCTTTTCCCATTTTTCGTTTTTTTTTTTTTCAAGTTTTCATCATATTTTCTAATTAGTTTTCAGGTTTTTACTTTATTTTCGTTTTTGTAATTTATCAATTAAATATTTTAGATACCAACTGCGCCACCTTACAATGGCGACATAGTACCTAATTTAGTAACTCAAGTAGGAATTTCGCCTTACGGTGGCATCATATTATTTAATTTAGAATGGTATTTTCTCCGTTTTCTTTTTACCGCGTCTTTAAGCACAGAATACTGCGACATATATAAAGTATCAATCAGAGCCCATACAAGGGCAAAACCAAACTGCAGACACTGTGTTTCGCTCATTAGTACAGTACAGGTTATGTCTCTCCAGACACTAATGAAGAGACCTCCCCGGTATAGACCGACTAATACTTGTTGTTTTTACTTGCGAAAGTTAAACACATTCCATCTCCATCCCACTCTGGTGGTCGCTTTGCATCTCACTTATAACCTTTGAGAAGGTAAATAAAATCAAACAAACAGAGCGTTGTGATATAAAACCTGAATTTGAGCGAGGATTAGAATTCCTAACCCTAAGCACAGAATGCTGCGACCTAGATATAGTTTTCCTTTTTTGATTTAAGTTATTTTTTTTTCTTTGTCTTGTTGTCAACTAATTTGATAATCTAGAATCTAAACGATTAACTAACTAACAATACTTGTACAAAAAAAAACTAGTGTGGCAGTCAGTGGGACTGCCGGCAGAAGTTATACTTCTATATGATATTCGTGGTAAGCGACTCCAAAAACCTCCTAGTACCGTGTGCACACTCTTTTTGTATCGAATTTGCATAAAATTCCTGGAGACGAGGTCCGTCTTAAGCACCAGGTGTTTCGAAGACCATCGCTATTATTATAATCGTATTTAGCGACTCAAAAAAAAAAAACACCGAGTACCAAGTGTGCACTGATTTCGTACAGAACTTACATAAAACCCCAGGAGAAGAGGTAAATACCCTAGACACCAAGTGTCGCGGAGACTTTTTGAATCGTGATATTAGTGTTCAGCGACTCCAAAAATCCCGAATATACAAATTGAACCCATTTTCAGCAATACTTACCGAGTTATAAGTTTTCTCTCTATTGTCTGAATGCAAAAATGCAATTTCCATTTTTACATTATAAAATATAGCGACAAATTTCCTGATACTTTAACAAATAAAATGCAAAAAAAACGGCTTCCGATCCATCTTACGTTACAAAATTCGGAGGTTTTGGTGCTTTATTTCCTCCACTAATGGTAAAAACTCTGTTTATGTATCCAACAACCTCAAAAGCATGGAGGAAAATATATTGCAACCATGTGACGGTATTTTAGATTACAATACAATACTCATTACTGAATATTATTATTAATATAAAATGCTAAACTTTATATGTATACTTACGTGACAGAATTATAAAATAATCTGTCAAATAATCATGTGGTATGTCACTATGATATTCATACATTAGTTCAGACTGTTTTTTGTATATCTATCCGTTTTCAATGTACTGAATGTTTAAACGGTATTCAAAGGACTTATAGTTATGACTAATAACATGTGGTATATATTTTATCCTTGTTTTTACCGACCAATATACCTTATAAGTGTTTCTGTCTCTCTCTTACTCACACCATTACATATGTAATGATTTTTCCCATTTAACTATACACAATCTTTTTCTACAGGGTGTACAAATAGAAGTATAACTTCAAAAGGAATGATTTTGAGATACCAAATTATAATCGTTGTTTTTTCAATGCGGAGGTTTTGTAATTAGATCATCTTTATAAGTAGCGGAAACATTTATAATATAAAATAAAATATTCTGTCATTTATGTACACAACATATATTCATAATCTATAAATAACGTCGGTACTGATCATACATAATAAATAGGTAACTAATGAATACCATAACGATTATCTATATTATAAACTATAATGTAACATCGAATAGAAACTGTAAAATGTTCAACAAATTTAATAGGTAGGTATAGATAGAAGCGAATGATTCATATCTCGAAATCGTATAAAATTTTAGTAATCTATCAAACTTTTTTAAATATATAATAATTATGTATATATTATTATTAGTCGAGGCAATGAATCACTGAACCTACGTAATTTAAACAGCAATACGAATTTTAATGATTCTTTTTGCAATCGATTTGTGAGACAAAACTCTTTATTTATTGGCTAAAATGAGGTCAATTTTGTTAGTTAGGGGTTTCTGGGGCTTAAAACGAATATGTGATTGAAAGTGATCTATGGAGTACCAGGTGCCCAGGTTTACATCCCCTCCAGGAGTTTTCGGTTATATCTTTATAAAATGAAAATCCTACAAAATATTAACAGATAAGATAGCATACCTCTACGTAGTGAACGCTCTGAGCGCCTATACGAGATCCAAAGCGCAGCAAGGTGTGGGATGTATGGAATATAATTCAGATCCCTGAGCCTAATAAATGAAATGGGCTATGGATGGATTGTCAAGTGTAGTACAGTCTGAGCTCACGGGCATAAAAATAGCGGCAAAAGAATTAGTCAATAGGAACACACAAGCAGGAATGTAAATATTTACACGGACTGCCAACAAGCACTTCTGACCTTGAATAGGCCACGTATTACTTCAAGTTTGGAACTAGAATGTCACCAAACTCTAACTGAGATCAGCCAGAATAACGTGGTCACTCTGAGCTGGACCAGAGTACATGGGAATTCTAAAGGCAACCACATTGCGGACAATTTAGTGGGCTGCGGGCTAAAAAATATGTTAGCCTTCGCCAATCTACCAAGCTAACAATGTGCTTTGTCGTGGACCTTATAAAACAGCACTCTCACTAAAACTTTATACAGTGCTGGGATGAAATAACGAACTGTAGATTGACCAGAGAGTCATTACCTCATCCTGGCAAGAAAACAACAAGAAAATTTAAAACACTGACCAGAAAAAATCTCCGAACAGCTGTAAGAATATTAACAGGTTACTGCCAATTGCGACATCTCTTTAGGATGAAATTAGCAGAATCGAACCCTGCAGAGGTTGCCAACAAGAGGAAATAGTAGAGCATATACTGTATGACCGTTGTACTTTTTCTGAAATCAGAAGATACATGTTGGTTCAGTACTATCTTACACCAGGCGATGTCAGGGAAATGCCCCTCGGGAGTATCATCACTTATTTTAAATCTTTAGGCCTGATGACGGCCTGAGGTGTGGACTTCCCTACACACGAGGATCCAGATCTAGTCAAAACTCAATACTCGGTTATTTTTGGGATTGCTGAAAACCATTATGTTATTGTAAGTGATCTCCGGAGTACCTGGTGCCCAGAATACTTACTGTTTACTAAGTCTCCTGGAGTAACTGGTGCACAGGATACCTACTACTTACCTCGTCTCCAGGAATTTTCGGTAAATTCATTAAACAGTTCTTCAAAACTCATTACTAGAGTTTTTGGGCTCGCTGAGAACGTCTATTACATCGAACGCGATCTAAGGAGTATCTAGGGCTCAGCACAGCAACCTTTACGTCATCTAGAGTTTCATTGAATATATTGAAATCAAAATACTTTGTTTTTTTAAATTTAGTGCAAAAATTCTCGAATTATAAGATTTAACTAATTGTATAACGATATTACCAAAAATTCCAGGAGACAAGGTAAACAGTGAGTATCCAGGGCACTAATAGATACACCGTAGATCACTTTTAATGTCACATTCGTTTTCAGCAAGCCCAAAAACTTCCAAGCATAGATTTTAACTAATTGTATAACGATATTACCAAAAACTCCAGGAGACAAGTTAAACAGTGAGTATCCGGGGTACCAGATCCAGATACTCCGTAGAACACTTTTAATGTCAATTCGTATTCAGCTACCACAAAAATTTACGAATAACAAATTGAACTGATTTTCGCCAATAAATAACGAGTAATGTTTAAATTGCATTTTTGTATGCACATATTATGCAGTTTTCCAATACTACATTATCGCATAGGGTCACAAAGTTTCGTGACGCTGCGCTCTCACGAATTGAATGCAAAAAGAATCATTAAAATCCGTCTGAGGTAAGGCCTATTTTAGAGTTTTATTGCCTCGACTACAAATTTAATATTTAGGTATAGATAAAGAGAATGATTCATATCTCGAAATCGTAAGGCATTTTAGTAATTTATCAAACTTTTTTAAATATATAATACATATTATTATATGATCTCACCAAACAATATAGGTATTAAACTGTTTAAAACTTACATCATCTGAAAATAACTTCTACCTGTTTCATATTTTCTGACAAGGTTTCAATAAAATCAAAATATATGCTTTTATTGCAGTTATTTTAAACGGTCTTATTTTACCTAAAATATGTGTCTGAACATTTAAACTCTGTAGATGTTCTAGAAATTCGCAAACTTTTCTCAGAAACCATACACAAGACAATAAAAATCCTGACATTATTGACATTTAATACATCATTGCAGTTTTCTATGATAACAGAAATATAAGTTAAACAAATAACAATGTCGCTATAATTATCTTATCGCTGATAAAACTTTATTGTGCATGGATATGGAAATTTTTAAATAACCGAAAAAACCTACAATTTAATTTTTTTATAATTTTGTTTCCTGCAGTAGCTTTTAAAATTACATATATGGAATAAAGTTTCCACATCTAAAGAGAAATATTTTCGATATTTTATAATGTACTACAGGTTATAAGAATATAAAGAAAATCCTCAATAATTTAAGAAAATTTAAAATGCTGTTAAATATTTATAATACTATTCACATGCAGATCTACTCCACCACCACAAAAAAACAAATTGCTAGAGACCATTCTAGAGTCGAATTTAATCCGAAAAGCTTATTTACACTTTCAAATATAAACTAAATTAAATTAAATGCTTCCTCAAACACCAAACAAATTTTGCTGTTATGGTAGGTTTACATCAACAAGATTTTTTTTAATTTTTTTCAAAAATATAGTGATTGATGACGATGCTGATGTCTGCTAAGCGATGGTTGCTTAGCAGTCTATGACACATCATTGTAAAAATTTCGAGCTTAGCAGAGATACTGTTACACGAAAGGTTCACGTACTATAAATAAACAGCTACAATTTAAATTCTTCAATCACTGTTACTGAAAATAGTTAGAAAAGTGTTCAAATCTACAACCAAAAATGTTCTTATGTATGACAAAGCATCTCTGGGTGTATTAGAAAGCCATGTACTGTTTAAATAATTTGTTGGGATATAATTTAATTCAATAATAAGAAACCCAAAGAGCAACTTCAAAAGATATGTGCGACCGACACAATAGCAAAAAAACTGTAAAATGTATGGACTTTTTTAAATATTGTTACCTGACGAAAATATTGATCCTATTTTTTTAAAACTAGATAATATTTCATAAAACCTAATATAAGATCTTTGAACCTTTCAAAAACGTATCATTTTCTCAACAGGGAAAAATGTTGTCTCTTGATTTGTGTAATAGCGCCGAAAATTCTCATTCTACCAGAAATCATTTAAAATAATTTTGAAATAAATTTAATTACTGGTATATAATCAAAAAAGTATTGAAAAGTGGTTTTAAAAGAAGGCATTATTTTTTAATAAACAAAATTTGTATATTAACTACGAATAACCGTCTTAAGGTGCACTTAAATTAAAGCGAATGGGACCGAACAAACAAGCGAAAGAATTTGTAAGAGTTTGTTTGTGGCCTTCTTTTGTATCCATTCCTGTAAACGAACATTCGCGTTCGCCAGTGATCCGTCGTTGCTCTGCGAACTAAAATAATGATAATAGATATCAATTAATTTCTGTAGAAACTTCATTCCACACATCAACATGGAATACTTCAATTTTCGTTTGTCTATTTCATTCTGTGATAAAAATAAAAAAAGTAATCCTATTTAATACGAGCTTGCTTGTAAAATACATACATGATAGGTTATGCACTTTTAAATAGCCACTAATAATAATAATAATAATATTGAATGGAAATATACTTAATACTTACTGAGCCTGAACTTCCTTTGATGATTTGCTCATTTACCGACAACAAAATTGGAACATGAGAGAACACGAACGAACTAGCTCGCCTTTGTTCTGTTCGCCATTCAAATTGCGAAAGCTTAAGCGAACGAATTCGTTCGTTCGGTTTCATTCGCTCTAATTTAAATGCACCTTTATATTTTTGGTTTTTTAAATATTCGGTTTAATTCTAAATGGGTCTAAAGTATTTTGGATATCGGTCATCGCGTTTTTTAAACATTATTAATTTGATAACTTTGGTTACATGTAGGGTACAAATAAATATTACCACCGACTAACTATCGAACTTAATATCGCAACTTACGAACCTGCAAGTGGAGCACGATCTTACGATTAAGCACAAATTCGAAACCTGGAACATTGATAAAACATAATTTTGTAGAATATGAAATATTTTATTGTTATTCAAATTTAAAATAATTTTATTTTTATAGTCAGTATTAGTTTGGAAGTCAAGAAGTAAAATTCCATTTACTTTTTTGATGGAATACCTCATTTTAATTTAAATTTTTTGAAATAAAGTTATTTAAAAATCCAAACAGGAATTACAAGGTTATTAACTGGCGCAGTCAATATAATATTTTGCGACAAAAAACGACAAAAACGTCTGTGCTGGTAGAGGACAAAACTAGGACAACAACTTAAACAATGATACGGGACATACATCGCCAAAAACAGGACACACTCAAAACTTGGTAGAGGACACACATCGCAGAAACCAGGACATCCACTACGCTAGGTAGGACAAAATCGCCAATACCAGATGTGATATGGATACCTACTTGATATGGATTTACAGAAATTTTCCAATAAATTATCCGATTTTTTGCTTAATTTCCTTATTTTATTGATAATATTGAAGGCTCATCATCTATATACAAATGGAGTCGAGCAAAATTGGATAACTTAAAAATCCTGTACTCCTTCCTTTAAAATTAGAAATGACCTAAAATACAGCTAAATACTGGTGATTTACACAAATTTTTATTATTATGAACGCCTTGTGGCAAATTAATAAATTATCTTTTAAATTCAGGCATACTGGAAAGTAAATTCTAGCAAATACTAATATGACTAACTATAAATAATGAACTATCAAATTCATTTAGGATGAGAAAATAAAACTCATAAATAAATGTACCAATTAAATCATTCGAATATTAAAAATATAAGACCAAAACGAGGACGCATACTAAAATGACTAACCGGTAATTTAGATAAGTCTGGTGATGGAAAATATGATTAAGCAATAGAAAATCTTTCAAACAATTTAAGAGAAATCAAAACTTTTACCTATTCAACAAATGGACAACTTAAAAATCACTATCTGACAATTCAAATATTTAACTCTAAATGAAACAAAAAGTAGATGGTATCCGACGAAAAATTTAAAGAAATTGCACCAACAGAATTTCTTTGGAAGGAAGAAATATCTTTGACAGTAACAAAACCAACAATACGTGATCAGTTTTAAGGTGATATACTCCAACCACGTACTTAAAATGAAACAAACTATTCATGACTAAAATTTCATATCAAAATATTTTGAAAATTTTTGAGAAAAACGCAATACAGATTTAAAATATTCTATTCGCTGATTTAAAGCGCCCTCTACTATGAACCTCCGAGTACAGTTCGGTGAATCAGTAGCTGTTTTAAATATCGGGGTAAATTTATACCTGACAAAATTTTTACATTTATTCTCTGTACTGGGTTTGTTTGAGTATCGTTGCTCTTTCTAGGTTTCGCGCCAAAATGTTGGAGTATATCACCTTAATACCTAATCGTCAAATGTGTCTAACCACAGCTGTAGAAATCACAGGAAATAATAAAAATTGAAGATAACCAGTGGATCATCGTCCTAGATTTAGATTTACCAAACCTCAATAGGCTCAATGGTAAATAACTTCCAATAAACAATTTAATTATTAAAAAACAAACATTAACATCCGACAATATCAATACAGATGTCAAAAAAAAAAATAGAACTCCAACAAGAACAATCGGAATCCATTTTAGAAGAACATATATACCTAATTAATTCTATAGACAAGCATCTGGACAATTTTACTATATATAGGGCCTTTCTTATTATTTCATCCAGTATTTATAAGATAATAATAGGTATATAAAAAAATAACATTTCTATCAATTCAAACTGAAGTAGCTGAGATGCATGCAAATCACTTTAAAAGTGGAGTAATTACGGACCTGTAGGTGAAGCACAATTCAACAATTTAGCAGAAAGGCAAAACCTGTTACGCTAAAATAATTTTGTTTATGAACTATTTTATTATCATTCAAAATTAAAATATTATTGTAATAAGATTTAGTTTGGAAGTAACTTTCAATTTACTTTTTTGATCAAATAATTTTAAGTTATACTTATTTTTTGAAATAGTTTTTAGAAATCCATTCGACTTTTATTATTTTGGATACTACTTAAGTCTATTATCGCAAAAGTCTTTTAAAGTTGTAAATTTTTCTTACAAGTAAATGAGATCCTAACAATATATCAAAAAACTTTATATATGCAGGATCACGTGCATATAGATTATATATATACTAATCAGCCTTTGAGATCTTATGATCTATCAAATCAAGGTTCGAGTCATGTGATATAATTGGACTTTTCACAGGTGGTTCTGCTACAAGGAACCAATCTCTAAAAGTGTGATGACCTTCTCTTTGCTCTAATTGTATTTTAATAATTACTTTTCATTGTTTCACTCATTTAACATTTAGAACAGTATAACTGCACACCAAGTTATTAACAATTATATTAAAAACTCACCTAAACCCATTTTACAAAATATTGCTGCTGCATCAGGAGGGGCAATTTTCGCAGCAACTGAAGTTGCTGGACGCTTTTCTTCTACCTTTTTCGTAATTTTTTCTGGTTCTTGCTTTTGCACTGGTTCTAGAATTTTCTCAGATTCTGGTTTTTTCTCTGTTTCTGGTTTTTTCTCGTGTTCAATTTTTTTCTCTGGCACTACTGCAGGTGGCTCAATTTTCTCAGAAACTGATTCTTTTGTAGGGATAAACGGTTCTGGTGTACTATACTCAGGAATCAATGGTTTTACATGAGCGTCTGGAAGAGATTCTTTAAAATCATCCTGGATGTGTTGAAGAGGTTCAGGATGATCTTCAAAGTCTAAAAATGTGTCAACAGCATCTTTCTTAACTGGCTCAGGTATTTTCTCAGCCTCAATGAAATTAAAAGAAGATTGCTTGTTGTGACCGATATCAAATGCAGGACTAGGGTTTAAAGCAGATTCTTTTAAAAAATTATCCATTTTTTCTATGCCCTCACCACTTCCAAGAAAATCATCGTCTAATAAATTTCTATTCATTTTTTCAGAACTTACTGGATTATGCAGAAAATCGGAAGAACCGGTATGATGAGTCACTGCAGTCTTGGGTGTGATATCGATTTCATGAGCAGTTCCTGGTGCTGTCACCTCTTTGTCTGCTCCTAAACCCAACAAATCCTGTAAAGGACTTGAATCATGACCTAAATGTTCGAAATCGTCCATTGAATCCACTTCTCTTTTGATATTATGTAAATCCTTAGGAACTTCTTTGTTACCGTCCATTATTTACTAAAAATTTAAATTCACTAAAATGTCTGTAAATACGAAAATTCGAAGTTCTTCCTATGCCACTAACAGTGTAAACTAAATTCGAACTCGGCTCCAAACCAAACTTGAAAATCCCCAACGAAGAATGTCAAATCTAATGTCAAATTAAACGAATTTCATTGGTTCCGAGGAGTAACTACTAACATGCTACTAACTATTCATAGAACATGACAAACTTGAGAAGTAAAGGTCGTTTTATCTTTTTCTTTAATCGGAATTGACGGAATTTCCTTAATGACTCAGAGTAGAGGTTAACCGCATTAATTTTAAATATTATCACTTTTGTGTTCTAATCTCTCATTAAAAATCCATTTATTTATTAAGGTTTTAAATAGGTTACTTTCTTACACAGTACACTTTTTCAAATATAGTTTAATGTAGAAGAAGCACTATTGTGAATTTTCGTTATTGTTATTTACTATTCTGTCAAGGCCAGAAGAAGTTGATTATGTAGAAGTGACTATACACCCGGGGGTACGTACACTATTGTTAAATAATCTGCATTTATTTTATCATCTACCTACTTTAAAACTAATTTTAATAATGTTATATAGAAAAATATATTATTACTATTATTAGAATATTTTATATTGTATTGGTTCAATAGGAACCAACACTTTAAATTAAGATACTATTCAAATCGGAAATACAGGTTTTCTAGACATTGTATTGAGTGGTGGTAAATAATCAACCTACAAAAAATATTCTATTCCTTTATAATTTAACAAAGAAAATATTGGAAATGCTATAACAGATAATGTTTTATCAGGTGTGTGCGGCTGTTTTTTAAGATCATTTTTTTTTATTTAAACCTCATAAGATCATTTTTGTAGATGAAATGGATTGGAATTTACATCATGATGGGTTAGAAAAAGCTTCTCTCTGGAGTTCCACTATTGGAGACTCCCCAAGGAACGTTTTAGAAATGAATAATGAGAATTTAGTTTTTCAACAAAATGATTTATTTCCTTCAGCGTTTCCTATTATGGCAGATATTCGAAGACAAGGCAAATTGTGTGATGTAGTATTAAAAGTAAATAAGTTTTATTAATTTTGAACAGGTATTTTGAATATTATGTTTTAGGTTGAAGGTCAATACTTCAGTGCTCATAAAATAGTTTTAGCATCAACCATTCCATATTTTCAAGCAATGTTCATGAATGATATGATTGAATCTCGAAATAAAGAAATAGAGATAAAATGCATAGATGCCATGTACGTGAAAAATTTTTAGAGCTTATAACAGTTTTATTTTCGTAACCTGGCATTATAGGCAATTATCGGTTAAAGATAAATAAAAATGTACCTATAATTTAACCAATATAGCACCATCTGTTCTCATTATACTGGATAAATACAGTAGTGCACTTTATGTACATACCTATTCAGTGATAGGTACCTTAATAATTGGTAACCAAAAATTCATATTGATTATGTGCTTACAATTTACATTACCAGACACGAAAGTCGATGATCCTTCCCGGTGAACGAATTACCCCTCAGGGCATTCCGAACAATATCTACTATTTTTATTCCTACCGGGTCGAAAATTTGTTACCAATACGCGGCAAACTGAGCTAATCCCGGGATTTACTGTATTTCGTCCAGCAGGCACATGCGGTGAAAACATCGAATTTCGGAGAAAATATGTAGGGAGGGAAGTCTAATTTCGACCAGGGTAAGAAGAAAATTTATTGCTTAAATCGTCATTTTGACACAAGTTTGATAATTTATGGAGATTTATTTTTTCGATTTATTAATTAGTACTTTAAACATCACTTTCCCTTTAGTTGCTAGGTAATTTATGCTCAGTGACTACTGCGACACCAATTAGCGAAGTGTATAAAATTGGTTGCATACTATAATTAGGGATGTTGCAATACTATCGACATAATACTGGTATTGATCTTTTAGTTTTAAAATAAAGTAATATTCGATACTTTACTAATATCGTTCTTTACGTTTCTATACTAGAATGAGCACAGAAAAAAATGGAAGACTTAACATTTGGTTCATGTAACGATTCAAGTATTTTATTGCCAGAAACCAGAGTCATGTGCATGCGGCTACTAAAATAAAATAATTGTCTGCTTATCTCTCTCTTCCCTCACTCTATCCAAGAAAAAGCAGATTGATTTTTGAATACACTACAAATTCTTGGTTCATGGGCAAGGACAAATCAAACGGAAACAGGTTACTGAGGTGACTATGTTCATCAAATCCTGTGTCACCTTTTAGAACTGATCCTCTTCTTCAGTGAAAGGACATGAATAATATTTTCTAGTCCTTATAAAAGGAGGCGAGAAAACATTTTGGAATAATGGCGACGTTGGTTTCTGCAGAAAGATTATTCTCAAAAGCAGGAACAACCGTTGTCAAAGACAGAAATCGGCTCTTTGAAATACAAATGGAAAAGTTGCTGACCCTTTTACAATATTTTTACATACTGTTGCTAAAAGATTATTCTCAAAGGCAGAAACAACCATTTTAAATTGGAAAAGTTCTTGGCGGATTGTGAACAAGCATGGTGACTCTTTTACAATATGTTTACAGAATGGTGCTGAAAGATTATTCTCAAAGGCAGAAACAACCATTGTTAAAGACAGAAATCGTGTCTTTGGAAAAAGATTGGAAAAGTTGCTCTTCTTGGTGGATTAAGAAGAAGCATGGTGACTCTTTTACAATATGTTTACATAATGCTGCTGAAAGATTATTCTCAAAGACAGGAACAACCATTGTTAACGACAGAAACCGTCTCTTTGGAAAAAGATTGGAAAAGTCATTCTTTTTGGCGGATTATGAAGAAGCATGGTGACTCTTTTACAATATGTTTACATAATAGTACTGACAGATTATTCTTATCGTTTCTGTGGAAAAAGATTGGATAAGTTGCTCTCCTTGGCGTATTGCAAAAAAGCATGGTCACTCTTTTACAATACATTTACCTAATGCTGCTGAAACATTATTCTCAAAGGCATGAACAACCGTTGTCAAAGACAGAAATCGTCTCTTTGGAAAACAAATGGAAAAGTTGCTCTTATCGGATTGCGAAGAAGCATGGTGACCCTTTTACAATATTTTTGCATAATGCTGCTGAAAAATTATTCTCAAAGGCAGGAACAACCATTGTTAAAGACAAAAATCGGCTGTTTAGAAAAAGATTGGAAAAGTTGCTCTTCATGGCGTATTGTGACTTTTACAATATGCTTATATAAATGTTTTATTTTTTTATTTGAACAATATGCTGTAGTAATTTACCCGACCTGATGCGTATATTTTAAAGTTTTCTCCATGGATCGAGTATTGATACGAACAGTATTTTTTGAAATAACGGTATTGATAATTTTGTTCCAAAACCATTTTCGATTCCGGTATGGATACTTTTGTTTCAATTTCTCTTCCAATACCAGTATCCATGTTTCAGTAGTAGTTCAACATTCCTAATTCTACGCATAAATGTTTTAAGTGTTATAAAAAGGAGCATATTGAAAATTGATAAAATGATCGTTGCTTTTAATTTAAGCAAATTATGTTGACATCAATCTGCGAATTCCTAGTAAATTATTAACAAAGTTTGCTGCTATTTGTACTTTTAAGTTAAAGTGCACATTTTTACTTACATGGTTTTAGTTAGAAACTGTTATCAATTTTTCATATTTTTTACTTACCACACTTACCATACTGACTATAGACGCTACAATTTGTATACAGCAGAGTCGCTCTTCACGTCTTTGTCTATTTTGCCACATTGTCACTGATGCAAAAAGAATTAAAGAAAGAAAATTGTATTTGTATAGTTTATCCAAAACCACTTGAATAGGCGCGGTCAACGCTTTTTTCGAATTTCCAAGAATTCTCTGCATGGGCGTACAGGTGTGAGTCGGGAAGTTAAAAGCAACATTAAATAGATATTTTACTAGGTTCGTTCATATAATGACGTTCTTTTAAGTTTCCCCTGGTAAAATCGTAAAAATAATTCCTATCCAAGTGGGTCTAGTTATACTCCATTGTTAGCAGTTTGTGAGTTAAGTCCATTTTTTTATGAAAATTTTTCCGTATCCATGACAAAATTTATAATCGTCAAAAAACAGTCCCATTTAAATAACTATCTATTTCATTATTATTTTATTTATTGTCACGCCTTGAGGGATAGAACATGTGCCCTAGTGTTTGGGATGAGGAGCATCTTTAATAAAGGCACTTCCCACCCCGCTCGTGGTTATCTAACCACTCAAAGGGTGACTCTTACAGACAACCTCAGACTCCGGACTCCTCGTGTCCGATCTCAACTACCGGCGTTTATATCTAACGTAATGACTTTGACCTGGTGAATGGTAATACAAAACAAGACAGTAAAATATAATACTAATAAATTAATATTTAAGATAAAACTGCCCTATCATCGTATGAGACATTATTATTTCTTAATTATGTTGAACTTTACATTTATTTTTTATACATGTATTTTTTTCGTTAGTATATTTCTGTAGACATAAAATTTTCTTTTTGTTTTAGGGCTCTAGAGGCTTTAGTTAATTTTGCATATACTGGAAAAGTAACATTGGATAAAAATAATGTTCAAAGTATTATGATAGGAGCATCTTATTTACAGCTGAATAAAGTTAGAGATGCTTGTGCTAGTTATCTATTGCAGAGGTAAAATTGCAATAATAGAAAATAAATTACTTTAGACTACCTGCTTTTTTATTTTTAGAATACATCCACAAAATGCGATAGGATTTAGGCACTTTGCAGACTCATTAGGCTGTTCCACATTAGCAGATTCAGCTGAAAAATACATCGAATCGTATTTTCACGAAGTTTCTCAACATGAAGAATATTTTAATTTATCTGTAAATGAAATTAAAGACTTGCTAACAAAAAACGATCTCAGGGTTGATAGGTAAGAAATAAATATAATTCATTTCTATTCAGTATTTGATTTGTAATTTAGTTAATCTGACCAAGTTTAATAGTAACAAAGAAATTCAGTGGATTATTAAGTACCATCGAGGTACTTTATAAGATCGGCTTGTGTGTCCCATCGTACGCTATAACTCTTGAACAGAAGGTAACAGGTCATGAAATTTGGTATATAGAATCCCTATGTCATGTGAAAAAATCTATTGATTTTGGTCCAGATCGGATTACACTAACTGTAAAATTTTAAAGGTTTTCCGAAACTCGTGTGTATAATTCATATTTTTTTCCGTTTGTGTGCGTTATAACTTTTGAACAGAAAAACACAGGGTCTTGATATTTAGTATATTATAAAGTCATCATGTCATGGTGAAGAAACTCTATTGATTTTGGTCCAGATCGAATAACCCTAACGGTATAATAAAATTTAACATATTTCCATTTTGTGTTTTAAAGTAAGATGGTACTTTCTTACTTCTTACATTGACGTTGTTTCAAAACTTTTATTTATTTCCCAAATAGGTTTTATTAAGTAATGTCACCTTTAAACAAAAATACTTCCAATTGCTCTACTGTGTGTACAAATTTTGGCTTTGTCATTCAAGCGTATACTAACTAGAGACCGTCTTCTGTAGCTTAATAAATTTCCCTTCTAAGGGATTACTATCCTTAACTAGCTCAACCGATTTCGTGCCTTCTTTTCCAAATTTTATCAATCTTTCCCAAAAAAAAATTAGTACAAAACAAAGCAAATAACACTCAAACACCAGTTTTAAATGATTTATTAACTGTTATTCGAAAATTAATTAAATCTCATATCTTTTGTTTTCTTCAAAGGATTTCCATAAATGAATTTCTCCTTGGGACGGACTGAATTTTCTTCGGTTTATTATCAAATAAAGTTTCTTCCAGGGATGGAATTGATTCGGCTTCGGTAAATTCAAACAATAATTAAAGCCAGTTAATTTCCCACAAAATGGCTCTCGGCTCGACACGTCTTGAATTAAAATTTATAACTCCTATGTAGGACTCCTCCAGATGTGGCATAAACCCTAATAATGAAATTAACAATCAAAACTCCATCCCTTAATGAATCACAATCAAGTAGAATCACCATCTGGTTTCTCCATGTTATTGAGAAATAATTAACTTTAAATACAAGTGTATTATTCAATCGATGATCAAATAAAAAACTGATGTTTGATGATAGCGAGTCTACTTGAAAAGTAATATTTAAAAAACAAAATACTTTTATACTGAGGAGTTGATCGTACGGAAACAGTTATTAAAATGAACGCGAAATATCTATCGAAGCGAAAAGAAAACTTCGGTTATCGGAGACTCTACAAATAGTCAGGAGGATTTCTGAACTAAAACGATCACTAGATCGTTACACTTCAATGCTCTCAGAGCGAGACTAGTCAGGGTAGAGAGATAAAATTCATGTTTATGCTATCTCTCCCACACTTCTTTCTAATTCCTGGATAGTTGGTGCATGTGTATTTCCCACTCCATAAACCGAGTATGTTTTTATTAAAACCGGCAAATGTGTCACGGGTTAAAATCCGCTCTAGTTAATTAATTTCTTACCTTATAAATTTTCCATTACTAAGGGTTAAATCGAGTCAGTCAAATTAGGAACAGGTTGATTTTAGTTCAGTTGTAGATAATCGCCAACTATTATTTATTATTCTGGCCACAAATTCTTATTAATATTGCTTTGAATTATTGTCTATTTATTATATACAGGTCGCAAATTATTGTATTGTTTACGTTGCGCACAGGTGATTGTCACTTTTCTTTCTGTTTGTATAACTCGTCGTATTGTTGTCCACAGCCAGGTGTTTCGTTATATTGTCATCTAGCATATAAAGATTGGATAAGAACGAGAAATTGAGTAATACTGAGATTTTTGGTGTTATCTTGATAAGTAATAAGATTTGTTGTTATCGAACGACTACCGTTTGTTTGTAAATTGTTGGCTGTCGAATCTTCGCTTATTGTCCTTACAGTGTTAGAGGCCATTTTCGAGTCTGTCAAATTTTATCGAAAGTGACTAAAGTGAGCGATTTCTCTTTTTTCCGTTATCTGGCTTTTGACCAACGTGGTTGTCGAAGACAAGAGAAGATTTTGGGTTTAAGTTTCAATCTCGGTACATCCGGGTCAATTAATTTTGGATTTTGAAATTAAACCTTTACTATCCATCCGAATCGTTAGGAAAATCGTATTTGGTTGTTAGTTGTGGATTTTGATTCGGAAGGAATCCTCGTGGAGGGATATTTTGTTAGATCTTCTGTTGATAGATCACGGAACAGTCAGGGAATTATTTGGTGAACTCAATACCATTCAGGCAGCGAATTGCGGTTAGAATCCCCTGTTGGTGCAATTAGCAGCGAGTATGTATTAATTCACCCGTTTACCAGCCAGGTGTGTCACGATTTTAAAGGAATTAAACCCTATTACAATAGGGTCCTTGGTACAGGTCCCAGTTTTTGGCACAGGCTTTAATTTTGGTGCAGTCCTAATTCTTGGTACGGGCTTAAGTCCTTGGTACAGGTTTAAGTCCTTGATACAGGACCAAGTTATTGTTACGGGCTTAAGTTTTCGTTACGGGCCTATTAGTTTGGAGCAAGCCTATTGGTTTTTGGAGCAGGCTTGATTTTTGGTACAGACCTAAATATTGGAGAAGCCTTTGTAGCCAAGGACTAGAAGGATTCGTTATCTGGATTATCAGATAAGCCAATAGCACTATAACTTAGATTTAAGTCGTGACTATAGATCTTAATTTAAATTTCTTTTTCTTGTATTGCGTGTGATCACACTTATTAGATAATTTTATTTAGTTTTACTCTTAACTTTTATGTTAATAACATTGTCAAGCGCGAGGGTTGACAGTAGTGTGAACTCTAAATTTTTTTCTATATTAAGGAAGGGTCTAGTTGATATTTTTGTTTTATTTAGCTTACTTTATCGTTCTTATTGTGCAATTCAATTAATATTGATTAATATTCTTATTTTAATTAATTATCTCCAGTGAGAAAGGTCAGTGCCTGGAACAACAGGGGTTTCCGATTTTAACCGGTCGAAATCGGTGGCGCGACTCACTATTATTTGTTTACTTACCCTCTACGGCTGAGCTGGGCACTAATTTGCCAGTAGAGAAACCACTTACCGATCTCAACTGGAGCTGAACTTCTATTTACTTAATAAGTTTTCCAAATTTTTTGTGTTATTTCTTTTAATTCATTTATTACACTAAAAGTACGTGGCAAATGTTTCTCATGTATGGGATAAAGTTGACTAACTAAAAACATTAAAATGTAGCTTGACTCAGAGAAGAATAATAATTACTTAAACACTTAATGGTATCTAAGAAATGAAAATTTGAAACTTGAACTAAAATCTTTGCAACTGATTTTATGCTCAAGCCTGATATTGAAGCAGTGATCGTATTGTGTTACTTTATTTGGAAACTTATCTTGAAATTTCGTTCTATCGCTAATGAACAACTGATGACCACAAAACTAAGTAGTAAATCTGAGTGGGAAAAAGACCGTAAACCAAAATGCCATAAAGTGGTATACAGACGGCTTCAAGACAGATGAGGGAACTGGAGCAGGGGTTTTTGGATCTAAATCTAAATACTCAGAAGGCCTGGTTGCACATCCAAGCATTTTTCAAGAGGAAATCCGCGCCATTGAAAGATGTGTAGAATTTAATTTCGTAGACAAATAGCAATCAAAGCAATGAACTCTCACACAAAATTTCAAAAGTTCAAAATTGGTTTGGTAATATCTAGGCAGACTAAATGAACTAGGACAAAATAACACTTTTACCCTCTTAAGGTTTCAAGGACATAGGAATAGAAGGAAAAAAAACAACAGATAAGCTGGCAAAAAATCAGCCGAAACCCCATATTTGGAACCAGAACCATCTTGTGGAATCAACAGTAGTACAGTCTTAGAAAAACTAAGGAAAGAAGTGGATAGAGAAAAATCCAAGTATTGGGACGATCTAGTAGAACTAAGACAACCGAAGACGTTCCTAGAAAACTATAACCAGAAGAGATCTTTCAGCTGTCTAAATCTCAGTAAGACCAACCGGGAATATTAACTGGATACTACCGATTACGAGGACACATAAAGAAACTAAGATTAGTAGATGAAGTAAAGTGCAGGTTCTGTGAGGAAGAGGACGAAACCTCAATACACATACTCTCAGATTGCATTCTTTTACGCAATTCTAGAGTCAGTTATATAGGATTATACGAAATAGAAGAGGAAGATCTACCTAACTTGAAGCCCAACGATATCGTAAACTTTCTAAGAAAGATAGGACTAGAAGAGTTGCTGTAACTCTGAGAAAACATCAGAATTATAGCAAGAAAAGGGGGACACAATAGATCTTATAGGTTGCAGGTGTATCTGTCACTCCTGATTACGCATATACAGACATACTTTATTTTGCGAACGTTGAAAAAAGTATTTTAATCTTTACATACTAGTGTAATATTAGTTTAATATGTACTAATTTACTAGTAATTAAAATTAATTTTAGTGAGGAACAAGTTTTTGAAGCTTGTATGCGATGGGTAAAACATGATGTTGAAAAGAGAAAAGATTATTTGCCAGAGTTATTGTCTCTTGTAAGATTGCCATTATTATCACCTTTATATATAACAGACAGGGTGCGAAATGAAGACCAAATTAGATATTCAATACAATGTCGGTGAGTATTATTTATTACAGAATTTGTGTCTTAAAAGTGTATTCTAAAATCGTATTTTAAAATTTTGTTTTGTAATTTTATTGTTTTATTATTATTTTACATAAATCTGTTTTACAAATGTAATTTTTTGTGCTAGTGATTTGGTTGACGAAGCACTCACATTTCATTTAATTCCTGAACGAAGAGCTTTAATACAAAGTTTTCGAACCGAACCAAGGGTCTGTGACATCAAGGGACATATATATGTTGTGGGTGGTTTAAATAAACACGGAGACTCATTGTCTACTGTAGAATATTATGAACCAAAAAAAGACAAGTGGAATATGGCCCCGCCTATGTCAATGATGAGATCCAGATTAGGAGTGGCTGTGATTAAAAGTAAATTATTCGCTTTTGGTGGATATAATGGAAAGGACCGCTTATCAAGTGTGGAGGTTTACGATGCCATAAGAAAAGAGTGGGCGACTGTAGCACCGATGCTATGTAAAAGAAGGTATAGGATATAATAATTAAAATAATCCTGTAATTAAGATAATTAGGGCTACCGCGTGTAAATTCGCCGCTAGCGGCGCTAGTGTAGCTGGAAGTCCCCGCGTCACTGTTTATGGGTGGGATGTATGTATGGTGTTAGGGGTGACAGATACACCTGCGACCTATAAGATCTATTGTGTCCCCCTTTTCTTGCTATATTTCTGATGATTCCTCAGACTTATAGCAGCTCTTCTAGTCCTATCTTCCTTAGAAAGTTTAGGATATCATTGGGTTTTAAATTAGGTAGTTCTTCCCTTTCTATTTCGTATGACCCCAGGTATTTGACCCTAGAATTACTTAATGCCATGTATTCTGAAAGTATGTGTATTGAGGTTTCATCCTCTACCTCACAGAATCTGCAGTTTGCTTCATCTACTAATCCTAGTTTCTTCATATGTCCTCTTAATCGACAGTGACCGGTTAGTATTCCTGTTATAATTCGGAGGTTTTTCTTGATCAGGTTAAGACAGCTGTGAGATCTCTTCTGGTTATAGTTTCCCAGGAGCGTCTTCGATTGTCTTAGTCCTTCTAGATCATTCCAGTACTTGGATTTTTCGCTATCCATTTTTTTCTTTAGTTTTTCTAAGATTGTACTACTGATCCCACAGGATGGTTCTGGTCCCAGGTATAGGGTTTCAGCTCCTTTTTTGGCCAGCTTGTCTGCTGTTTCATTTCCTTCTATTCCTACGTGTCCTGGAAACCATAGGAGGGTAACAGTGTTATTCTATCTTAGTTCATTTAATTTGGCTAGGCATTCCCAGACCATCTTTGAATTGATTGTATCTGAGTTCAGAGCTTTGATGGCTGCTTGACTATCTGACATGATTACAATCTTCTGTCTACGATAGTTCCTTTCAATGTTAAATTCTATACATATTTCGATGGCACGAATTTCCGCTTGAAAGATGCTTGGGTACGTACCCAAGCTTTCTGAGTATTTGGTTCTAGGTCCAAACACCCCTGCTCCTGTTCCTTTATATGGGTGGGATGCACGGTATTATTTTTCTTTTTAATTTAGCTAGTTAAAGTTTTTGACCATTGATTAGTAATTATCTTTAGGCATAGATAATGGTTTAAAAAATTTTGAAATCTTTTTTTGCTTGACAGTTTTTCAAATTCAGACTGATATTCAGCGCTGGCGTTAGCAATTTGCTTTAAAAATAAGACTTCGTTTCATAGACGGATCAATTTTCATCAAGAAAACACAAAGCTAATTTATCATTTTTAAAACATCACTAAGATGTTTCAAATTAAACGTCATGTTTCTAGTGGCCCTTCTTGAATCGGCTTTGAATTTATCATTTCCTCCAAGGCGATTTCAGTCAAATTTTCATCTTGAAATTCAAGCAATTACTGAAAGTCACTTGATTCTATCTGTTCGAACCCATTTCATTCGCAATTTCGGCTATGTTTGAGTCAAAGTTTAAATTTGCTTGTCGTTTTCCGAATTTAATGCTGGCTACAGTTTTTTCCAGCATGATTTCAATGAGTATGGCTTCAGATCTTGCCATGATTCTTTTATGTTTACGATGCATTTTGTTACGTGATATTTCTTCCAGCATTCCATAACATTTATATCAGGATCACATTCCATATTTTCCATTATAATTTTAAAGGTTCGTCCAATGTAGTAGGGCTTGAAGGTCTCGATTATTTCTAGATAAATAGGTTGAAGCAAAGCCGTCGTGTTGGTAACTAAAAATGACATTTTTAATTTGGCTGCATAGTTTAAAGTTCGCCAGAATGACTTAGTGCAATGTCCAAAACTAAGTCTCATTTCTTTTTTTTTTTTAAATAAGTTTTAACTCCAGAACAAAACAATTCCGGAACCAATCACAAAAAATAGCGCTTGTAATCCACGCTTTCAAACACTGGCAGGTTGACCTTCTTTTTATTTTTTAAAGCACAAGGATTTAACGATCTTTAAAACAATAGTGGTTGAATGACACAATCTCCAGATGCATTAGAACATAGCAACGGTGTCATTCTATCTTTTGCTGCCTTAAATTCAGGGACAGACTTTTCGGTTTCTGAAATGAATATTTTGTTTGACCTTCTCTTTCAAGACAGTGCAGTTTCGTCTGTATATATACCGATTAGACCCGCAAATAAAGAAATGTTTAGTTACGAATATAGGAGTTCGGTCTGATTTTATTTAATCCGAGAATAGTGAAAACGCGAATGAAGAAAGCGCGAATATGAAGCTTTTTACTCTACCTTAAAATCGCTGTGATTACAATTCAATTATAACATCTACAAATTTACTTTCCTGTGTCTTGATTTTACAATAAAATAAAGACCCTGATGGAATTGGAAAACTGAACAGAATTTGTATTTTAATTATATGATTTGTTTGATCGTAATATTCGTTCTCTCCTCTTATGAATTTTAGTTTTTTAGTTTAGTCTATTACTGTAGGATTCCTTTATTGTCTAAAGAAATCGGTTCTTGTTGACGAAGCTAAGTTCAGTAAATAAATAGATAAATATATAAACAAACACACAAATACATTCTTAAATTCACAATAAAAGTCTTACAATAACAAACAAATACAAAATATTGAACAATCATCAGTTCTAAAGATGTTTGTCATTTAGTAATCATTTATAAGTCATTAAAACCAGTTCTCAGTTACCCTCGAGAAATTCATTTACATTGTAATTAGCTTTTTCTGATAAAAAATTATTAGTAGCTTTACGAAATTTAATTTCATCAAATATTTTTTTTAATGCAAGAGGTAAATGATTGAACAATTTCTTTCCATGCCGCAGTTAGTATCTTGTATTTTAAGAAAACTGGTTTACAAGATACATCAAATCGTACACGACTCAAGTTTCTTAAGGCTCTTCTCTGCAATATGAACACTCTGGAAAAGTTCAGAACATGATCTTCAGAAAGAAATTCCATATCACAGATTGGACTATACCAGTGAAAAATAGACTGATCTTGTAATGTTAAAGTTTAAGTGATGAGCAGTCAACCTTACTGCATAACACCCTGTCGATAATTTTTGGCATAGATTGTTAACATGATGTTCAAACTTCATTGTTGAGTCAATGTGTCAATATGTAATCCTAGAAATTGATTATATATATTTGACGGAATCGCATGGCTCCCTAATGTCATGTTGGGCAGTTCACATTTACTATAAATGGTAGGATGTTAATTTTAACAATATTAAATACTAATCGATTAGCTTCATTTACTTTAAATAGGTCTTCATTCATAATTTTAAATAACTCGAGATTGTTCTTACTCTGCTATAAAATAGAAGAATACAATTATTAAATATAGTTTTTTGATTTCGATGATATCAATAGGAACGAAACCAGTTAAGGGCTATTCGTTAAAAATCATGAATCTCCAACTTCCTTAACAATATATCAAAAGCTTTCGATAAATCACAAAATATTGCAGCCGCTTGACTGTGCTTATTAATTGACAGATTGAACATTGCATCACTCGTATTTTTCGATGGCAAGAAACTGTACTGAGTGGATGAAAGTTAATTGTGTTTATTAAGGAACGTAACATTCTTTTTTTCACTAACTTCTCTATAGTTTGAGTGTACACTAGGGTGTCCCTTTTTGTGTGGTTGAATTACTAATGTTTTTATTTACAAACCATTTTAATTTTAATATTACGGGAATTTATGCAGTTAATATTATCAAATCTTTCCATTATTAGATGAGAATATTGCCTGATTGTATGGCTATCGCATATTATAACATGATAAACTTACCTGACCACTTTGATTAAAAATATTGATTTTAATCATGGAATTGAATATCAAATTTTGCATTAAGCAGAGAGATTTGTACATTCGATACGTTCAACAACGACGCCCATCGAATTATTCGAGTGCTACTTTATTTGTAAACCGATTTAAATGAAAAAAAAAAAAATACTAAATGTTAAGTGTAGTCCATCACAATATATTCCTGAAAACTGCATACAAATCAGTTTAGCCGTTTTTGAGATTAGCGTTAGCAAATATACAGATGAAATGAAAAAATTGTTTTAGGATCTCTTGCGTACATGTTTTATTAATATATTTGCCATGTACAGACAGCGATCAGTTACAGTTTTATTATATGTATCGATTATTTTCAACTTGACAGAGGTTTTAAAAAAAATCTGTAAAAATATATATGTTCATTCCTATTTTACAGTGCTTTAGGAGCGACTGCTTTGGGAGATATTATTTATGTATGTGGTGGTTATGATGGTGTAACATCTTTAAATTCAGTGGAGAGATACCATCCCAGTACCAATTCATGGTGTTCTTTAGCTCCGATGAATAAATCAAGAAGTGCAGGAGCAGTTATAGCATGTCAAGGTAATGTTAATAATATATAGTGTATTCTAAATGTTAAAGGAAAAAACATTTGTGAAATTTTTCGATTTCTCCTTAATGTCATTTTTTGTTTTTTTAATATCTAAAAAAAATCCCATGAAAGATGTTTCAAAATAAACAAATAAAACAAATTTTCAAAATAGTTTACATAAATATACAGTGAAGTAATAAAATTACTTTTATTTTAGGATACATATATGCATTAGGTGGTCACGATGGTTTATCTATATTCGATTCAGTTGAAAAATATAATCCTACCACTAACTCTTGGTCTGAAGCACCCCCTATGCTTACTAAACGGTAAATATATTTTCTAATAATATAATTGTCAGCTACTGACACTTAACTGTTATGTACATAATTTTTACACAATAGTTATTTGTGACACAAGGACGGAAAATGCCATTTTGCAAGAGCGAGTAAAGTTGTGTAGCCGAGGGGCGTAGCACCGAGGCGAAACAATACGAGCACTTGCAAAACATTTTGCGGACGTGTAACACACACTATTTTTTGGTCCGACCAATTTTTAATATTTTCATAAGTTCAAAAACTATTTACTTTGTGACATACAAGATCAGGTGTATATTGACATTATTGACATCTATTGCACCATTAAAAGAATTAGTAATAAGGAATGATTTTCTGATAATCGATTTCACAAACCTTAATTTTTATACATACGAATACTGTGCTAATAAGCAGCACAGTAAAAATTGTTATATTGATAATATTAATATTAATATCCAATAATTTTATATAAAAATAGCAGAGATAATGAACTATTATAGTTCAATGAGCAATAATAAAATCGAGATATGTATTTTCATAATCGAATGATAAGTAGTTGTAAATTGACATAAATGTCAAATTTAAAATAAAAGTTGTGAGAGAAATTAAATGTAGGTAAGTTTGAATCCTGCTTACCTTTAGAAAAAGTTATTAGTTTAGTATATTATACGCTGTTTTTAAATAAATTTAATTAAAATTTGTAGTATTTATTATGTATTTTTGATGACTCATAGCGCCATCTCTTTAGATAATCTAAAAGCTACTTTGCCGGCCTAGGCCGGAAAATGTCATTTTCCGGACGATTTTGAAGTAATTAATAGTATTGTTTCTGGACGGAGGACCAAAAAATACTATATTATTGTCTAATTTTAGGTGTAGACTTGGTGTTGCTATGTTGGGTGGTAAATTATATGCCTGTGGTGGCTACGACGGAAGTTCATTCCTTCAAACAGTTGAAATGTTTGATCCAGCTACTAATAAGTAAGTTATGTAGTTCTGAATTTGATGTCCAAATTTTTGGTTAATAATAAAAATAATAATAATACGTAAGCACTACGTGCCTAGTAGGCTCTTTCCTACTCCCTTTTGTCAGTTGCTTATTTTCCCAGTTCGTTACGTTAAGTCTTCTCATATCCTCTTTAAATTCGTTGCTTTATCTTGACCCAATGCATTAGATAGTACTATTCTAGAAATTTTAGATGGAACCATTCTCTGCACTTGGTCCAACCATCTAAGTCTTTGCGCCTTAATTACCGCTAGTATGTTACGTTCTTGATAGAGCTCTGTGTGCTCGTTATTTGTTCTTCTCATCCATTGTCCATTTAAATTTTTGCCACCAAATATTTTGTGCAGTATTTTACGCTCCCAAACTAGTAACAACTTTTGGTGTTTTTTTGTTGTGACCCATGTTTCAGAAGCATACGTCACTATCGGCGTTATTACGGTCTTGTAGGTCCTTAGTTTTATTCTACGAGATATATTTTTGCTTCTTAACAACCCATTGAGAGCATATATAGCGCGGTTGCCCGACATAATTCTTCTCTGTATTTCTTCTTTACAGTTAGGTCCTCTTGTGTAGACAGTTTCCAAGTAAAGTTAAGTTCAAAATTAATTTTTGCTTTTCTTGGCATTCACACATCATGCCGCCCAAAAATGCCGACAAAAGATTTGCTTTGGCGGCATTTGTCGTGGCATCAATCCTTTGGCGGCATCCTTTGTCGGCATGAAATATAAAAGCAAAAATTATCTTTGAACGAAACTATACTAAATTTTTCAACTTCTTCGAGTTTATATTGCGTTCCCTTTGCTCTTGTCATTGTTATATTGCCCCCGAACGAATTGCTTATTTGACCATTCCATATGCTTCGTTTTTGCTTCATTTATATATAATCCTTTGGTCGCTGCCTTATCTTCAAGCTTCATGACTGCTTCCATCAGTTCTATTTTGCTTCTAGCCAAGATTACCAAATCGTCAGCAAATACTAAAGCTTTGGTTTCCTAGGATAGCGGTGCCGCAATAAAGCGGCCGTTATTTGACGGCCGTAATTTGACGGCCATTTAAGACGGCCGCTATCGGTGAGCACAGATGTAAAGTAAGAGCTTAACGTTATTGACCGCCTAAATCCATTTTTGTATTTGCTTTCGTTTTGTGTGTTTATATTTTGTTTTATATCTTGTGTTTAGTTTCATTATTTGACAATAATTAAGGTGTTTCTGTATTAAAAGCAAAAAATGGATGATTTGGACTTGGCAATGATAATATTTTTGGAAGACGATTCTTCATCGGAAGAAGAAAAAATATTACAGAAATTTACTAATAGAGATTGTTCATTGAAAAATGGGCGGGTAAAAAGCAAATACTTAAATTTTGTAAAATTCCCAAGGTAATTAACTGTTAAGACAGAAATGAATTAGTGAATTGCTGAATTGTAATGTCACTGTGGCAACGCCGCGCATAAGTGCCTTAGTGGTTCCAGGGAAGGGAATGACGACGGGAACGAAAGGAAGGGTGCGGGATTCGAGAAAGAAACGCGAACCACGAAGCACGTAAAAGTCAAGTCACGTAACGAACCCGAAAAGACTAATTATAATTATCTCACGTTTTCAAGTTATTTTCTATTGTTATTAAGATTTAAATTTGTTTAAGTATTGTTAAGATAAGTTTTAACTCGTTTTTTGTGAAGTTAGTTATGAATAAAAACCTTTGTAAAAAAGGGTGTGGTCGTTATTTTATTTGAGGACAAGAATCGAGATTCCAGAGGTTCCCTTTAACCTTGTAAAAAAGGGTGGTCCTTCGATATTCCACGATAACATTATGGTACCTTCGACCGGATTTGAATTGGAAACAGCGATTTGAATTGGAAACAGCGATTTGAATTGGAAACAGCGATTTGAATTGGAAACAGCGATTTGAATTGGAAAAAGCGAGGTGAAATGGAAAAGCAGTAACAACAAAAACTGGTGAGCACGTTCCAATTATTAAATAAATGCGATTTACATGTTTTATTTCCCATAAGCGAGTCTCATGTTGTCACGATTTGTACTTGCAACGTTGCGGTCTTAAACAAGTACCTTTGTAAGACGTAATTTGCAAGAAATTTTGGAATTCATATCGATAACACGTATATATTCTTTCTCGCACGTCTCGTATATGTCTCGTATGTATTTTGTAATCATTTCTTTCTCGTTTATTTTAAATTGACCTTACCACGTTTCTCGTAGCAAAAATTACCTTGTTTTTGAATAAAATCACGTATTGATCTCGTATTATTTTATCGCTTGTAACCCACGTAAATTTGTCAGTTGCCAAAAATTAAGCAAAATGCCGCGAAATAAAAGGAGAAGTAATAAAAAAGATGAGGAAGTTGTCGAACCCAGCGAGATTGATGAAATTGAAGAATTATTACACGCACGGACTGTTATTTGTGATAGGCTCGAACGTTTCGAAATCTTTTTAAATAGTTGCAGCGAAAATATAGATATTTTTCAATTAGAAATTAGATTGAAAAGTGTTGAAGAAGACTTTTCGGAGTTTGATAAAATCCAAACGCGATTAGAGTTTCACGATAGGAATGAAAAAAATTGTAGATTAGACACCGAATCTTTATTTTATTCCCTAATTTCAAGCGCTAAAAGAGCAATCGCCAATGAAAACGAAAACAAAAACGCGGCGGTAGCGGCTGCGATTTATAATAACAAGCGTGAAGAAGCAGGTCCAAGTACTGTTGCCAGACTGCCGGACTTAGGTTTACCAGAGTTTGTAGGTAAATACGAAACTTGGTATAGTTTTAGAGACATCTTTTATTCAGTTGTTCATAATAGAACAGATTTAACGGAAATTCAGAAGTTTTTATACCTAAAATTGTGCTGTAAAGATGACGCATTAAAACTGATTGAATCTTTGGACGCTACTGCGGATAATTATTCTATCGCACTCGAAACACTAAAAAAAAGGTATGACAATCGAAGAGCTATTATCAACCATCACGTTAATAATATTTTATTTAATTTACCAAACGTCATAAAAGAGTCTCCTAAGCATATAAGAAAACTTTTAGATACTTTGCATCAGCACACGGCTGCTCTCGAAAAATTAAATTTACCGGTCAATCAATGGGACATGTTATTAATTCCTGTAATTTTACAAAAGTTAGACGATCGTACAAAACGCGAATGGGAAAACAAGCAAACGGATCAAAATTTACCGACATTAAAAGATTTAACGGAATTTTTGTCAAAAAAATGTTTTACTTTAGAAGCTATCACGAACGAATTTACGAATTTTAACACGACAAAAGGCTCACTAAATAACTCTGATAAAATTTACTCGAAACCGATAAACAAAGGGTTTTCAACAACACGAAGGGTATCTTTCCCGGTAACAGAAAATATTAATGACAATAATAAAAAGAATTGTTGTATTTGTAAGCAATCTCATTTTATATTTCATTGTCCTAAATTTAGTAATTTATCAATATCGGAAAAATACGAAGAAATACGTAAGAATAAACTTTGTAGCAACTGTCTTAGGTCAGGTCACTGGAAAAATGATTGTCAATCACAGGGTTGCAAAAAATGTGATTTAAAGCATAACACATCTTTGCATGTTGATCGTTATCAAAATCAAAATAGTAATAATTATTCCTCGAGCTCGCAAAATAACTACAACCGAAATAGCAGCAACGGTGGCTCATATACACAACAGCACCCAAGAAACCCGGTTACAAATGTTTCAATAGGGACGAGAGGAGAGGTTGGTCCTTCATCCTTATTACAAAATGTTAGATTTCCACCTCAATTACCACGTACTGAAGATAATGAGTTGAATTCTCTGCATCCAATTCGGTCTAATATGCGTGCGTACGAACGAAGTACAGAATCTCAAAATCAGGATCGCGAACAAGTAAATTCTAATCAGTCGAATCAATCGAATGAAAATCAAAATGGTACATGTTCTTATACAAATATCGTAGAAAATCAAGTTTTATTATCGACAGCCACGGTTTTAGTGCAAGATATTCACGGAAATTGGATAAAATGTCACGCGTTACTTGACTCGGGTAGTCAGTCAAATTTAATATCTCAATCGCTCGTAAACAAATTAAATTTACAATGTCAAAAAACAAATATACCATTGTCAGGAATTAATCAAATAAACACAAAAATATCTAGTAAAACGTACACGAACATAAAATCTCGATTCGCAAATTTTGAAAGAAGTTTATCCCTTTTAGTATTGCCCTCGATAACAGAAAAGTTGCCTATTATAGGTTTCGATAGGTCCTTAATTAATATTCCGGAAGATATTAATTTAGCAGATGAAAGTGTCCATGAACCAAAAGAAATTGATTTATTGTTAGGATCAGAAGTGTTTTATGATTTGTTGCAAACTGGAAAAATTAGGTTAGGTACTAATCAACCCATTTTGCAAGAAACACATCTGGGGTGGGTGTTAGTAGGTCCAATTAATTTTTACGGCAGAAATTCACGTTCCCTTTGTAATTTATCGAAAATCTCTAACAAAGCTTTACACGAATCGTTAACAAAATTCTGGGATCTTGAAGAATTCGAAAATAAACAATTTCTAACGCAAAATGAACAATACTGCGAAGAATATTTTAAAAACACCACGACGCGAAACCACGATGGTAGATTTATTGTTAAATATCCGTTCAATCAAAATACAGACGCTGTTTTGGGTGATTCTAAAGGCACCGCTTTAAAAAGATTTATTTGTTTAGAGAATCGGTTTATCAGAGACGATAATTTAAAAAGGCAATATGTGCAGTTTATGAGTGAATATAAAGACCTCGGTCATATGGCACTTATCGGAGATATAGAGTCAGATAAATATAATGAAACCGAATCTTATTTTATGCCGCATAGCGCAGTTATTAGAAACACGGCAATTACTACAAAGTGTAGGGTGGTATTTGATGCGAGCGCACCTAGTAGTACAGGAACTTCTTTTAATGACTTAATATTAGCAGGACCCACGATTCAGTCAAATTTGTTCGCAATTTTGTTGAAACTTCGGTTAAGGAAATATGTTTTAAGCGCGGATGTAAAAATGATGTTCAGATGTATACTTATAGATGAATCAGAAAGATCGTTTCAAAAAATACTATGGCGAGAAAATACAAACGAAAAATTTAAAATTTTTGAATTAAACACGGTAACATATGGTACTTCCAGTGCACCGTGGTTAGCTACACGCTGTCTAAAAGAGCTTGCAGATTTAAATAGAGAAAAATATCCTCGCACGGCTAAAATCATAGATTCTTGTTTTTACATGGACGACCTTTTAGCAAGTTTCGATTCTCAATCGGAAGTGGTAGAAGTATTTCATGAACTTACGGAAATTTTAAATAGCTCGAAATTTGAATTGAGGAAATGGTCATCAAATGACATGAATGTATTAGATTATATCGCTGGTCAAAATTCAACCTCGGAAGAAAACTTTGTATTATATCACGAAAAAAAGGATTTAAAAACTTTAGGTATCATTTGGGATGCACTACAAGATAAGTTAAAATTTAACATAAACTTAAAAATAAATAAAAACAAAATCACGAAACGCACGATTTTATCCACGGTAGCTCAAATTTTTGACCCGTTGGGACTTATAGGACCAGCAGTTATAAAAGCAAAGTTAATAATTCAGCAGCTATGGCATTTAAAGCTAGATTGGGATCAAGCAATACCGAAAAAATTGGAAGAAGCTTGGATTGAATTTATATCGGAAATACACGTTTTAAATCAAATAAATGTTGATAGGCATGTTTTACTACCAAATTGTAATCGAATAGAAGTTTACGGTTTTTGTGATAGTTCAGAGAAGGCGTACGGATGTGCAGTTTATTTAGCGTCCTATAATTTAAACGGAGACAAACACATTCAGTTGTTAACCGCAAAATCAAAGGTTGCGCCAATTAAAAAAGAAACTTTACCTAGACTAGAGCTTTTAGCGGCTCATTTGCTCGTAAAACTTATATCTGAAATGAAACAGACTTTAAATATAAGTATTTCTAAAACAACTTATTTTACCGACTCGACAATTGTACTAAGTTGGCTTAGAATTGAACCCGCTAATTTAAAAACATTTGTTGCAAATCGCGTATCCAAAATAATCGAACTTTCAAATATCTCGGAATGGAGACATGTAAGGAGTAAAGCCAATGTTGCCGATATAATAAGTCGCGGACTAAATCCGGTTGATCTACTCAAAAGCGAAGAGTGGTTCAACGGACCAGATTTTTTAAGAAATAATAAAAACATAGAAAACGACTGTTCTGAACACGATTTAAGTTTTGATTTGACCGCAATTCCCGATTTGAAAACACAAAATGTAAATTTAAACGTAATTACAAAAAAGGTTCAAACGGAAAACGATAAATTTGATATTTTTAGTAGATATTCTAGTCTTTTAACGTTACAACGAGTTGTCGCATACATACTAAGATTCAAAAATCGAACTTTAAGGAAAATTAAATCGAAATCGGAAGTTTTAACTATACACGAACTAGAACAAGCATTAAATATTTTAATTAGAAAGGCTCAAACTGAATCATTTGAATCGGAAATTCAATCTCTTGAAAATTCTAAACCTTTGAGTAACAATAGCCAAATTTTAACATTAAATCCTTTTCTCGATAATAATCGTTTATTGAGAGTAGGCGGTAGGTTATCAAACGCGCATCTAAGTTATAATCAGCAGCACCCGATTATTCTGCCATATAAACATAAATTCACGGAATTGATTCTTATAAACGAACACCAGAAAAATGCTCACGTAGGATCACAAACCTTACTGTCGATAGTTCGTTTAAATTATTGGCCCGTGAGGGGAAAGGATATGGTCAAACATATAATTCATTCTTGCCTAAAATGTGTAAAGGCTAATCCAAAGCCCTGTAGTTTTTTAATGGGTGATTTACCATTAGCACGCGTAACTCCGAGTCGTCCTTTTAGTACAGTAGGAATTGATTACGCAGGCCCTATACATGTAAAGGAAAATCCTTCACGAAGAAGTAGATTAGTTAAAACGTATATTTGTATATTTGTTTGTTTTTCAACACGTGCGGTACATATCGAGTTAGCAAAAGACTTAACAACAAACGGTTTTTTAAATGTACTAAAGAGATTTTGTTCGCGCCGAGGTAAGCCTAGTGTAATACATTCCGACAATGGCCTTAATTTTGTTGGGGCTAGCAATTATTTCATCGAGTTACATGATTTATTAAACGATCCGAATCACAATAACCGCGTTACGAATTTTTTGGCAATCGACAAAATTACCTGGTGTTTTATTCCAGCGCGTTCACCCCACTTAGGAGGTCTGTGGGAGGCGGCGGTAAGGTCGACCAAATTTCATATCAAGCGTACCCTTGGAAATGCGAACTTAGAATTTGAAGAAATGTACACGTTGCTGGTTCAAATTGAGGCAATATTGAACTCGCGTCCTTTGACTCCTATGTCTAACGATATCCACGATTATTTACCTCTCACACCCTCGCATTTTCTCATCGGTGATACACTGCTACTACCTCCAGATGAAAACGTAAAAGACCTCGCAACCAATAGATTAAACCGGTATCAACATTTGAAGCAGATATTTCAACAGTTCTGGGATAGATGGTCCAAGGAATATCTGGCCAATCTTCAGAAACGAACCAAGTGGATGAAAGATGCAAACAACCTCGTAAGAGTTGGTTCCTTAGTAGTTTTAGTTGAGGATAATGTACCACCTCTTCGTTGGCCCGTGGCACGTGTAATTGAAGTCCATCCCGGAGCAGACAACATCACGCGAGTTGTATCTGTGCGTTTACCGAACGGGAACATTACTAGAAGGTCTTTGAAAAAGATTTGTGTTTTACCTGTGGAAGACAGAATTTCAGACGAATAATGAACAATAAAATTGTGATTTGTCTGTAAAGGCTTCTTCAGGAATTTTTCCTTGTTGTTTTGAAAAGACGAACTTTTCAACGGGGGCGGCATGTTAAGACAGAAATGAATTAGTGAATTGCTGAATTGTAATGTCACTGTGGCAACGCCGCGCATAAGTGCCTTAGTGGTTCCAGGGAAGGGAATGACGACGGGAACGAAAGGAAGGGTGCGGGATTCGAGAAAGAAACGCGAACCACGAAGCACGTAAAAGTCAAGTCACGTAACGAACCCGAAAAGACTAATTATAATTATCTCACGTTTTCAAGTTATTTTCTATTGTTATTAAGATTTAAATTTGTTTAAGTATTGTTAAGATAAGTTTTAACTCGTTTTTTGTGAAGTTAGTTATGAATAAAAACCTTTGTAAAAAAGGGTGTGGTCGTTATTTTATTTGAGGACAAGAATCGAGATTCCAGAGGTTCCCTTTAACCTTGTAAAAAAGGGTGGTCCTTCGATATTCCACGATAACATTAACTATATTGCTTTAGATGTTTCCTTCCAACAAAATAATAACCCTCGACGAAGAATAGGATTTTTTACGAAAGGTTAAAGTTGTAAATCCCATAATAAATGAAAATGTATTGAGCATGAAAAATATTAATAATTCCTAGTAACTTAAGGACTAAACTTTTATGATATGAATACAATAATATACGAAAAATACCTGAGGGGAATAATAGTAACAAAATCTTAAAAAATAAAATTCAAACTAAGATAAAAAATTCTACGAACCAGTTCCCAATTCCCGACTGAATAAAAATAAACAAACTCCACACCGGCACCGCTCCGAAGATAAAAAACGTTGACCGCAGTGTCTTCCACCGTTATGACGGCCGTCACCAAAATGACGGTGCCGCTTTATTGTGTAGCGGTGTCGCCCACCGTTTTCTTAAAAACCACCCGTGGTAAAAATAATAACAACGTTTTATAGCGGCCGTTATATTACGGCACCGCTTTCCTAGGAAACCATAGCTTAAGCACTGATATTTTTTGTGGTAGATTAGACCTGTTCTATTAATATTTTCTTCTTATATAACCTTTTTGTAAATTTTTTGGATTTAAATGACTATTCTGTTTTTAATTTATTTTTATGATTGTTGTTATTAATTTTTGTTTTATAATTGAAAAATGCTGAACACTAGAATAACGGAATGTAATATCGTCATTAGAGTACAAACCCATTTACGAGCAAGGTTTAAGCAACTTATATTTTCATATAATTACTTTGTTTAATGTATATTTGTCATTTATAAGTAGTACATCACGGACAAACAGCATCCAGGCTTGTCGAAAATATGTTAGGATACAGAACTGTAGGAATTACTGGATGAAGATCCATGTCAAACGCAAGAAGAGCTTGTAGAATCATTGGGAGTAGCCCAACAAACCATTTCCGATTGTTTAAAAGCAATGGGAATAATTTCAAAGCAAGGATTTTTCAGATGTGACTTTTTGCTCGCACGGTAGAAAAGAAAAGGTTTTTTGCATCGCATTGTCACTGGCGATGAAAAGTGAATCCTCTGCGATAATTCCAAGCGCAAAAGATCATATGGATAACCTGGCCACGCATCTACATCGACGCCAATAAGCTGATGCTGTGTATCCGCTGTGGGTAGCGATTGATATCGCCTCTTACGGGATTCCCAAATCAAAAGCAGCGCGGAACTGCAGATGACATTTAGAAATGTGATTGATTATTTATTAATAAGTAATGTATTTTTAGTAAATCCAGTAGGATTGTTGAATAAATTCGTTGATGGCACTCGTCGATATGTAGAAGGACAAAATGTTTATAATGCAAACCATCTAAAGTAATAGTTCAATTGAACTTTTTTTCTTGTTTTTAAAATTAAGTGATTTATAAGGTAGTTCTCATGAAACAAATATGAAAATTTTTATGGTAAATAACGACGAAAAATATTGAATGTAAATGCAGCTGCTTTGTAGATACATTAAGAAAATAAGTAAGAGTTCAATTAAACTATTATTTTAATTTGAGTCTGCTTGTTTCTCATAGAATTCGGTAGGTGGCGATACCCATCGAATATGGTGGGAATATTAAACTGTGGAAACCGAATCAAACGATCATAGGGGAATTGTATCAACGTAAATTGATGCATTTGAGTCAAGCATTGAAGGATAAACGGCTGCAATACTACGACAGATATGACAAAATTATCCTTCACATTACAATGCCCGACCAAATGTTGCTGCAGTGGTCAAAACATACTTGGAAGGTCAGAAATGATAAGTTTTACCCCACCCGCCGTATTCACCAGACATTGCTCCTCCCAACTACCACTTGTTTCAATCGATGGCACATAACCTGGCTGTACAGCACTTCGCCAATTATGAAGAATGCAAAAAATGGGTCGTTGCTTGAATTATGGGCAAAAATAGTGAAAGAGACGGAGAATACGCTATATAATGTATTATTCCAATTGGTTGTTAAAATGAATGCATATTTTCATCCAAGCGCCAGTTTTCACTAAGCTATTTCAACTATCATATGAGAATCGTGGAAAACTGCTCGAGTACAACCAGTCCCCAAGAAAGCCTGTAAAACCCAGCCTTCTAACTACAGACCCATAGCTCTTCTATCTGTTATTAGCAAAACTATGGAGAAATACATCAATCACGAGATCCTGAGCTACCTTGAGACACACAACCATTTAAGTGACAGGCAATATGGTTTTCGCCAATAAAGTTCAACAGTCGATCTACTAGCATATGTAACTCATGTCTGGAGTGATGCCATTCACCGCTATGGGGAGACTCAAATAGTATCTCTAGACATCTCAAAAGCATTTGATCAAGTGTGGCATGCAGCTCTTTTAAACAAACTGCCTTCATACGGACTCTCGCAAAACCTTTGCAGATGGATATCCAACAGGCACATCCAAGTTGCTGTAGATGGACATTCTTCCAACCTCTACAAGATCAACGCTGGAGTTCCCCAAGGATCGGCTCTAGCTCCTACTCTATTCCTTTTACACATTAATGATCTACTAGAAGCCACTAATAACCCGATACATGGTTTTGCAGATGATAGCAACCTACACTGTAGCAAAGCGCCCAACCGTCCCATACCTCTAGATATTCTGGAAGAGGACAGAAGATCCACAACGGCTTCTCTCAACCAAGATTTGAGAGTTGTAGACGAGTGGGGAAGAAAGAATCTTGTTAATTTCAACGCTTCCAAGACAAAGACATGTTGCCTATCCAACAAGAGGCAAACATGCGACTCATCCATTACAATCAACGATCAGACACTGGTAGCGGGCGACTCCATTACGCTGGTTGGTATAACGAACATATTGCATCCATAGCAACTGCAGCAGGAAAGAAATTAGGCTTTCTGTTTAGAGCACAAAAATATTTCTCTCCATCCAACTTAGCTACTCTTTACAAAGCCTAAATACGACGTAATCTTAAATACTGCTCGCATGTATGGGGTTCGGCGGCTCCGTCAAGGCTCGGAGTTCTTGATGCAATACAGAGAAAAACAGTTCGACTAATAAACGACATCAGTATCACCAAAAACCTAGCCCCATTGTCCCACCGAAGAGCAGTGTCTGATCTTTCCTTGTTTTACCGATACATAAATGGATTTTGCTCAGAAGAACTCCGCTCTATAATGCCTCCACTTGTCCGACCAGCCAGAGCAACGCGACGTGCCAACTTTATGCACCCTTATACTGTTCAGTGCCAGACATCGAGAATGCATAGATTCGATCGTTCCTTCATCCCCAGGGTCTCCAGATTGTGGAACTCCTTACCTTCCCACGCAATCCCCACTCGTCTTAACTTGCAGGCCTTTAAATCCCAAATTAATAAATTGTCTCTTCTGCCCCAATAGATGTTCTCGGTACATTTTTATTTAGGTGTATACCTACGAGGACATCCTTAATAAAAAAGTCTCGTTTACAACCGGTACTCTTTATAACAAATAAAAATAAAATAAAATATGTTAACAGTAACTCTTTTGTTTTCAGGTGGGTATATGTTGCACCAATGAATGCTCAGAGAAGTAGAGTAGCACTTACAGCAAATATGGCTAAGTTATGGGCTGTGGGAGGTTACGACGGTATTTCTAATCTCGTTACAGTAGAAGTATATGATCCTAAAACTGATAAATGGACTTACGCAGCAGATATGATTGCACATGAAGGTGGCGTCGGTTTAGGAGTAATCTCGATTCCGTAAATCGCATTTTATTCGTTTTCAACAGAAACTGTATTTTACATTAATAATTTCACAAATATTTACTTCAATTTATCTATCATTTATTATATTTATAGTGGCTCTGATAGGTTTGCTGCCATTTGTAGCAATTATATTGTATTTGGAAAAAGTTTTATTCATAGCTTCTTCAAACAACAACAGTTAATAATTATCGGACACTTTTACTCATTTGTTATCAATAGACGAAGGTTTTCTCCCAAGAGAAATTTAAATACATTCTATTATTTTTATTTCAACCAATCAACTAATTTGAGGATGATAAAATTATTAATTTTGTAATTAAAAATTTTAATCTGGAGTATTTTTGTTATTATAAATGTATGTAACTAATTTAAAACTATTATATTGCGAGTGTAAGATATTTGAATAAAGTATTTATAGTGTTAACTTTCGATTTTTCCTACAAAAATCAGTTTCCTCTACAAATTTTGATAAACATCTGGAGAGAAATCCATAAAAATGATAATTACTGAAATTACTTTTAGGATGAAATCAGCCTGAGACAATTTTTTCATTTGGGGTTTGTAGGTAAAATTTAAACAAACTAGAATAAAAACAATATTAATGTATGAAGTAAGAAAGTACCATCGAATTTATACATATGCATTATATACACAAGTTTCGGAAAACTTTAAAATTTTACCACTTATCCGATATATATTAAAATTAATAGAGTTCTTTATGACATGAGGATCCCATGTATAACATTTCATGACCTCATGAGCTTCCGTTCAAGAGTTATAGCGCACACAAACCGAGGGAAATATGCATTTTAAAATTTAAATATTCTCGATAGCTTCTTTGTGGCATAATAACATCTATTTACTTCTTTATTTGGGGATCTTTTTGCCACTAAAACAAACATAAAAAATATAAATCAATATTTTCAAAATGACCCTTGCTATTGATCTTATGGATATGTCAAATTTGTCAAGAGTCGTCTTTTTAAAACTGAAAATGTCTAACAAAAATGAAAATATTTTTTTTTAAATGTTTCTGAGCTTTCGACAACAAGATCGGTTGTCGTTTCAAAGATAAAAAAAATTTTTACTCTATACTTCTTTATGCAGTTTAGATTTTAAATTTGACATATCCACCAAGATCAATAAGCAAGGGTCATTTTCAAAATATTGATTTATATTTTTTATAAATTTATTAATCCGCTTTACTTACTTTATATCTCCTTTGGGAGACTTTCCTTTATAATGGAAGGGTATTTTTGTTAAACCTATTTTCAATTCTGGTGATAAAAATATTACGTTTGTTCCAACAGAGACACGTACATGAACACGTTCATGAACTATTAAATGCGCAAGTCCAGTATATGCATTAGTTCATGCTTTATGGTCCTTGTTGGAACGCTTCTATTCTTCTACTCTCTTATCATTGGTGTGTGTCTCTAATCTTTATTACTAATAATAAATTTATTCTTTGTTGAGTAACGCAATAGTTTTTGGTTTTGATAGTGTGAGGATTAACTATAACATAATTTTAAAAAAGAATAAATATCTCAGATAATAAACAAATTTTTTATACACAGTATTTTTAATTTAAATAATATTTTTTACAGAAGTTTCTGAGCTTGCAGAATTTATCATTATAAAGCAAAGTTTAATCTATTCTGAGTTATAAAAAGTACAGAGTACAAAGTACCTAAAGTGCATGTTCTGACAAATTACCCATGCATCGAACCAAGGATAGATTTGACCGTACATAAACGCGTTCATGTACGAGTCAGAAATTTTGTTGGAACAGCACTTTGACAGTACATGGGATTATTCGGTGTTGTGTTGGAACGGTCTAATTTTACTGTGCATGCGTCTGACGTCTATTGTTAGTAACTATCGTACTATTTACTTATTGTCCTATGTAGCTAAAATATTTGACGAGTTGCTTATTGATAAAAAATATGGATATCAAGCAGGAAAATATTGATAAAAAATATGGATATCAAGTAGGAAAATCTACGGTTAACAATTTAATGATATATTTTAATAATAAATCGTACTTGATGGTAATTTGTTATGAATCAATAATTTTTATCTAACCGAACTCAATGGGTGAAAATCAATAATTTTATTTCCAATATTTGATAAAATCGGCGGTTGCTCAAGGGAGTTACTGTGGTCCCTTGTTATTCAATCTGTTCGTCAACATATCTATCATTCTTTAAATATTCCAAATTCCTAATGTTTACCAAGTCGAGACCCTATCAGATTGCCTTAAATTACAGATTTAAATAACTTGTCTTTGTAGTGAAACAAATTATATAGATTTTAATATAAAGAAATGCTTCTCTTTCGTTTTCTCACGTTCTAATAAACTTATGCTACACTTATACATTAAATTCAATGCCTTTAAGTTGTGACTCTCAAATCAAGGAGTTGGGTTTCATTCTTAATTCCAAGTTATCATTCTCAACTCACATATTGTCCTTAAGATCTAAAGATAGGAAAATACTTGGGTATATTTATAGACTCAGTAAAGATTTCTCCCTGTCAACTTTAAGAACATTATATTGTTCTCTTGTCAGGTGGCAACTAGAATATGGTTCCGCAATATGGAACACACCGTACTCAGTTATGAACTGAGTACGGTGTGTTCCAAAGCTATTGAAACCATATAAAACAAATTTTTACGTTTAATTGCCTATAAAATAAGACATAACTTTAATTCTTATGACCTATTGATGAATCAAATAAATTAAAAATCCGACGAATGCACTACATCTTATTTAACCTCGTTAATGGAAAAATTTACTGACCAACAATTCTGGAATACCTAAATTTTTATTGTTTTTAATTGGGTAGTTTCCCGTAAATAAATAACCAATTTAACGGCCTAATGTTTAAAAAAATTCATCACATGTAATGAACCTTTTTGTTAGACAATGTTGATAATACTTTAACAACAGCATTATCTATTTAACATGAGAATAAGCTTTTCCATTAAAATAGAAAAATTTCATTGTTTCTATTATCCTAGATTTTGTGAAAACGATTTTTTACTGAAATAATCCATTTACAATCTTCTATTAAATCATTTATAAAGGTGAAACAAAACAAATAATGATTTAAAGAGAATTTTATTGATATAATGTATTTAACATCTATTACATACAGACATATCTCTCTACAATATTTAAATGTAAGGTAGCAGAAAATAGTTTCAAGCAGAAAAATAAACCATAAGTTCCCAACAAAATTGTGTGCATTTATATCAACTTGCCCAGTATGAATATTAAAACTCTCCCATTATATCAAAAATGAAAATCATAACTTCAATACTACAAATTAATGCTAATTGTTGTTTTTGAAGCGTTACCAAGTGTCCACCGGGCATTAGATAAGAATATTTTTAAACACGAAATAGCACAGTATGACTTGTACAATATAATTATCGTTTAGTACAAAATCATTTTCTTTATGGAGAAATGGATCTTTTCTTCCAGGGCGGTTATTAATTCAGACACTATTACCAATTATAAATTTTGACAACGAGGTACTCGAAGTAGAAAGTAATATACGGTAGATACTAAGTAAAATGACTTAATTTTTTGCTGTAGATTACCTAAATCCTCACTCCATTGTTAAATGTATAAAATGCCGTGTATTTGTATTAAACGAAACCACTTGGCAGGTATGGAAAATCAATATAATACATAAAAATAAAAAAACACAAACTAAATCCGCAAAAAGGCTACAATAACCATTAGAATTTGGTCATAGTTATATATTCTATTATCACTCCTAAGTTCATCCAGCAAACTCATGTTTTTAACAAGGGATGCTTCCATAAATAACTTTAAAATACTTCTCTATAATTTCATAAAGTACATACTCGAAAATTTCCTAACGATTCGAAGATTATAAATACAAAAGTTCTCAGTACTTTCAATAATTTCATTTTGTTTTAAAATTACACAATAGTAGCTTAAAGAAATAATACAAAGTTAATTTAAATCGTTGACTGTCTTACATGAATACAAGCACAAATTAAGTATATTGTTTTAAGTTGAAAATAAAGCGTACAGTATTATGCTCGGTGCCATATCTATTTTCAGACAAATCAACGTAGTTAAGGTACTGTTTTGTGTGGATTTAATTTAAGTGGAAACCTTTTTCTTTAGTAGCTGCTAGTAGTCTTTGTCTTAATATTTCTTCTGTAGGATAATCGGGAAGTTTTAAATAGTGCACGCACGTGTTCACTGATGGATATGAACCTTCACCCGCATCTACCTTCCGAACTACAGTTAGTCTTGGATACAAGTTGGCTAAGCCACCTGGTGGGAGAGAGCTACAGCCTGTGGTGAATTGTAAAAAGGCCTTCCTTTCTTCTGCTGACATATTTACAAGCACATTTACAAACCTCAGGAAACCAGGACTGAAAATGTAAACAGATACTCTTTAATATTGAAATATCATGCATTTATAATACAATAATACATGTTTTATATGTTAATTATAAACGTTTGTTAATACTATAGGTTGGTTGAGAAGTTTTGAAAGCAAAAATGAATTAACGTTTATTTTTTAATAAAATTGATTTTTTATTCAATATGATCTCCCTCAGCTTGAGCACACTTATTCCAATTATTCATCAGTAATTATATACCAACGGCTGCAATAGCTTCTTCAATCGACAAAAAACGCTTTCCACGAAGGAATTGTTTTACGTTTTCGAAGAGTAATCGTCGGAGGGAGCCAAATATGGTGAGTATTCAATTAATTCGTTGTTTAACTTGTTCAATTTGGCCATCGACAACATACTTTTGTGAACACGTAAATTGTCTTGATGAAAATTAAAAGTTTTCTTCTGCAAACCAGGTCATTTTTCATATATTTTTTTATCCAACTAGTCCAAAAGTTGCAATAATATTCAGAGTTAATAATTTTACTTTTTTTAAGATAATCAATCAACAAAACACCCAAAAATCAAATTCCAAAAAAACTGATGTCAACCTTTTTTGCCGATCTTTATGACTTCACCTTTTTTGGAGCTGAAGAACCAGCCTCAGTCCACGGTAAACGTTCTTATTTCAGTTTAGGATCAAGATGATAGATCCAAGTCTCATCCATAGTAATAAACGATATACAAAATCGGTTTTATTCTGATTAAAACGCTCCAATTTCGCTGATACATTTTCACGCTGAGTCAAACTTGGATCTTCACAAACAGTATCATAGACTGGCTCAATGATTTCTGGTGCTGCTACACTTTTTGGACGTCCACTACGTGGTTCATTTGGCGTTTGTACGACCACGTTTAAATTTTACAACTCATGGAAATGAAGGAGCAGTTTCCTTTAACACTTTCACCATTTTTGTATGAATTTCTGTTGCTGATAAACCAAAACAAAGAATTTTATGACTACGATATTCCGGTTTTGTTTATACACAATTAAAATGCAATGACCTGCTTTTATAAATCAATAAAATACAAAAAAGAAAACCAAGAATTAACACATGTGAGATATCTTACCTATCTTTAGTATATCCTAGCTTAGGTTCAGTGTAATTCAGAAGATCCTCCATGCTCCATTCTGGATTCTGATCACCACACAGCATAATTCGTACTTCTTCTGGACTGAAAGCCGCCATTTTTTCTACGGGAAACACTAATGAAAATCCTTTGTGAAATGCCTCCAATTGTCTAGCAACTCCTTTGTCTAAGCAGAATGATGTCGTCAATTCGGCATACTCTTCTACATTCTCTATATTTACTTCTATATCAGCACCATTAGGAACTAAATCTACATCCGAGAATCCATAGACACTCGAACTGGGTAAATAGCTAAATGTTAAAGCTAAATCTTCTAGAAGTACAGGGCCTGATGAGTGATTCAAACAAAGGTTTTGCAGCTGTAAAATAATTATTTTTAAAAACAATATATTAATGTTTTATAAATACTTACTTGATGATTTCTCTGTTCTGGAGTAAGCGTATGGTCTTGCAAAATCTTTTGTTTCTGTTTAATCAATTCTCTAATTTGTTTAAGGAAACTAGCTCTAATAGGATCTATATCATACAAGTCTTCTTCTCCTAAAATATTGTAATACCAAGGCCTCTTTTCCTCCATTATTATTTTTGGAGGATCGAGTTCCAATTCCTTTTCGCTTTCTTCCGAAATAAAACTCGATGTCATTATATCTTCTTCCATATTTTTTTTAATACCGGCAAAACCAATTCGTTCGTTGACTGTATTTTGTATCTCACCATGGCATATCAGTTTTAATAAACTACTACTTAACGGCAAGTCAACTAGCCGATTATCTTGTAGTACCTAAAATAAATAAAAGGACATGATTTAATATTTCGGACTAAAGAAAAAGTAATTTCAGTTGTTAAATTAATAATTCTTTACCTTGGCTAAAAATATACCGAGGAAGTGGAAATACTTCACGGCTTTATCACAAACTTTAGAATTTTGAGGTAGGGGTGCTGGGAAAAGTCCTGACGCTCTACGAACGTAGTATCCAGGAGGTTTCATACCTTCACCTAGGTCTATGGGCTCATTTAGACTAATAGCTTCGTCATCACATATCCACATGCCAAGATCTCTTCTTTGGATTTCTGCAGCAACCAGAGCGTAGAATTCGAGAGTTGGACCCAATCCTAAAAAATATGAAATCTTTACAGAAAAAACCATAACTTATCATTTTTTACTAATACTTTTCTTACAAAATTAGTAATTAACTTGTTTTCTCGAAAGAAAAAAAAACGAATGAGGCACTCCGGGAGAGAGTGACGAGACGTTTCAACTTACAAAAAATATTTATGAGCAGTTTTAAAAAGTCTCTAATAGTCGACAGATTGTGAAAAAAAAACGCAATGAGAAATCTTTAATTTGAGCTGAGAAGTAAAAATTAAAAAAAAAACAATGATGTAAATGTTATTTAAATAGGAAAAATTCAATGATCAAGAGGAAGTGCTCAAAATAAAAACTAAAAGCTTATCTTTGGAGGAAATGTTTAAATAAATTAACAAAACTAGACACACCTTCAACATGCAACAATATTTTTCAAACTGATTTATGTTTACACATTTTTACCTGTTCCTTCTTCTTCAGCAAACTCAACTTCTAAAATACTCTTTCTACTTGCGTGAATTTTCATTACTTGCATAGCCCAATCCAGTAGTTGGTCTCCTCGAGGAACTTTAACTCTTTCGTGTTTTAACCTACCAACACGGAACTCGTGAGGATCATCTCTTCGGGGTGAAAGACCAGGAGTTCTTTGACGCTCCATAGTAACATCTCTTTGGGTTTGAAGCCAGACAATACTTCGAGACGCCCCGAAAGCTGTGCAGTTAAAGTAAAGTTGTCTGGTTTCGAAGGGGAAAAGGAATGGACAAGAATGACTTAATTCTTCGCACCTGAAATAAGATTTTTTCAATAGAAATTTTTGCAATTCATATTAACTTATTTTATTTACCATGCCGGTAAACTTGAGCTGGATAACACCAGTGGATCCTGAATTTGTTGTAACAACTTATTTGTAATTTTCTTACTGGAATACTCTTCAGGTGACAATTCCAAATTATCGAGAATTTTGAGATCATTTTCCTTTGAGGTGGTAATAACAAACAGATGTCTAAGAAGTTGTAATACATCTTCTACTGTACAATTTGATACAGAAGGCGTGCCAGGTACAGGGGTACTGGGTGAAAGGGTGGTGCCAGCCACTGAACTGCTGCCGCTTCTAGAAAATTGATTAGCTACTGGAGTTGCTCGACCTTCTTCCATATCATAACTACCGTCCTCTTTTAGTTCTCTGTAGACAATTCTGAAAAAAAAAAAAAATAAAGATGTATATTACAATTTCATAGAAACGTCTCCATGGAGTTTAATAAACACAACTTCATGGTCCAACAAATATCACTTACAGGTATGTAGGTTCCCAGATCCTTCTGACTTTTTCTTGTTTTGAATTAAAGTCGGTCATTTGCATTAATTCTTGTATCGCTCTAAAGATAGTCCAGGAACGGTCAGTCAACTCTATTTCGACATCAACTACACCAGGCATATTTGGACCTTTCAACACTAGCTGCAACTTTGGTTGGGGAAGTAATTCATGCTCAGAAATTGAAGCTGTTTCTTTTTGACCGGGTGGTGGAACTTCGAGATCTGTTAAATAACATATGACTGAATTAAAAGTACTAGACTCTGGCGTTGAATGAAACCAAAGTAACTTTTAATTGTATAACAAGACTTAGACACATTTAATGTGTTTCTATCTCTTATACTTTGGAATAATTTATCAATTATGTCTAACTTTAATATCTAAATTTAAAAATATGTATCAACCAGTATCTAGTATATCTAGTATATTTCAGTTTTAAGTTACTATGTATTACCGGTTGTCTGATTGACGTTTGTTCTTCCAGGCCTGGGATCAAATGCTGGTATCAGTGCCGAAAATTGTCGCTTCAAAACAAACTCATCATCCCAAGAACGTCTCTTTGTTGGTCTGGCTTCAAAAGTTTCTTCTTCCATAAATGATAACAGATTCCTAGAGACCATTACTTCTTCGTAATCAGCATCATCCTCATTCTCATCATCGTCGTTGTCGTCATCTTCACCCATTTCTTCATCATCATCTAATTCTGCTAATAAAGTAGGGGCTCTGCATGATTCTAAAAAGTCTTCTAAGGACACCTGGGTTTAAAGAAATATTATTATTACATGCTTAATATCTTTCAGCAACCGAAAATTTTTAAGGATTTTATATAAAATATTTTAAAAAATTGTTTATACTGATAAACCTTTTTTAACATAGCAAACAACATAACTACAGGCCAAAAAAGCTAGTAGTTCTTTAAATTTTAGACATTAATTTCTTTTCATGTATAAAATATTCTATATGTATTTACCTGTTCACTATCACTGCTTGTTGATGTTAAACTCATAGTGAGAGCTTGACTTAAACCTTGGACAGCTCCAGCAGTTGTTGAAATCCCACCAGTCTGATTACCAGGATTATTGCTGGAGGATAAACTAGGGTAACTTTGGGCAGTACTGAGCAAACCACTGGGGAAATTACTGGACAGTGCTAACCGGACTAGACTAGAGACGGAATTTGGGGCACGAGGAAAGAGAGAGCCACTGTTTTGGTTGTTCTGAGCATTCGTGTTCTGCGCATTGTTCGAATTGGTGTTTGAAGCATTGGATGCTGTCACTGATGCCAGTGTGCGTCTTCGAGCTAGTGCAGCAAACGTCTCCAATAGACCTGAGAAATTCAAGACTAATTTTTAATTAGCGTTGAAAGTTTATGGGGATTTATATTTGTCCTGATCAATCTTTAATCAGATTAAGCATTTATATATTATTAAGATTAAGATATTTCAAAGAAATGACAAAAAATAATTATCATTGATATACTGTAACTCAATACTATTGTTAATACATTTCATGAATTAAATTATGAAAAACATCCGTATTAAATGAACAAATTTTATTCATGATAACAACTATAGAAAAATACCTGCTGTTGTGGTGGGCTCAATCTGGCTATTGGATTCGGTGGTCAAGTTTGGTACACTAACACTCATCGAATTTGTAACGACAATCGGATTATTACTACTGTTTTTTGCATTATTAGTATTTGTCACAGCCTCATCTTTATCACTACTACAATTGCCGCCTTTAACAGCATCATTTTTCCGTCTAGATGACGGTTTTTCCTCATCAGTTTCTGAGTTTCCAGACACTGAAATTCTAACACTGGATAACGCGTTGATCTGACTACTTCCGCCGAGATTCAGTGCAGATTGTAACAGTTCAGCTGAAGATTGTAAAAGTTCAGCCGATAGGAAATTGTTTGTGTTATTTCTAAGCATATCGGAACCTTCGCGAAATTTGTCTAGAGCTTCTACAGCTTCTACAAAACTCTGTGCTGCAGCTGCTGCCTGTGAATTACTTATTTTTGAACTTCGATTTGACTTGTTGATATTGGAGTTACTGTTTGCCGAAGATTTTTGAGGAGCATTGGTATCGCATAATGCTAAACTTTCTACGATTGTTGCCAAATCTGTTGAATTGTTGATAGCCGAGAGGTCATTGTGAGGATCACGTAACGGATGTACAACCACTGATAATTCACTTTCATTTGAAGCTGCTTGCGATTCACTGGTGACAGCCACCAAAGCTTCATTTCGTGCTACTGAAAGGACACTTTCAGCTATAGTTTCTGCCGCCTGTTTTGCTGCAAGATTGTCGGCTGACGCAGCTTGTTCTGTTGATGCTACTGAGGCCTTAGTATCTGTAGCTTCTGGTAGACTAGGTGTAGAACTGCTCTTTCTGCTGGTAAGAACACTTTGCTTATCTTTATCGTTTTTCTGCTTATTATTTGTAGGTTGCTTTGAAGAAGACGCCACTGTAGATTCGACATCAAAACCTGGAGCTAATTTGAGATCATATTTACCTTCGGCACCCATGCGATACGAGTTGGAACCGCCATGGTCCCATGTAACATCTATCCAACCACTGTGAAGTTCTCCAGTTACAGTACCTTTAAAAGATAAAATATCTTTACCTACATTTAAAGTTCAAACAGATAGTATTAGGAGTTATTTAGACAACTGCAGATTATAATTTTTAGATTCTTTAACTATAAATAGTTTTATTTAAAATTATGAACGTTTATTCGTGAAAATATTATGCCTTTTGATACAAACAATAAAATTATTTTCGTATGAATCGAAATGTACTAGAGAAGAAATTTAAATAAACAGCACTGGCAACACCCGTGAGAATTGTGAAAAAAAGTTCAACATGTAAATATAATAAACCATCAACTAAAGATATATCAATCTAATTAAACGCTTGATAACATAATTGGTAGTAATTTCATCGGACAAATTTGATATCTTTAATATTACTTATTCTTATTACTGTTAATTAGAATGCAGTCTTACCTTCACTGGGTGGACTTCCGTCTTGATCTCTCCATTTCCAATCTACACCTCTCACAACTCTAGCACCAACGGTCATATGTTTTAACAATTGAGATTTAACTAGCCTTCTCTGTTTTCTCATATGGGCTTCTTGTTCTTTATGTGCTTTGCCCATATCTTCGCAAACACCAGTTACTTGCCCGTAGATCTCAAAACCAGACAAACTAAGATAATGTGTTTGCCCAGATGCATTCTTTCCCGCTTGCTGAATCCTAACATGTCTCCAGCCTTGGTTTTCCTCTTGAGCAATTTCGATCGGCCACGTACCGGTACTACCCGGATCATTAAGAGACATATCGTGGGTGTGTGTGTACAAGGTAGTCCAAGTGTTGCCATCACGGGACATTTGGAAATGCCAATTCCTTAAAGCAGATCTACCATAACCCCTGGCATGTCGTAGTGTGTAAGCGTTTGGAATTATGTAAACTCCTAGATCAATACTGAACCATGCACGTTTATCATCATTTGTATGGCAATTTAGGGCAGATGTGTCTCGTGATAAGATATCTTCAACTCTACCGTATGGTAAATTTCTGGAATCGGAACTGGTAACAGTCACTAGGCCATATTGCCCGGGATTAACCCATTCGGAACTTGTCTTTCCATTGGTACCTATGAAATAAAGTAGTCCATTCTCGTCAAAGTCATGTGTGTGTTTAAAAGTTTGAAATTTGGGTTCTTTGAGCTTCTTAAGGAACTGGAAAGTACTCCGATCATAATCATACCATTGCTTGGCGACCATTTTTAACAAGTATCTTTCTAACTGAGCTACTGTAGCTAAGGGTTCCATCTTCAGGCTTCTCCCTGATCGGTCTATTAAAGTACTTTCTCCAGCAGCTTTTTCCAGTCTAAATCTTAAACGTCTAGTTAAAATTTGAAGGCCATAACCTGTACCAGGAGTATCATACAGATAGATTGGAAGTTTCTCAATACTTTCAAGTACAGCTATTAATTTGTGAACTAAAATCAAGCTAGGAGATTTATCATCGTTGGTCTTATTTTTAAAACACTGTTTAAAAACTTGAACTCTTTGTTTTTGAAATTTATTCATTTTGCTAGATTTTAAGCCTTGTTCCCAGTAGCTTGTGGATAATAATGATAAAAGTGCTTGTACAAGACCAGAACTGTGAAGTTCATAAGCAGATACAACGCCATCTTCTTTTAATATATCCGTTAATTCATCTAAAGCGTTATGAAGTATTTCTTTCCACGAATTTCCACCTTCTCTATTATTGCCATAGGAACACTGCTTTTGACATGCACGTTCGATTTGTGCAACAATATTACCTAATTTTGCAACAATGCCTCTTGGTTGAGCTTGTGCAACTCTAAAGTATTGTTCATAGATTTGATGGGCTAAATATTTAACTTTCATTTTTGTCGCTTCTAGTTTCGAGCGCAGACGTTTGCCTTTTTTATTAGTCCAACCAGCAGAAAATTCTGGACCTAAAATCCAAAAATTGTATGAAAATATTTGTAATTTATTTACATACATAAAAATAAAACTTTTGAAAGAAAGATAAGACTTACTTTTATACTTTAAGAATACCGTGATTGGAGATATTTTTAACAATTGGGTGGTTTATTAACGAATTTCTTTAACTATATTTCAGAAGACGTGAACCATTCTTATAGATAACTAGCTGTCCCGGCGGACTTCGTACCGCATAACACTGTCGTGACATTTTTTTATTTTTCGTTTTTTCGAATTTTTACTATTTTGCTTTCAACGATTTTTTTTTATTTTATCATGTTTTCTCGTTATAAGGTTTATACTATTTTTTCGTTATATTTTATAATTTATTGATTAAATATATTAGATATCCACTGCGCCACCTTACGGTGGCTTCATAGTAGTTAATTTAGTAAGAATTTCTCGTTTAAATATGGGAGATAATAACTGCGCCACCTTACGGTGGCGTCATAGTATTTGATTTAGTAAAAATTGCTTGTTTAAATATATGAGATATTAACTACGCCACCTTACGGTGGTGTTATATCATTTATTTTAGAAAGATATTTTTTGGCTTTATTTTTTTAGTATTTTCCCTTTTCTTTTAGTTTTGCGTTTATTTATTTATAAATCGAAATTCAACATTATCTATTGGGTTTTCTCACAACGTAACTGTTCAATAATCTAAAAATCAAAATACAGTGCCATCTAACGGGTGTCTATCTAACCTAGATGTCAAAGGTTTATAGAGTTACTTCAATTAACTTAAACTGTCATCTATTAGGAATTCGTAGAACTAAACAATAAATGTCATTTAGGGGATATTGTCACTTTACCGTCGAAATATACAAAAAAAGTATGGAGGGTAGAGGTAACGAGAACGATCTTAAATGGGAAATGATTAAAAATGTGTCCACTTTTTAGAGGTACATAACACTTCTCAAACTTGCCACTACAATGGCGCTAAAGAAGATGTAGGGTACAGAATGAATGTAGCAGTTTTTGACAAATTGATTGAAATGTCGTATGATTTCGTAATATAAGTGCTATAAAAAAACGTGGTGTATGTGTCATAATAAAGAGGAAATGTGTCTTTCCTTGTTTATTTATCTACCCTACTCTAAGAAATTATGGCGCTTTTTTTAAAATTTACCCTACTACGATCGTAGCGCCACCCTTATTTACCACATTTTGACGGACACATTCAATACACGGAGACAGTTCTCCTTACCTCTACCCTCCATAAAAAAAAGTAAAAAAATTATTAAAAAACATTTTATAGTGGACCAAATAGTAAATCTAAACCATTCTAGAATCCATTTAAATATATACAAAAAAAAATTATGAAATTCGGTCCAGCCGTTTAGAAGGAGTTTAGTAACATACACACGAACACAAGAAATATATATATTAAGATATGCTCTTTTATTCTGTTTATATGCACGAACCACTCACAGTTTCTTTAAAAGTGGATGAAACGTGGAAATGGTTAATTAATTATGATAAAATTGAGGGCAAAAAACGATTGTCATTTCGAGCTAACAATAAAAAAAACTTTAAGTAGTAGTGACCAAAAAACATGGTTATATAAAGATCTTAGATTGTCACTATACCATTATCAGCACAAAATCATTGAAATTATCTGGAAGCATTTTAAGTCTAATTATAACAAGCATAGAAGTTCTAAGCATTGAGTCTCATCCAAACTGTACTTCTGACAAATGGCAAAATTATTGCAAACGTTGCATACAAATAATTTTGGAAGACTGGACTAAGAATGTGAGAAATCAGTCGTTTGCAAATATTTTAATCTTTATTGTTCCATTGTAGAAGAATGTTTCGGAAACAGATTAAAATTTTCGCACTTTATTAAATAAAGTTGAATTCAAAACAACTACTGTTGGTCAATATCGTAAAAGTTTACATTTGCGTCCAGCATTATAGTAATTGCTATCAAAGATATTAATATTTTTTGTAGAAAATTTAAATTTACCTAAGTAGGTTTCAGCGATGAAAGAATGCTTCGTTCCTCTATTAGACTCAAATATAAATCCGGGAAGATCTTCTCTTAATATAGTGGTTTGTTGTTGACCATCAGAGTTGTGAATATGGATTTCTGCTTCTTTTTTGGATGATAGTGACCAATTTCCAACTACTAAGCGGGTGGGACCAGGTTTTGATAGCAGCGGAGTTGAATTATTGACACAACGGACAGCTGATCTTGCTCGTTGTAATTTTTCTAGGAACTCTCCTCGATTTTCTGAGGAATATAGTGTAAATATAACAACAATAAAATGATATCAGATATTTTTACATCAGGGTCATATTTATTAATTAATATACGAATTGTTCCGTATCAAACTAATCCATTACTACTAGTTTAATAGTGAATAATTTAAACATATAGACTTATTAATTAGTTAAGTATAAAAAAATTTGGAAGTTTATCACTTAAATAATTATATAATCAAATCATTATAATATTGTAATTAAACTTAATTAAAGTCACACGGGGTAAGAATTAAACCAGGTGCTTTGAATTAAAGAGTCCAGCTCGTTACGGACAACCTACAATAATACGTGTTAAAGTAAACCATAAAATAAGTATTTAAGTGCAATATAATTTACTGAGAATTTTAATACATACAAATGGATATTACTAGTACTACTAAAAAAAGTAAAGTCTATGACTCGTATGGAAAAGCTATTCTACGCTCGTATAACCATCATACTTGCCTTCGGCTCGTATGAGAAAATTTTCCGCACACATTGAATATAGCGCATTCCATAGTCGGTATAGAAAATACTATTCTCTAATTTACATTATACGAGCCCTAACAACTAAATGTTCGGACAAACAATAATTTACTGAAAAAGTTAATTTACGCAAACTAAATTAATAAATTGAGGAACTACATTAACATATTATTAAAATTTATCATTTACAATAATAATGTGAAAGGTTTGGTTTATAAATACATTGAAATTCACTGTGTGCGAATAAATTAACAAAAATATTGCACAATATCTTGACAACTAAATGTTCGGAAAATTATAGATTTACTATTTTAATATGACGTTACATCGCCACGCGCTTTTACAACCGCTGCAATTCTATCTGGCATTGTTTTCACTAATGATTGACATAAATTAGGATCAAAACTTTGCCATAATTCATCCAATTTCTTCTTCAAATCGGCAACGGTTCTTTGGGGATCATCACGCAATTTTTGTTTCATTTTATGCCATAATGTTTCGATAACATTGAGGTCCGGACTGTTCGAAGGCCATGAGAGGACATTAATGTTATTATCCCCAAACCATTTTTTAGTTGTTTTCGCCGTATGGCATGGAGCACCGTCCTGTTGGAATATAAAATTCATGTCCGGGTAAAGATCTTTCGTGCTTGGCACAAGACTATTTTTCAAAATTTCCTGATATTTTGCCGCATTAATTGTGCCTTCTACCAGCTCATATCTTCCTAAACCCACTGCGGACATGCACCCCCAAATCATGATGCCTTTAGGAAATTTAACTGTCCTTTTGAGGCAATCCTTATGAAATGCTTCAGTTTTTGTTCTAATAACCCGTTTTCGAAAGTCTCCCACACACACGTCAAACTTCGACTCGTCACTAAATATGACTTTGGACCAGTCTTCAACTGTCCATGACATCTTCGATTTTGCCCAATTTAATCGATTTATTTTCTGCTTCACTGGTAGTAGAGGTTTTTCTTTCGCCTAAAGCATTACGAATAATAAAAAATCATGAATTTAATAAAATCTTTTAATCCGACCTTATAAAAACTAAGTCCTGATTTGTGTATCCACTTTCTACAGCACTCTCTCGAATAACTCTGTCCTGTTTCTGTATTCCACTGTGCTGTGATAGCCCTTAAAGTATTACGACGACCCTGTTTGCAAATTTTTACGAGCAATCTTCGATCCCTATCAGATACACTTCTTGGTCTTCCCGAACTTTTGCCTTTAGTTAGGATACTTCCACTGTCCCGATAGTGCTTCAGTATGTCCCCAACTGTCGACTTAGCTAAATCTAATTCATCCGCTATTTCACGTATTTTTTTACCCTGACAATATTTTTTGATAATCAATTCACGAATTTTTACATTTACATTTACTCTAGCCATTTTGGGCAAAATTTATCAGAATTTTTAGCAAAACAGTTTTTAACAAGTAACTGACAAGTAATTGTCAATTAATTACCAACTTACAATAAGTAAAAATAACAATGTTATGTATTTTATATACGGTAACTAGATAAATCCGAACATTTAGTTGTCAAGATATTGTGCAATATTTTTGTTATTTTATTCGCACACAGTGAATTTCAATGTATTTATAAACCAAACCTTTCACATTATTATTGTAAATGATAGATTTTAATAATATGTTAATGTAGTTCCTCAATTTATTAATTTAGTTTGTGAAAATTAACCTTTTCAATAAATTATTGTTTGTCCGAACATTTAGTTGTTAGGGCTCGTATATCGCAACTATTAGTTGAAAAGTTTTGAAAGCGACACCTATTTATTAATCTATATGCTATTTTAATAATCCATCTTCCAGTTGAATACACAAACAATCTATTTTGATTTGTCAATTCACTCTTTGTTTACAAGTGATTTAAAGTTGACATGTCAGTGTATTTTGTTACAATGGTAAATACCAAATATCGTGCAGTGATAAAATTCTTTGTTTTGGAAGGTTTATTCATAAAAAAATGGTGAACGTGTTAAACGAATCGTCTCCTTCATTTCCAATTTCCAATCGATGGATTTTAGAGTTTAAATGTGGTCGTACAAGCGTCGAAAATGAACCACGTAGTGGACATCCAGAAAGTGCAAGAACACCAGAAATCATTGAGCAACTCTATGATATTGTTTGTAAAGATCCAAGTTTGACTAAGCTTGAAATTAGACATCTCAGATGAACGACTACTCGATATTTTACACGAAGAATTACATATGAAAAATATGTTCGGAAAGTTAGTGTCACATTCGTTAACAACTCAGCAAGAACTGAATCGAAAACAAATTTCTCAGCGTAATTTGGAGCTTTTCAAGCAGAATAAAACCGATTTTGTGCGACGTTTTATAATTATGGATGAGACTTGAATCTACCATTATGATCCTAAACTGAAACAAAAACGTTAAGAATGGACTGAAGCTGGTTCGTCAACTCCAAAACAGGTGAAGTCCGAACGATTAGCAATAATTTTATGGCATCAGTATTTCTGGATGCAAATGAGCTTTGTTAATTGATTATTTTAAAGAGGTAAAACAGTTAACTCTGAATATTATTGCAACCTTTTGGACCAGTGGAATAAGAAAATCGTGAAAAAAATCTCCGCTTTAAAGAAGAAAATAATCATTTTTAATCAACACAATGCACGTGTTCAAACAAGTTTGTTGACGATGGTTACATTGGAAGAATTGCTTGAACACCCATTGTATTCACCAGATTTGGCTCCCTCAGACTATTACCTTTTCAGAAACTTAAACCAATTCCTTCGTGGCAAGCGTTTTTCGTCGAATAAATAAACTATTGCAGCCGTGGAACAATATTTTGCAGAGCTTCCGGAAAATCATTACATAGATGGTATAATATTACTAGAGGATCATTGGAATACGTGTGTTCAAACTGAGGGAGATTATATTAAATAAGAAAAAAAAACGATTTCATTAAAAAACACAAACTTTCATTTTTTGCTTTTAAAACTTTTTAACCAACTTGTAATATCCACTGTCAATTAACCACCTCAGCTAATCAACAGTTTCTACTCAATATGCATCACAAAAACAAAAACATTTTTAAAAAAGTAGTTATGGATTTCACTTCAGCTAGGTTTAGAAAGATTACAATAAACATTTTTCTATACAATTAGTAATTAATCCTACACGTGATATTTCATTTAATTACAAACATATTTCTAACAAATAGTCATCGTAGTAAGCAGTTAATAATGCTATGCACATATCGACATAATTTGTTAATTTTCAAAAGCCCTAGCTTGTTAAGAACTTCATTATAAAATATAGACCCTTTTCAAACATTGACAATTATTATTTGAGAAAAGATATAAAATAAATTATTTATTTGATTGTTTGTAGCAATACTTGAAGTGCGTATATTGGCCGCAAATGATAGCTAACTTGTAAAAATAATAAAAGCGGGTTTTAAAATATTTACAGCAAGCTTGAGTAACTAAAAGATATTAGTGTAGAACTAAATGGCGTAACATGGCGTAAACAAAGAAGCGAATCAATCGGAAATAGAAATAATAAAAGAAGCAAACTTACCTTCAGTAGTAAGGGAATCTGCAGCTCGACCCTTTCCTAAATTCGGACAAACAAATCAACATCACTGTTACCACAAAATAAAAATAAAGTCGAGACAAAAAAGGTATAAACAAATAAACTAAGTCAATGGAGCTAAGCTAAAAAGCTTTAACAAATAGGTTTATTTGTGAAATCTTAAACACAAATTAGAAATTTTCCCATTATAAAATGTATTATATTAAAATAGAGAGGATTATAAGGATTTTTCTTATTTACATTTATTCATTATTTCTTTACTTTTGTAAGTATATACTTTTGTTTATACAGTAATAAAAAATACGTCTGATATTGTTTTTTAGTTTCTTAAAGTCATGATTAATTTGATTTTACATATACAGGGACCGCCTCAATAAGTAAACCTGAATTACAGCTTACTATAACTTGTACAAAAATTTTACCTAAATAACAGTTTTTATAATATTTTACATATTATTTATTGACATTCACAGATTTTTTGTGTTTGCCGTAGTTTTCAAGATATGAGTGTTGCTACTTATATTTTGAGCCTTGGCAACACTAAAAGTTGCAGTTTCATTATTTTCCTTATAATGTGAAATTGCACCATGAATTAAATCAAGATGTTCCTCACAGCCGAATGCATTTTTGTCAAGCGATTATGGATGCAATTAATGTAAATTGTATTTTCCGACGACTCGACGTTTTGCCTAAATGGTTTTGATAATCGATATAATTGCCGGTACTGGTCTGATCATAATCCACACTGGATGATAGAGGGCCACACACAATGTCTCCAAAAGTTAAAAGTCTAGGCTGGTATAGTAAGAGAAAGAATAATTGGGCCTTTTTTTTCTCAGGGTAACTTTAAATAGTATTCGATATTTACAAATTTTTCAAGATCTAATTTGCCTGTTTCCTAATCCCGTTAATCCATTGCAGCTAACAGAAGAAATTTGGCCTCAATCTTATTTTGATGCTAGGGTTAGAAAATACTTGAACCCATTGTTTCCAAAAAAATGGATGAGTCGAAGAAGACATTATATGGAGTGGCCTGCAAGGTCACTAGATTTATTCCCTTTAGATTTTTTCTTTGGAGTCCTTCAATCTCTTCGTGAACTAGAAATCCGAATTAAAGCCGCTGTTCAAAAAATAACTCCCGAAGCTCTTCAAAATTTTTGAGGACATTTATTTAAAGATTAAGATATTGTCGGGCTGCCGAAATCTTTCAGCTTGAACATTTACTATATCGCTTAAAATTATTAAACCTGTATTTATGAATTCCATAAGAATTGTAGCTATTAGAAAAAAAAAAAAATTAAATAGAGGTTGTTTTTTTTTAAAAAAAAGTCGATAACGTCATATCTCGCCAAATATTACAAACACAAAAAATATGTAAACATAAATAAATAAAATTTAAAAAATATAAAAACTTTAATTCGGATCAAATTTTTCATAGATAAACTGTAAATAAGATGTTGCACTTATTGTGGCGGATTCTGCATTACCAATACTATTTTGCATTCATTTTCATCACAGGTTGATCATTTCCTCAATGTTTGTGTTTGAAATGAATAGCACTTTAGTATATGTGTTGTTCGAATAAATAAATTTGATTCAAAATTAAAAATTCATTATTAGCCATTAACAGTGAATATAAAAAAAAATGAATACCAACACTAAGCATTAATGCGTTAAAAGTTATATTAAGCATTAAGGTTTACCATTACCTTGACAATCTGATCAATCTGGCTATAGCAAACTTCACTAATTAATAAAGAAAAAAGCAAAAAGGCAACAGGTTAAAGCAAACCAAAAATAATTAACAAGCATTTTTAAAGATATAAAAATATAAATTTTCTAATAAAACCTTTAAAACAAAAAATATTTCTGACCTGATGTGTCAGCTCCTCCTTCAGGTGAACCGCTAGAATACATAGTAGCCAATTTTCCATCTAATATAAATCTAAACCATCCATTCGATCCGTTTGATAATTCTAAGGCAGCTGCATCGGACCAAATATAAAGACAATCTCTTCCGCGACAAATTGACCAGTCACGCCAATGATATGCCTTTCCAGGTAAGATTTCTTTTGCATCTTCTGCTTGTACAGCTTCAGCAACTTCTATTGAAACATTATTATTTTAGTTTTATTTACAATTTTGGACAAATTGCTTATAAGTAGCCGTAAATTATTCTCATGAATTGTTTTTTTTTTGTAGAGTAGCTGAGGTTTTTTTAGCTTTCAAATGACAGATTTTCAGGTTGTAAAATTATCAAGATATTTTAATTTTTCACTACTGGATATTATTTTCACAGAATTTTTAGAACATCAACATTTCTATACTTATTGTTGAATGTTTTTTTTTCAGGAACATATACTTTTAACTGTTCTAAATTAATATTATCATTAGGGTAGAGTATTAATAGTCTACGTTTTGTTTTCATCCGGCCAATAAGAGAAAACGTAGAAATTTTTTTCGGTCTGTCCGTCCGTCTGTCTATAAACACATCTTCTGTTATTACAAAAGCTAATGTCTATTTCATGAATATATGACTGTGTTTAATTAGGTAAGAAAGCATCGATTTAACTGGTTCAATGCACTGAATTTTTCAATGGTATATTCTCCCAATTTTTAAAGTATTGTCGAGAACAAAATAGGAAAATATGGTTTAAGTGATAAAATTGTGTACATTTATTTAGTAGAAAATTGAATTTATAGTACAAAAACAATTCTTATTCTTCTAAAACTATTATCAACCATCAGATTCACAGTCATAATCGCTGTCGTCGCTATCCTCATTTGGATGGTACATGATAGCAGAATTAACTGCTTCGATGCGACCTTCACGAATCCACCATTCTTCAATTAAATCTTCACACCATTCAAAAAATATGGTGTGGGCACCACACGACCTTCCGAACAGTAGCATGTATAATAACAAGTAGTGAAAGAGCGAATCCACAATTTTTATTTCACTTATTTCCAGTTTTTGATAAAAGTGTCAATATCTCGAAAACTAATGAAAATATCAAAAAAATGTATTCTTTCAAAAATGTCGGAAATTACATGTTCTTTCCACAAAGTATAAATATTTTGCCAATAACTATATGAAAACCCAATATTTTCAAAAAATTCCATTTTTTGGTAAGAGTAAACGTCCACTTCCGGTCGGCCGATTTTACTCAAATTCTATCAGATTCCTCCGATGGTGATTATAAGTAAGGTTTTATAGTTTCATTCCGATCCGATTAGCCGTTTAGCCGCAAATGTGTTCACAGACACACATTTTTTATTTTTGGGTTTTTTAGGCTCAAGGAACCCTAAAACGCGCATTTCCGCTAAAAACCCGAGATCGAAAATTTTCGCTATCACAATACCTTCCTCTAACAGCGTTGCTGTTCGGAAGGTAAAAAGAACAAAAATTGCGTTCTATGCGAGCGAGAGATCACTAAAATTGTACACTGCTTTAAATTTTTAAGCAGTGTACAATGTAGTTACCATAATGACAGAAATTAGTATATATTAAAAAATTCTGACCTTCGGTGGTAGACTCAGCTTCTTCAGTATCTTGTGCTTCAGGTGGACCAGCTAACGCTTGAACTTTAGTAAATATACCCAATCTAGCGAAATGATCTAAAAATACTTCTTGTGATTTTCCCATTAGATCTTGAATAATTAACAGAACTACTGAATGACCATCTTCATCATCCTAAAATAAAAAAATAAAAATTGAAAACTGTCACATAAAATTCCTATAAAATAGTTACTGGTAGATTAAAAACCAGATTTAAGATGACAAACTAACTTACTTCGTTATCTAACACTGTAGCAATAACTTCAACAATTTGTGTACCAAAGTTGGGATTAGCCTCTAAAGTACAAAGTTCTCCTAACAAATTAGGTTGAATGTAGTGAACCATTTTCCTAATTAACCCTAAACTAGCTTTTCTCACACTAGATAGCATGGTAGATTGAAGTGTAGTACAAAAAACAGGTAATAGTCGTTGTAAATAGATAGGAGCCATTTCTGGATCACCCCGTGGTTCGATATTATCTTCGCTTTCTGATTCAGACTTTCTATTTCGTTCTTTATCTACTGGAATCATCCATTCACCTGGACTTTGAAGAATAGCAGCGACTTCACGATGTCCTTCGTCAGCTCTTTCTCTAGCTTTATCTAAAGGTGTTTTACCGTCTTCATCTCTTAAATCTGGATTAGCACCGTGACGTAGTAAAACTTTAGCTATTGCCGGACGTCCAAAACAAGCTGCGTAGTGCAGGGATGAGCTTCTTTGTCCTTTATTGACATCTGCACCTTTTTCGCATAAATATTCAACCATTTCGTGAGTACCAAAAGCTGAAGCCCAATTAAGCAACGTTTGACCCACATCATCCATGAAATTTACTTCTACACCACCATTTTCTATAGCTTCTATTAGTGCGTCAGTATCCTTAGATCTTATGCAATCAATTAATTGTCTATGTGATTTTTCTGCTGCAGAATCCATCCTTCTCATTCTTGGCATCAACTGACCGGAAGAGGATGACCCGGATTTACCTAAAGCTCTTCTACCTTCAAAAAGAAGTACTAACAGCAAATCTACCAGCCTCATTGAGTCTAAAACACATCTTTCATCACCCTTCAAAGATTTTTCAATGGCGTCTAGAAGTTCAGAACGTAGCAAGTCCTAAAAGAAAAAAACTGTTATAACAATACTGAAGGTGTTTGGAACTATAATAAAGTCACAATCACAAATAAAATAGTTTCAACAAGTTGTAGCTATATCTATTAAGGATTTTTTAAATTATTTAACACAAAAAAAATGCTCGGTATTTTTGACCAGACCAACTTTTTATTTACTCTATTAGGCTTGATTTTTGTGTAAACTGTGAAAAACACTATAAATTTTGAGCTAAACAATAAAATAAATCAAAGTGTTTTCCGCTTGTGACGCACTCTTATATCTTCGAACGATTTGTGAAGCGGATCTCTCTTTTTTTTCTAGTTTCATTTGTTTATCTTTTTAAGATCCAGCACAAATCCGCCATAACACTGACATCCCACCTTCCTTGATATTGAGGGTCCATGATACTTGGACTAAATTTTAGTAATTCTCATTTTTCTCATTTCCTAAAGGGTTCAAACAAATAGATTTAAAACTTTGCCAAGCTGTTTTTTCGTAGTAGCAATAAAATTTTCGTCCTCAAATAAGCTCCTGAATTTGTAGTTCATCGAAAATGTGGGAGCAAATAATGAGGAGGATCAATACATGGTGTTCGTATAACATTTCTGGAACCTGGATTGAAATTTGTTCTAGCTGGCCATATTTTTTTCACATAATGCTGTTCACTATCTTGACTACTCCATAAAAGATAAGAAGCAGGGATACTTCATAAATCCTAATTGTTGGCCTAAAAGTTTTCTCAAAGCTCAAGCCTAATAGAGCAAAAATGTATAAAGATACTATGTCAACGATTAAAAGCATAGTGATGGTCTAAGTTAAGTGGATTTTTAAATAGACGAAAAATTACTTACGTAAGTAATCGACGGCGATCCTCTACATAATGTTGATAGTAAGCTGATAATAGTAGATATGGACGCAGCGTTTGCTTTAGAATCAGGAGTAGCAGCACTTGGATTACTTGTAGATGGAGCTTTACCAGGTGTAGTTTGTGTACCACTAGCCATTGTTGGACCAGCAGCATTAGAAAGCCTACTCAATAATTCGTTAACCAAACCTAAAATATTTATGATTTTAAAAACTATACCTATAACAAAATTGGGAAAACTTTTTCGTCAATCGATATCGTACAATTTAAAATTAAATCGGTAAATATATATGGAAGAATAATTTCAAATAGATCTTCCATTGAATTTTTTAGAAATATTTAAAGAAAAAAAAATGATTATGAGAAGATTTATACTGGGTTTTCTTTGTCTTTACAAACTTTTTCGTTAACATCTGTTTTAAATCGCAGTTACAAGATACTGTACTAATATTTTCAACTTGACCCTTAGAAGGTCCAAGATTTTACTGTTATACCGATCGAGCATGCTTTAAAGTTAGTTAATTTTTCAATCACTATATAGCAGGATAATCTAATCATTTTGACAAAAAAACATGGTTTCAATAAAACTTGCAGCTAGAAGGTACTGCAATGGCGCTGACCCGACAATATACTAAATATAAAAATTTCTAACCGTGTTGTGCTAAAGGTGCAGGATCCACTCCTCTTCTTGTAAATCTGTCTGCGACTGACGCGAAACATCTTAGGGCTCCATCAGCAACGTGGGTATCTTCGTGGTGTAATAAAGTACTAAGAGCAGAAACACAAGTAGGTAACTGAGCATCTGCAGGTTCCATTTTGGTACATAGTCGTGAGACTACAGCCATAGCTGAATGGAGAGTATCCTTATGAACGCGTTGGCCATTATCTCGTATGAAAGGCAAAATGCAGCTTAGGCCACTAGCGTCAAATACTGCTCCGGCTTCTCTAGTACATATCAATTCTAAAACCTGGAATTAATTAAAATGCACGTTAAATAGGATAATTAATATTTTAATTGTAAGTAGAATGTCAGATTCATTTTTTACCGGTTTTTTGTGATTTTGATAATCTGAATGTTAAATGAAAACTACTATTTTTTTCATATACAAAAACTTCGTGGGTAGTCACCAGTAAAACGACTTGCATTGAATTCTAAACATTATTTATTTTAATTGAACTTCGTAGTCCGTATCTCATACCGTTTAACTAGTTAATATAAAAATGGAAGCGTATAGAAACAAATTTAACTTTCAGACTTCATAACTTCATTAGTAAAGGCTTAGGTAGACATAATAGTATACAACAATTGAATATATATACACCTTTTTTATTTTAAAATTACTATATAAAGAATAAAAGAAAATTTATAATCAGAAGAGTAAAGTATAATGAAACACATGAAAGAAAAGTAATTGGAAATGGACGAGGGAGGCAGTTATAGAGCAATAGAAAAAATGATTTAATCGATACAGAAGAGAAAAAAGAAAACCAGAAAAGAAAATTGTAATTCTGTTTCATATATTTTTTTTATTATAGCATTCAATTTCATAAGTGCTGAATCCACGCACCCGAAGATTGTATTGATAGGAAGGTGTCCCCACAGAGGAAGTCCATATCAAAATGTAATGTTTTTGTTTTGTATGTTTTGGTATTTGTAAAATATGAATGTATTAGATTGTCATTAGAAATTAGGGTAGAGCCACGAGGTAGAGCTGTCAGAGTGAATTAAAAGTTAACGAAATACTATGGAAGCATTTGAATTTTCAAATAAAAAAAAATCAAAAAGTTTAACTGAAAATAAAGACAGCAGCAAAGAGGCAAGAAGTGGAAAATGGAGGACAAGAGGAGATAGGTATAGAACAACAGAAGGAAGAAATTAACAGATATAGAGGAGCGGATAGAAGACAAGAAAATTGTATTTTTGTTTATACATTTTTTTTGTAATAGCAATCAATTTGCAAGTGCCGGAATTCACAATCCAGAAATTGTATTATGTAATTGGAAGGTGTTCCGAAGAGGAAGAGAAACAGATATTTAATTAGAAATATTTTTTGATGTCTATAAAAGTCTTATTTATGGTTTGTATATACAGTATAGTATACACCTTTAAATTCTTTTACTAATCGTTCCGTATCTCCGAAACCATTAATTTGCGGACATATGTCCGCTTATTGCTTATTTTGGGACATACTATCATCCATTTTAAATTGTAACACTTTTTTTAACACCCTGTAGAGGTGAATAAAGTTTGAATTATAAATACGTAAGATTGAATAATTGCTACGGCTGATTCAAAAGTAATTAATAGAATTTGAGTAATAAATAAAATATTAATAGTAAAAAATTGATAAAAAAACAGTTTGTTTTAATAGAGTAGAGGTGAGTCGTTACGTGATTTTCAAGAAACGTAACAAAACTAGTGACGTGTTTGGCGTCACCGCCGTCACCGGTTTCGAAACTAGTGATTTTAGCAACTAGTTATTTTTTCTGATACTGTGATTTCACTACCAACCATGTACACAGTTACTAACGTTACAAACGAATCACCAGTAGTGTTTAATTTGTAATTATACAGTTACGTCAATAACGTACGTTACAATAACTGATAGACAGTAGGTACTCTATTCACTGTTACTGTGTCTACTAGTTAGGTATGAAAAGAAAATGTAGTATAATAAATAATATTTCTTGTTGCATTCTCTTATTTTTGGTATGAGGAATTCGGACAACATACCACGACACGTGCTTGTTCGGATTCAGTCGTATCACCCTCCGTCAGTCGGTAAGAATTCTTGCCCTGGCATTGTCATTACTAATAGCGACTAAGTAACGCTATATTTGAGTGCGAAAGATCCAAACAATAACGTGTTAGCATCAAGGGTAAAACGTGTTTACAAAAATCACTACTTGTCATTTGACTTGTAACTAGTTATTCGGTTATACAGGGTGAGGAAAAAGTATGGAATCCCCGTGATAACTCAAAAACCAAGGGTCACAGAAAAAAAACTTGCAAAATATAAAATTTATGGTTTTTCCTTGGCTATCAGAGGGTTAAGAATTAAGATGGATTTAACCATGACCATCATGGTCAGGCGATGGTCAGGTTAATTTTTTTAAATAGAAACATGTATTTTTGACAACCGAAATCGAAAGAGCGTGAAATTTTACGTCCAAATATGATCTTGACAATTTTTAAAATTTTTACCATGATGGTCATGGTCAAGGTCAAACTAAAAATTCTTAGACCATCGCAATAACGCGAATTGTATTATACGCAAATAAAAACTTCTAAGACTTAAAGTGTATGGTCTTTCCCTGGTTATCAGATGGTTACGATGGTTATTTCGATGGTCTAGGAATTTTTAGTTTGACCTTTACCATGACCATCATGATAAAAATTTTAAAAACTGTCAACGCAAGATTTGGGCGTAAAATTCAGGCTCTTTCGATTCCCCTTGTTAAAATACATGTTTCTATTTAAAAAAATCTGACCTGACCATTGCCTTACCATGATGGTCATAGTAAAATTCATCTTAACCATCTGATATCCAGGAAAAACCCTAAACTTTAAGTATTTAAAGTTTTTCTCTGCGACAAATACAATTTGAGTTATTGCGATGCTCTAATAATTTTTAATTTGACCTTGACCATGACCATCATGGTAAAATGTTTAAAAATGGTCAAGGTCATATTTGGACGTAAAATTTCACGCTTTTTCGATTCCCGTTGTCAAAAATACATGTTTCCATTTAAAAAAATTGACCTGACCATGATGGTCATGGTCATAGTCAAATCCATCTTAACCATTTGATAGCCAGGGAAAAACCATAAATTTTATAATTCGCAAGGTTTTTTTTGTGACCCATGGTTTTTGAGTTACCACGGGGTTTCCATACTTTTTCCTCACCCGGCATACCACGTAACTAGTTATAACTAGTTATTATTTTTTTGTTATAATACATTTAGACTACTGGCTCACGATATATTCTTGATGGCACCGAACAATTATTATGAAACTATTGCGGGTGTAACAATAACGCGTGGAAAAATTTCTAACTCGCTTAATCGGATAATTACTTGCATGAAGATTTTAACTAAATTTGTTTTAAAATAAATTTTTAGAACAAAAAAAGGTTTATGTGTAAAATACATACAGTGAGTTCAAGGATGAGATACCTAGCCAAGAGAAAATTTTTATTTTTAATTTTAGAGGAAAATATCACTCTTGATAAGATTTGCTTGGTCTAAAACCTTTTAAATTGACAAAATTTCTATAATTTTTTACACTGTTGCCATAGCTTGGTGTTATTTTCTATATTATCACTATTAAGTGAATAGCTTATACCTTCATTACTATATTAATAAATTTTTATGTACCTTATCAGTAGTATATCCGACTTATAAACAATGGTTTTATCTGCATAAATTGTTCTATCCCAATATAACAATAATTTTGACTTTACAAACCAAGTGCTGGTTTATATTTATACTGTTAATGTTTATTTAAGTTCTAATTCTTGATGCTATATCATTATATGTATAAATAAACTCATGGACAAAATTAAAGCACCACCCCTTTTTTGCTTTAAATTTCAAAATAATGATCATGACTAAGGTTGTTAATTTTTTACGAATAGGGATGGGTCTTCTTTGATAATCTAGACACATGCTGTTAAATAGTCGTTTGTGTTAAAATGATTGCATATTGTCGTTACAAAAATTGTTTGTTAGAAACGATTTCATTTGCTAGAAGGTGTTGAATTGTTAGTAGAGACGATTACAAAAATAACGCGACAGCTCCAGTATAATTCGGCAATGTGGGGATATACGCCGACGATCTCCGATCGGCGCCTCCAGAGCGCAGTCGGAGAATTCTAGTACTATTCAATTGCTAAGCGGATTTCGTGTGCGGTGTTTGTTAGTCCCAGCAGCGTCGTGAATTTGTTCCTCGTTTCACCGGTTTGAGTGTTTTAGGTTTTGTAGAGTAAGTACCGAGTGTATTTTTATTTTTTCATCGCAAAAATGGGAAGAAAGCATTACTCGGCGGATGCCTACCAAATTATTAACTCCGTAAGTAAATTTATGAAAAACGAAGCCAAAAATGGGCTACAAATTTCTATCAATAATTTTCGCCAACGAATTATGGCAGCTACGGGTGTTTCTAAGGATGTAATCCATCGAGTAAATAAAAAAATGAGTGCTTTAGAAGTAGATGATGTTACAAAAATGTCAACATCAGTCGTCATTGACGACCGTCCCTCGACATCAACTTCAAATGATTTAAATTTAAGTAATTCTCAAAAAAAGAGGGGTCGTCCGAATTCTAAAACATTTATTAGTCAAGGGCAAGGAGATCGAATTCGATCCATTATTAACAACTTTTATATCATAGAAAAACAACGCCCAACGATGAAGAAGGCTCTACAAAGAGTGAAGGACGCCCAAGTAGGTTTTGAAGGGTCATTACAATCCTTTAGAAGGGTTGTAAAAAAATTAGGTTTCACCTGGGACAAAACACCAGACAATCGACAATCACTTATGGAAAGCCACAATGTAAGGTTAAAACGCGTAGAGTTTTTGAAAAAAATTAGAGATTTTCGCCGCGAAGGTAGAAATATTATATATACCGATGAAACTTATTTGCATAGTTCGCATACCTCTACAAAAACATGGATAGATACGACCAAACCAGACCAAACATTAAAAGCGCCTTATAGCAAGGGACAAATGCTAATTATGGTACATGCAGGAGGAGAAAAGGGGTTTGTGGAAAATGGACTGTTAATATTTAAGTCTGGAAAAAAGACTGGAGATTATCACGATGACATGAACACGGAAAATTTCATGCGTTGGGTGAGAACACAACTCATTCCCAACATTCCAGAAAAAAGTGTGTTGGTGATAGATAATGCTCAAACATGGGGCTCCACAGGAGAGACCATGCCAGGTTGTTTAGATTAGATTAGATAATGCTAGCTATCACAATACAATCATGGAAAGACTTCCAACCGCCTCATCTAGAAAGAAAGTCATGTTGAATTGGCTAACGGACAAGAGCATCCCTCATACAGTCGACATGACAAAAGTCGAACTCTATGAAGTAATAAAATCGCACAAACCCCGCTTTCTAAAATACGTTCTAGATGAGGAAATGAGAAAACACGGACACTCTGTTGTAAGATTACCACCATATCACCCAGAATTAAACCCTATAGAAAAAATTTGGGCCGCGGTCAAAAATTTGGGTTGGAAGTCATAATATAACATTTAGATGTGGTGACGTCGAAAATCTTGCAAGACAGAAGTTCTCCAACATTACCACTGAGGAGTGGAAAAGAGTTTGCGAACATGTACATAAGTACGAATTAGATTTAATGAAAAAAGAGCATCTATTAGACACTGCCCAAGATTTAGTTTTCAATGTCAATACAGGCAGTTCCGAAGAATGGAGCTCAGAATGTTCAGATAATGATCTTACATTTGGCGACCAAATTGACGAAACTGACAACTGAATTTATTTTTAGTTTTTTTTGAAGATTTTATTTTTAGTTTGAATTAGAATTTTTTTTTTAGTTTTTCAGTTTTTTTTTAGTTTTTCAGAATTTTTTTTTTAGAATTTCTTTTTTATTTTATCAGAATTTTTTTTTATTTTTTTTGAAGAATTCATTTTTAAGTTTTTATTTTACAATTGACTTTGTTTCAATTTTGTGATAATATCTGTGATATTTTTTATATATTTATTATTATTTATTTTTATATACTAACACTCGTAACCTCGCTAAAATTTATACCTCACCCCTCTATCCCTTTGGCGAAGAATGCTCATACCTCCCCGTGGTCTTCGCTGGGTAATAACAATTTAAAAGTAAGAATTGTTATGAGCTAAATTGAGCAAAACTTAATTGATGAACTTAATTAAAAATGTATAAAAAACTTTTAACTAGAAAGAAAAAATAAACATTTAAACTGTTTAATTTTCGTATTTTTTACAGAATTTACAAATTCAAATAAAAAACAAATTCACCAAAAAAATTAAAATTGTTACGCCACTGGAATCTATTTTTATCGAAGGACGGAGTAGAAAGCGTTCGCTAGAGCCATCTTCACAAAACCTCTCGAACTGGGTAATCGGTAGCGTTCGAGTCGACGGTAAAGATAGGTGGGAAAACCTGAGCTGTCGCGTTAATTTTGGAATCGTCTCTAACAAGATGCCTGGTATTCATCTGTTACTTTTGCTTTCTTTACATTTAAAGTAAAAAATGTGTTTGGATTACTTAAAAATGACCAAGTATAATTTTAAGCAAAGAAGTTATTTAGTTTTTAATTTTATCTTGTTTACTCCAAATTGGAATCAAAGAGAGATATTCAGGCCAGTGAACACCCGTTACTTATCTTTGCGACGATTTTTCCTTCTCAACACCTCTTCCACACTTAACACTAAAAGCTTCTCTTTAAAACTGCACTTACCTTTACACACTGTTCAGCCAAATCTTTGCTGGTCCTCGAAGATAATTCGGCCACTACCAGTCGGTTACAAATTGCTTTAACGGCTCCTTCAATTGCTACAATTCTTCTGGTACATTCTGCAGATACATCTAAGTAATATGTTATAGCTCTAGCTGTTACTTCCAGCACGTTCTCGGGCGCCTATTACATCAAAAATTGGCATTAAATAAATTTTTTATTACACTTGTAGCGTTATTGAAAAGTTCTCTTCTAAATTTACAAGAAAAATCAAAACAATACCTGTTCATCCAAAAAGATGCGGCAGAGAGCAGGAAGGAATGTCCTAGGTGGGCAGCTCTCAAAACATCTGTCGACATTGTCTGACATTAGAAGTAGCATACAAAGTTGCTCCAAGGCGATGAGCTGCATATCACGCTCATCACCCAAACCGCTATTCAGCCATTCTAACAGGGTTTCCGGATCTGGATCAGCCATCTAGAAACAAATAAATGATGTAAGTAATTAAAAAAATATTTTGTCAAGGTTAACTTCCATTTGTGTTCTTTATAAGTGAAAACACCAATATTATATTGATGGTTGTTTTTGCACTGCCCACAACAATACAACCAACATACTATCATTAACCAATCATGAACACAACGCTGAGAGTTTAATAAACCAAATGGGTCATCTGCACATTTTATGTGAATCTACCGATTTCTTTAAGCATAATTTATGAACTAACGTATATGCTTCAAGCTTCTTTTTAGGTCAGTTTAAATCAAGTATGTAGTTGTAATAGAATTAAACTGCTAATCTACCAATCCAGAAGGCATATATAATACATTATCTGCCGTAGGGGTATTTAACGATTTCTATGTAGAAGTTGTATATACTTTTTAGTGTTTAGTAACGAAACTAAATTTAAAATAAACTTTCATTTTACAACCAAACTTCAATCAGCTGTGAATTGTTTTATATGCATATAAAATATACTAATAAATATAATGCATCTCATTAATATGAAAAGTGTTGAAATCTTTAAAAACTTAATAGGATTTTATTAGAGTATTTCTATACAAAAAATGGTAAATCAGTATCACTTAGACTTGGCGAAGATTACTTTCTCACTGGTTAAGGTATATAAATTTTTATGAATAAATAAGTTGTATTGTAGTGACTTATAACACGCAGTAATTTAACTTACAATTGAATACATTTTACCATACCTAAATAATTACATAATAATTTAACTCTCTCAATATCCACTGAATATTCATATACCTAAATAAAACTTATTGCACAATTATTATACAATTTGAATAATAGTAAAGTGTGTAATTAATTGTTTTTAAAAAGAGATAGGGTATTTTATTAAAAATTTGGTTTAAATTAAAATATAACAAATTGAACTTCCTGAACATACTTTATCAATTATATTTTTAATTAATTAAAATAAAACGTTGGAAACGATTATGAAGCTTCGTTATAACAATATTTAAAACTGCGTATTAGTCTGAGAGTCGTATTTACATATTTTTTACGCCCATAAAATTTTATTACATTTCAAAAAAAATTCGTAAAAATTATGAACTTTTTATTAATAAGTGGTTTTAATCAATTTGAGTATTTGGTAAAGGTAAATAATATACTAAGTAAACTATAAAGTTTGAAATCACGTAAAAAAATTAATCAATAATATTTTCTGCACGTGTTTATCATGACAATAACAAAATATGATTAATTTTGTTGCTTATTTTTTCATTATAGTTTTTTGTTGATGAAATGTCTTCACAGTGGATCTGTTTTGATTTTTTAAGCGTCATTTAAGCTTGCTGTAATTTATTCATGAATCAGTTTGACAAATAAATTCAAGGTCTCAGTCACAATACCCTTCGTTTAAAGACTTGATTTAAAATTCAGTAAATTCGTTGATGCAATTGCAGGTTGACCCAAAATAGTCAAATAAATTGAAATACTTAGGTATATATAAGCTTTTTGCGATTGTAAATATTGCAAAAGACTTCTTTTTACAAAACCATTAAAACCAGAAAAATAAAGTTGTTAATTCTGGTATTACATCTACATTTTATTTATGAATAAGTTTGACCTACAAATTAATGAATTAATTGAAACTCTTTTTCACGAGAGCATCCATATTACACTTGCATCAAAATTTACCAAATTGACGAAAAGAAGGTTGACCAATTCTTTAATCCATAAAATAGAAAAATAGCAAATAAAACTAACACACAAACACTCCTACGCATACATACACACACACCTGCGCGTGCACACACATACAACTACGCTTACACGCACAACTGCGCACGCACACATACCTGCGCGCTCGCATGCACAAACATCTACGCGCGCGCACACACATACGACGTACTACATCATACCAATAAATTTTTATAAAAAAAATCAGCCAAACGTGAAACTAAAATTGACGTTTTTTGTTTTCCTTTGATAAGGTTGACACCCCTGAATTCAAGATAATAATTGACGAAAATAAGAACATGATCGAATTTCGAAAGTTGGATGAAAAGTTTGACGAAAATTTAAGTTGGATATAAAATAGTGATCTTGAATAAATTATTCACAAAAAAATTTAGATGTAGTATAATAGCAGCATAATATTACTTTAATAGTTTTGTTGTCTTTTATCAATTTTGGCAAAATTCAATTCGTAAAAATATATGAGGAAAATTGAAAATTAGAACAATCTAATTTCGAAAGTTGGATTTACGAAAAGAATAAATTGTAGATGTAATGCCAAGACTTCCATCTTTCATTCTTTGATTTAAAAAATCGTTTTTCTACGACCAAAAATTATCTAATGTAGAAGACTCATTCAAATGTAATTTATTAGAGGTTTGGGACTTTTTTTATACACTCCACTTTCGGTGCTAACTTTAACTCCATAGAATCAATATATTCAAATTGAGTGCTGTAGTCACCGCTTATTGTGGAACTCGGACTAAAACATTCTACTCTATTACACCAAATACTGTTTTTGACGTTCATCTATTGCCTATGGATCCAGATCATCCCTAGAATTCATAAGATACCACATGAACATAGTTCTACGTCCAAGAAACCCCATTTCAAACCGTATCGTACAACACTATCAAACACATAACTTGTTATAAAGATAATGTCTGACTACATGAGACTACTTGCATGCCCTCAAAGATTTTCCGATTTATTCTCTAATAGATAACGTGACCATTTATATTTTTCTTCAAAGCGGAACACCTGAGGAATTTTGAGCAAAAATAAAAGATTTTAACTGTTTTCTAATTACTAGTAAGAAGAAAGTGAATAAATTTAATTAATGTAACGTTTCTAGGCACTTGTTTTATGTTCTACGGTGGAGCAAATCTGTTTCAAAATATCGGGTCTCGTTTTCAAGAGCGAATATATATGATTTCATGATTTGACGATCTTTCTCTTTGTGATCAACATAGCTTTTAAAACTGCAACACTCAACTGAGTTGTTTTGCTAGACCATATTTTATTAATTGAAGAAAAAACTTGTTCCACGGGTGCGTACTCATATAAATAATTTATTATAGGAAAGCTCTTATTAAGATTGTTGTTACGAATGGTCTTTAGCAGCAACACTATCATTGTTCCAGCTTGTTATTTTAGTATTAGTCATGAATTTGCAAATAAGCGAAAATCTATCGAACAATTCCTTATCTTCGTTGCAGATAAACAATCCTTGCGTAATCAGCAAATCCGTCATTCTTCTACTCATGTAGGTGCTTTGGTCAGATTTGTCTATTCAAGTAATTCTATTTCTGAATAGAACTAACACCGTTGGATATTCAGTCACACAGTTTTCACATTCTCCTACACAGTTGCCTGTAATTTTACGAGCAGATTACGAACTTTGTTAGGAAGACTATAACCACGATTTTGAAAAGTACTCCTTAAAAAATTTGGACATTTCTCAATGTCTAAAAAGTAGCTTTTCAAAATCTTAAAATTTTTCAGCATTAACGCACCTTGTTTTACTGCAACCCAAAGAGTTTCTGTTCCTGTATTTTAGTGGAATCACATATCTCTTTCAGAGATTTTACTCGAACGCTGTAGATGTAGAAATATGAATATATTTTCAAAATTATGGATTCGAGGTCAACAAAAAGCCAATCGGCAGCGGTTTTGATCGCCTTGTGAACCCCGCATCCAAGAACAATGAGTTAAAGCGGGACCCTCTTGCTTTTACTATCTGACATTCTGAAAGCGGGACTGTCCTGTCTAAAGCGGGATGTATGGTCAGGTTACGTATGGAACATTAACGATTGATGTATAGTAAACATGTAACTTTACCCCGAATAGGATATTTATCAACTCATTGAAACTACGACTAAACGAATGATGCATGTGTAACACATCATGGAGCATCAACCCAGTATTAAGATAATACAAATTATTTCGATCAGATTCTACTAAACATTTTAATCATTTACTGATATGGCATTTATTATGGCTATTATCTTAAGTATATTGGCATAAAACCATTTTAACTGTGTTCTCGAATTTCTACCATACTTACCAGTTTGAAATCGTTCTAAAAAAAGAAAGCTGCAGTATACCTACATTCGTATTAATGAGAACCTTTCTATAAAAGAAATTCAAACCAATAAAAAATTAAAATAAATTTCTAATTTTTACGAACGTTTTCCTTTACATAACATTTTGGTTTAAAAATGTGTACATATTTTAGAAAAATGGTCTGTTTTCCTTATCATTTATTTTGACTATATAATAAACTTAAAATTACCAAAATAATAGAACCTAAAATCTGATTATATAATATATTTCTCACGAAAGCGCAGATATTCGAAATGAAATATTTTAAATACAGACTTTGAAGCGCTGCCAAAATATATAACAATCAATGATTATTACTATGATTAGTTAAGTACTTCTTTAACCAATAAAAGAAAAATTAAATATAATGGATAATGTATAAACTTATTTAGAAGAAATACTAACAAATAATTTATGTACAAAACTTTTTATAGATAAAAATGGAATATAAGAAATCTACGACAGCTAAATATTTACAAGAAAAATATTAAGATAGATAAAAGTATTGTAGATGCAAATAATAAATCAGTTTAATGAACGGTCTACCTACATTTCAGATTTGAAATTGAGATCAACGTACTTCCAAGGTGAATTTCAAATGTTAAATTAATTATAACATTAAAGGTTAATATATTTTCTTCATTTTATATATATATCACAACACTAATTGTTACATTGTTACAGGATTTAGAAATCGATTGTTCTGATAAAAAGTGATAATATCGAAAATTGTAGAATATAAATAGACTGTTCTTGGTTATTTAATCAATGCAAACCTATTTAACGATAAAAAAATATTTAACACAGGACCCTTGTTACTTGTTTCAGATATAACGTTTATGTGAATTTGCTGGTTTTTATACATGTATCATATTTAAAATTTGGGCTAAAAATTATATTTTGTTGAAGTATACACATTTTCAATATGTTAATCATTAAACGTATCGGTGTATCAGAGTATAAATGACTAAAATATTATAAGGTAAAGGTACTAGCTGACCCGGCGAACTTCGTCTCACCTAACAATCAATGATTTTTTTTTATTTTCTGCTTTTTTTCTCTTCCAATTTTTCGTTTTTTTTCCAATTTTGTTGATTGATTTATGTAATTTTATTATTGTTTTTCTTGATTTTATCATATTTTTTGTTTATTTACAGGTTTTTACTTTTTTTTTTGTTGTATTTTCTTATGTTTACGCTTTTGTCTCTTTTTTAGCTGATTTTTCTTATTTTTTACATTTTTCTTTTATTTAAATTTTTTATGATAATGTTCGTTTTTCTTGTTTTTTCCGTTTTTTCATTTTTTCTCCATTTTTTGATACCTTTGATTTTTACATTTTTGACAATCTTTTACTATTTTCAATAATTCAACTTATTTATTTACACGTTTTTGTTTGTATTTCCTACTATTTTTCACAATTGTCAACAAATTATTTACGAATTTTAACTTATTTTAATGATTTTTGCAGTTTTTTAACCATTTTTACCAAATTTTCATTGTTATTAAGAATTTCTTATGATTTTCAACAATTTTTTGTTTTTTAACATTTCTGAACAATTTTCGACATTTGATCACCATTCTCAACAATTTTTTGCGATTTTCATCAACTTTACATGATTTTCAGCGTGTTTTCATATAATTTTTAACATTACCTATATCAGGACATCTCTCACGGCTTTTTACTTTTTTTACGATGTTCAACAGTTTTTCTGGTTTTTAACATGTTTTCAGGATTTTTGTCATTTTTTTTTTAATTTTCGACATTTTTTTGATAATTTCTGATAATTTTTCAATACTGTCACGAATTTCTTACAATTATTCACGTTTTTCAAGATTCCTATATAAACTTCGACTTTTTTCACTATTTACATAAAATTTCAAGATTTTTCAATTCAATTTTTTAAGATTTTCAACAAATTTTTAACGTTTTTTCAACAATTTTTAACATTTTATTAATAATATTTTTTATAAAAAACGGAGTAATTTTTAAATATTATTCATCCAAAGCTTCAACTCCTTATTTGCACCCTTCTATTCTTCTGAACCATAAAACAAGTGTTTAATAAAAATTGGTGGTAATTTAAAGAATTTTCCATACAAACTTTTAACCCCTATTACACCCCTTCTGAGTTAAATTTTCTTAAAAATCCCTTCTTATTGTTCACATTATGAAAATTAACATCTGTCCAAATTTCACGTTACTACACTCAGCGGTTACGGCTATGTGCGCGACTATACTTCAATCAGTGAGAACTTCTTATATATATAGCGATACTAACTGCGCCACCTTCCTGTGGCGTCATGGTACTTAAGTAAGAATTGTTCGTTTAAATTTATGTGATATTAACTGCGCTACCTTACGGTGGCGTCATAGTACTTTATTAAGTAAGAATTGCTCGTTTAAATATATAAGATATTAACTGCGCCTAAATGTCAAAGTTTTATAGAGTTATATCAATTAACTTAAACTTCACCGTGGAAATAGACAAATAAGTAAAAAATATATAATTAAAGGAACTTGAAATTAAGAGTAATATGAATTTTTTTACTGTAATGACAAAATAAAAAAAAAATTGTTAAAAAAATTAAAGTTTTTAATTGACAAATAAAAAATAGGGGTTGATGGTAGAGGTGTGAACATTTAGGGTTGTATGTATTTTTGTATTCTGTATCATAAAAAAATAAAAACAAAAAATTTTGGTCTGGACCAATTTAGGGGGATGAAAAATAGATGTTGTCCGATTCGCCACCCTATCCAATATGTATGCTAAGATTCACGAAAATCGGTTGAGCCGTTCGGAGGAGTTCAATTACAAACACCGTGACACGAGAATTTTATATATTAGGTATATATACTAATATATACGGAATATACGTATGTGAACGATTCATCAAAGCCACCGACCGCATTGTACAATGAACATCGAAGGCAAAAGTTACTGCAATGGAATATTTCTAGACGTCACTCAGCACAAAGTTTGGCATACTTGCCTGCTGTATAAAGTAAAACATAGGTACTATTTGCTTCTCCAATCATATCTAACCAATAGACTCTACTCTTTAAAGCACAAAGCTGAGCTCTTTACACACTACCCGATTAAATCTGGAGATGTACCTCATCTAGATTGCAGATTTGTCTACCACAGAACATACAATAATTGCTGCATTTGCTGATGATGTAGCAAACTTGTCAAATACGACAACCCAATTACAGCCTCCTCAAAACCACCTGAACCTACTGAATAAATGGTATAAGAACTGGCGAATTAGAATAAATCAGTCCTTAGAAGTAACTGCCCTCCCGTAACTATTGATGATATTGTATTTCCTGTTAAAAAAAAAATATGTAATATCTAGGTTTACACCTTGATCGGCGCTTAACGCGGCACAAGCATATTCAGACAAACCGAAGACAAGCAAAACATATGTATTTGTTCATGGGGAAAAATCCAAGTTATCAGTAAAAAATAGTCTTGCTATACAGAAAAATATTAAAGCCTATCTGGTCATACAAAACGCATAATAACAATTTAACATTACATCGAGATCTTCTAATTCCATTTGTTAACGAACAAGCAAGAAAACTCCACTAATTACCAAAATCCTCTGCTTGGATACAGCAACTAGCGCATAGAGAATCTTTACGGAAATGGCCTATCCCCGGGCGTATGTTTAATAAAAACTAACCCGAAGACCTAATGCAACAACACTAAATATTAGTGATAATTAGGGAGAAAAATCGATGGGTATTTCCCTTCCATGCCGACGACTCTCAGCACATTTCAAATGACGTCGCTGCCTCCGCTGCCAACGAACTGCAAACCCAGGTATAGTTGTTATACCGCAGGGCACATAGTGATTTTTACTGATCTGTTAATATCAGCTATTAATTTATTTTTACTAACTTATTGTATAATGTTATTCGTACCGATGCCCTTGTCCCTCTACTTGATTACCCCATTAGTACCTATGAATCTCTGTTAATGACACGTTAACGATTATGTAAGTAAGAGCGTATCATAATTTGATTTCCATTTTAGATCCTAATTAGATATTGAAGAATGAAGTTTGGCCCAATGCTAAAATAATTGGATGCAGATTTCTCCAAAGTCACGCTTGGTAAATTACGTCCACATTTAGTGTAAAAGACAAACAGTATTTCTGTTTTTTCTGAACCCACGCTGATACTCTCCTATGCTTGTATCAACCTTTGCTGTCAATATATTTTTCACATGCTTAGTCAACATTTTATACACTATGTTGAGCAGTGCTATACCTCGATAATTCTGATTACACTGGCCCGCAAAATTAACCGAACATCGAAAATTTGGTTCAAATTCAACCCTTGATAACTTTTTTTGTATTGCATCGATTTTGATAATTTTTTGCCGAGTTTTAGGCCATTTTATGATCATCATTTTTTCATATTGAAGCTACAAAAATTTTCCACGGATTTTTTGTTATACAGGGGTTAATAAAAAGTTGATTTTTACTCTAAACTTTTAAACACCCTGTGGAAAAAATTGACAACCGAATAATGATTCTTTTTTTCTGCATTTTCAAGCCCCATCTTTTCTTAACAATTTGTTTTTTTTATTCATTTCGATATCTGTATCCTTAAAGAAAAAGCACTGGTTTAAAGGAAACAATGCAATAATGCTTTATTAGCAAGAATTTGTTTTTAAAAATAGTGCAAAATTGGCTGTTATGTCTTCAAGTCCTTTGAGAGCGAACAACCTCTGCTTCAGCTTTGGTAAGAAGACTGGCAGATGTTCACGGTACCTTGGTTTCACCTGATACCGTACGCAGGTTAGCTGATCAGAATTTAACATCTCGTGTACCGTGTACCTACTAATCCTCTATTAGATGCGGGTCATCGAAGGCAGGGCCTGGAGTTTGCTCGAACCCATACAGATTGGGACTTGGACGAATGGCGAAATGTTCTTTTCACAGACGACTCTCGGTTTACGTGATGTTCACCTGACGGACGTTAAAGAGTATGGAGAAGGCCCGAAGAAAGATACTCTCCTAGAGTGCAATTTGGTGGCGGAGGGGTGATGGTGTGGGGCGGTATTTCATTCGAAACCCGTACAGACCTTGTTACACTTCAAGGGGGTATTAACGCCGATAGATACATTAGGGAGTGCTTAGAAGAACATGTGGTGCCTAATAAGTCGTTTATAGGAGAAAATTTTATCTTTATGCACGACAATGCTCGACCGCACATAGCAGAAATAACTAAGCAATATTTAATCGACGTTGACGTTCATGAATTGGACTGGCCCCCAAGAAGTCCAGACCTCAACCCTATTAAACACTTGTGGGAAGAAGAGTTAGGCAGAACTATGGCGAGTTTCAAACTTTAACTGCGTTAGAAGAAGCACTGACAAACGAGTGGCAACAAATACCCAAAGATGCGATTGCTTCTTTAATTGAATCTATGCCCCACAGAATGAGAGCCGTTATTCGTGCTGCTCGTAGAGAAAATACCCGATTTTAGAAAAAATTAATAAATCTTAATACCGCCGTTATCCATGTTATTTTTTAATTCTTTTGTTGCCAATAAAACATAATTGCATTGTTTTCTTAAAACCAGTGCTTTTTCTTTAAGGATCCAGAGATATCGGAATGAATAAAAAAAACAAGGTATTAAGAAAAGATGCGACTTGAAAATGCAGCAAAAAGAATCATTATTCGGTTGTCAATTTTTTCCACAGGGTGTTTAAAAGTTTAGAGTAAAAATCAACTTTTTATTAACCCCTGTATAAAAACTAATCCGTTGGAAATTTTTGTAGCTTCGATATGAAAAAATGATGATGATAAAATGGCCTAAAACTCTGCAAAAAATTATCAAAATCGATGCAATACAAAAAAAGTTATTAAGGATTGAATATGAACCAAATTTTCGATGTCCGGTTAATTTTGCGGGCCAGTTTATATATGTATATATAAAAGTGCAAAAATTAAATTTGACTACAAAGTACCTAAATAAATCAAGCTGTGGTCAATGGATTCGAACTACTTTACCTTATTTAGATCCTAGCGAAATATGGGGTAGCTTTGCTCTAGATTAGTTTGACATAATGCCAAAAGTGATGAAAAAGTTCTAGGATATGCTGATTTTCTAACAGATTCGTATATTGCCGAAGAATCGACTTTTCCTCCCACAATTGGGGCGATAATGTCAGCAACTATTGCATGTCAAATTTTTCACTGCCACTTTAATTCATCTATGCATAACGCACATCCAAACTTTTTTGTATTTGTTGAAAATTAAATGAATTTCAAATTAAAACTTAATTCAAAACGTTATTTCTACTGCAAAAATCCACAATAATACACTTAAAAATCGAAAACAATTTATTAAAACAACTATTAACCGGTACAGAACCAAAGAAATAAGTAGAATAAATACATCTTTTAAAATTCATTTCTTTTCATAAAGCTTCTGCATGATTTTTATTTTATTGAAATTCTTGTTAATATTGTACATTTCTCTTTCTATTTTATAGTTTGTTTTTTGTATTCATTAACTAGTAATAACTTTAAGAGTATCACGTATTTTTATTAAATTTTACCTGTCTAATACCTGGTACGAATCACAAGATTGCAGATATTTTTAAAAGGGTGAGCAGTACGAAACACATTAGTCAATTAGTGCTTTTACGGCTTTCGGTCCGAATCACACAACACTCATACGGGGTCGTATCAAATTTTTGGATTTAAAAATTAGATTATAAAAAAATTATACTACTAGTAAAATAATAAAAACAACAAAAAATTAAAAAATCTGAAAATATTTGTACACTATAAAATTTTATGAAATAAGCAAACAAAATTGTAGATTAGGTCAAAACAAAAAAGAAAATAAAAATACATTGAAGAGCAGATAACATTTATGACGTTTGTTTTATTAAAAAAAATATATTCTATTACTACAGATATACGTAAACATATTGAACACTAAGCAAAATAACGCGTTTTCAATAATTTAATTTGGCGTAGTTTTTTTTTTAATAATTCATTTAACGATCTAATGATCAAGGGTACTTAAATGATTAATTCACAAGATTACAATATAAAATTAAAAACTAAATAAATAAGGTCAAACTATGAACATGTGACTAAATGTAGAATTTCAAATTGTTGTAAGTAGGTAAGTAAACTTTAAACAAAGAATATAATATACAAGGACAAGTAAAAAAACTAAATTCACACAGTAAATTCCTTAGTTTTCTTGCTTTACGATTATAATGTGTATTACCTAAACGTATGTGTTTAAGTTGTGTCTATTTTACAGTTGAAACTAATAACATTTATCTTATTTCATTATTTTAATTAATTGACAGTTTTTATTTATTTATGTCTGCTACAACTGTAACTTTTAATAAAATAAAAAATAAAATTAAACCAGTGTCAACTAACCAGCTATCTGAGTTATTTTTGAAAACAGGCTTAAACAATAACAAAAACAATTTATTAAAAAATAGATTTATGAATATTTGTAATTTTGTGTTATTGACTGTATAAACTGTAAAAGCCGATAAATATTAATTTGCAAATATTTTGACGTGAACCACTTGAAATCTCATGATTCATAATGAATCGTCTGCGTATCAATTTGTAATTAATCATTTTATACTTTGTAATTTAAATTAATGATAATGTTTTACGTATTTAGGTTAAAAATTAAAGACTTAAAAATTAGTGCTAATACAATACTAAAATAAGTATAAATCTAAGAACAAAAGTTCTACAACGAATCAATTTTTAAATGTGTTTGTTATTGTTATAAAATAACAATTCGTAGAAAGCTAAATACCTAAAGAAAGTAAGAAATTTCAACTTCCATTAATAAACAACCAAGGTTAAAAGTCAATACACTTGAAATTTTTTCGATTAATTCCAAGTTTATATCGATATAGCAAAATTTAAAAAATCATCACATACGCAAGTTTTTAAAAACAATATAAATAGGTAAAAACCGACACTAAATCAAACATACTTGTAAATAACTTTTAATGAAACCTAAACGTATTAATTACAAAACACAATTACTTTTCAGAAAATTTTCTATACTAAACATCTATTAGTAATTAAATATCACATATGACTCATTGAACTTATGATTTCATACATTTTTGTATTTAGTTATATTTTTATAAAATGTTACGGAAAATTGTGAAATTTTAATAAACAATTAAATACAATTTTCTACTTCATCTAAATCTGTATACTTTCGTACGACTCTTTGTTTTGCACACATGCCCAACCTTGAATATGCCAAATTAGAAATCTAGTTTTTTTAAATAGTTCCTGATCTTCATAATAAAAAAATTATTATATTTTAATTAACAATAAAACAATACTGCACATTAACTCAATCAAATAACAGTACATACCTTGGCTAAATGTACCTATAAATTGGTAATAAAATCAAACTAGACCTGTCTAAATTGATAGGTCATTGGTTAAAAATAAAATAAATCGTTGATTGACTTTGTACTAAATATGTTTACGGATCCATTATTTAAGAACGTATACAGTACTATAAAAATATCAAACATGTATGACCCGTGAATGAACTGTGTAAACATGATCTCTGCAGGTGGCACTGCAGAATTTAAATATTTATAATACGTCGAAAACAATGATCCACTTACCTCTGATCGTGTTTTTCCACAGCTCAGGATAGCAGTCCACGCTGGATTGGAGCACTGGAGTTTCTAGAATTTCATAAAAAACACTTGTATAGGCATGTGATTATTTCTCCAAGTTGTGTGTCTTCTGCCATCAATTTAATCAATAATAAGCTAATAAGAACCGAATTAAATCAAAATCCTTCAAAGTTTACAGAAACTATTTTAAATATTGTATACGGAAGATGTGTAAAGGTAATTTAATAAATAGTGACATTCCTACTGACAATGAATTTGTGCCCACTTTTTCTACGCAAATAATGGATATTTGGATAGCTGAATATGACAATGCCAAAACCAACTTACCAGTCTATAACTTATTCACATATCCATAGCTCTGTTTTATTTGTCTGGGACAGTATTATATTTAGGTTTTATTAGAAAATTTGTTGGAAAATACACAATAAGATATTTAGGTGCTCACGTTCACTTACACGGTACTTCGCATTCACTAAAACGTCAAGGCAACGCATAGTTGCCACATATTGCCATGACCGAAAAAATTATCAAAATCTTTTACCAAATGTATCACGCAAAAACAAAAACAAACAATAATTACACAAAAGATTATGCTTAATTTGATAATACAATCCTGTTTTGTAAAAATAATAATTTAAGAACTAAAGCATCCTTACTGCGATGTTGCCGCTATGAAACACATAAGTCGAGATCACAGATTATAAGTATCTATGGTCGAGATGTTGAGTTCAGAAAATTTTATTTATAAAATCGGAACATTCCTATTCTTCTTTTACATAATTTTTAGCTGTTTTTGGGTTTAATAAGTTGTGTATCTATTTTGCAATATAGATGAAGTCCTTATTTATACGAAGAAGAGCAATTATTTGACGTCAATTTGTCAAGGATACTCAAAATTTAGAAATCATCTGTTAAGTTCAGAATCAGAAATAATTTAGTTTTGTAAATACGTATGTAAACAATGAATATTTATTCCAATTGTTATTATATCTAACATTCATTGAATCCAAATTTTATGTGAAATTAATCATGGAAATACGTGTAAGTACTTGATAAAAAAAATAACGTTCTTAATAGTTATTTAATATGAAAACAATTTTAGAAAATATTTTACGCAGTCTTCAGGGGAGCATATGATAGTTTTAGAGGAATGTATGCTGTTTTATACCTGGATAAAGAAATTAATGAACGTACAATAACTAGACAGTCTCCTACTAGAATTAACTCGTTAAGGCAAAAGTCTTTTGATACAAAAGAGACAACTCCTGTTAGGCAACTTAAAAAACATGAGTATGAATATTTTGCCCAAAAATTAAGTTTCGAGTGTTTAAATCTGTAAATTTTAGGGAATCAAAAGTTACAAAACGAATTATACAATGTGGGGTACTCAATGGAGGAATATTTTTAATTAGTATTCTTTTATTTGAATATGGACTTCTTCCAAGTATAAATATTTTATTGGGTTTGATTTTTGGTTCTGAATCGTTTATGGGAAAACTGGTATGGTCGTGGATAGAGCCAATATTATCACTGTTATTCAAGACGGTTTGGGTCATCCCTTTATTTTTATTAAGTAAAGTTGTCAATGCTCTATGGTTTCAGGTAAGTACACACGTGTGATATGGCTAAGATATGGTCTTTGTTAAGTATTTAAATACAAGTATTTGAAAATATTATTTAGATACATTCCAAGTATTAAATACTCCCGACTTGGTAGTATTTAAAATACACTACAGACTACAGTTAAATTTATTATAAACCAAATTCAAAATGACAATTGTTGGTTTTTCCAGGTCATTTTGAGAGAAAGATAATCCCTTTTATGATTCTGAGTAATTGCACACCTTATTCCTTTAACCGATCCCTTTCCAAGCTACCTGTGATCATAAATTAGTTTATTGCTTTGATTTTATCAGTGGGTACTTTTAAATCCTGCATAAGTTAAGGTACACCAAATGTGAACGTACTCTACTTAGGTATTCTTACATTATTCTCAGGTACCATAAATGCTTGTTTGTACTTAAATGAAATAGTGAGATAAAGTTTGGTAAATTTCCTTTCTACTAGTTTTAGATAGTTGTGAATTAAGTTTTAGTTCAGTATTTATGAAACTTGGGTAAAATTAAAAGTGTTAAATGGAATCACCTAAAAATTGACCATTTACTTTATCAGAAATTTTTTATAAACTTATTTCCCATAATGACTCATTGTAGTCTCATGTATTTAAATACATATATTTGTAGAAATGTATTTAAGTACTAATTAAATGCAATTGTTCAAAATGTATTTAAAATACAAAAAATGTATTTCTATTTGTATTTAAATACTTTCAAGAAAGTATTTTTAACTAAAATCGAAAAGATTATCCATCCTCAAATGTGGTGGTTTATGACATAAACGAAAACTCAAAATCAATCCACATATATAATATATTTGTTGTTTAAAAATTACAAATATGTGTAGAAATAAGAAATTCTTTAAATAATTTTTTCTTTTTGGACTTTAATCCACATATAAATCCATGTTTGCTTGATCCCCGTATTATGCAACGTCATTGAAGTACAGGAAGACTCTTAACTAAGATTCTGATGTTATCCATATTTTCGAACAGTATATATTTATAATTATTAAGGCCTGATGATGGGAATCATATCCCGAAACTAGTTGCCAACATTTTGTAATTTTTGAACAACAAATATATTATATATGTGGATTGATTTTGAGCTTTCGTTTATGTATTTTTAACTACCCTAGTCTTTATAATTTGTATATTTTGTACACCCAGTTTATTGTTCTACCTCCAAATTTAGTGCAACATTCGCTAAAAGATTTCATAATTTTCATGTTTATTAGAAATCCAGAATTCAGTGTATGTCAGTGTATACTTATTTACGACAATAAAATGACATACAAATGTAACAAATAACACTAAAACTAAATAATCTAAACAATGGGAACATAAAGGCAGAAACAAACTACTATCACGTCATGTGAGTTTGCATCGTTCTTTATGAATGAGAACCACACTAAAGTCAGCTTATAAACAACACGTCACGTCACAGGCCTCACGTGTGATTTCACATTGTTTTCTACGAATTGGAAGAGTTCTTCATATAACAGATATATATTTGTATTTAAAATTCTTTATTGTTTTAGATAAAAATTATAAGATAGTATATAATAATGCTTGCTGTCCGAACTATATTTTTTTGCCTAACTAAACTATCATTATCTGAAATAATATAGTTCTTATAATTCTCTCGAACTTTGAAGTCTTCGCAACTACAATTTCTTCTTATAGGGTTCAAATTTAACACTTGTTGAGGAAGTTGAATTAATTGGGTGTTAGATTCAAACATTTTTATCTTCGCATAACATGTTATGCAGGCAACACGATATAAGGACAATTGCTTCCTTACTTTATATATATCGTGTACCCAAAATCTGTTTAGGTTTGTACCACATTCATCCAAAACTGTGCAACCATCTACTCTTTCTAATTCTTCTTCCCATTCCGAAGAACTAATTTAGCTATCAAACTTATTTGTCATCGAAAAACAAACACTGCATTAAAAACCAATGTAATACTTACGAAAATTCCGTTAGACGTGATAACAGTGTGTTTCTAAGCGTGATATTACCATAAAAACATGATAATGTGACGGCATATGAGCTCACGTTACGCGATAGTAGTCTGTTTCCACCTTAAGCATCACTGTAATGCAACTTATCCTAGATTTTAGTAGGGGCATTTAATCATTAAATATATAAATGATACCCAATATTGCTGGAATTATAGTCAACGTAAAATAAATTATTATGCCGAGTGTGGTAGCAAATACTGCTTAACAAAAACGGTGAATCGATGTGACCATTTACCAGTTTATAAATCATAAACTACACTGCGATCCTTTAGTTTCACTATATTTAGCTGAGACATGACATTTACATACTCTGAAAAAGTAATACGATCTTTGTGATATGCATAATAACGAGCAAATTTAATCTGAGCCTTTTACAAGTCATGAATGTGACAATAGTAATAAAGCGATCAAACTGGTGTACACTATTCTAAACCTATTCTGAGAAAGGCACAATTCAGCACAGCAAGAACTCCATAAGACAAGTCCTTACTATCACGTTATATACAACCTAAGTTTTCAAAACAGCAGCATTAACATGTTCACGAAAGTCAAGCATTATATCCATTATGATACCAAAATTCTTAATATTCATTGAGACAGCAGTCACCAATAGAATAGGAAGAATCAACATTATACATCCTTGAAAGTGTAATGAAGGAGCACTTTGTAACATTCAAATCAAGCGAATTCACTTCAGACCACCTTCGGAACATCATTCTCATTATGAATTTGTCCAAACATATTCAAATCAAATGCATAAATTAGAACATCAGAATGTTTTATAGAGTAATAACCTTGAAAAAGAGGTTAAACAAAATTGGTCCAATATGTGATCCCTGAGGAACCCCAGTGATCACCTCAATCACACTGGAGAGACACCCACTAATTCGAAAACACTGACGCCTTTTCTTTAGAAAGCTGGATACCCAGAAAACACCACAAATACCCACAGTATTAAGTTTTTGGGTCAGTAGTCTAGGGCTAACCGTGTCAAAGGTCTTTGAGAAATCGGTGTATACGCTATCCACTTGTACACGACACTCGAAGGCCTGTGGTATGTTCTTTTGATAAACTACGAGATTTGAAAGAATTGATCTTCGAGGTGTGAAACCATGCTGTTCTGGTACAATTATGTTCTGTACGGTAGTCGAAAAATGTCCAATAACTAGTTTATCAAGTAGTTTTGGAAGACACGATTGAATACAAACGACTCTATAGTTTTCTATGTTTTTCGATGTAAAATATCGTTTTTAGTTTATAGTTTCATCTCCAAATTTATTGCAACATTCGCTAAAAGATTTCATATTTATTAGATATCCAGAATCCAGCCTGCGACGGTGTATACTTGTAAAGATTCTTATGTTTTTCAATGCAAAATATCCTTTATAGCTTCTTTCAAATATTTATCTAAATATATTTTGTTATATGTATATTATATTTCTTGGCACTGTTAATATAAAATTTCGAAAAGACGTTGATCGCGAAGGCCATTCTTGCAACTTTTCGCTATTTTCAAACACCAAAAATATATTTTTTCTGCTGTTAGAGCTCCTCGAGCCTAAGAAGGTATATTTTATACTGTTTCAATCTTCAGGACTTAAAAACTTACTGACTTATTATTATAGCAATACTATTTTTTTTTTTTGAGTCAGCATACATATTATAAACCTGATTCATTCTAATTTTAATGTTTAAGTCAAATTTATTACATTATCCTAATAAGTTATTTATTTTAATTATTCTGCTTATTAACGTAAAATCCAATAATTCTAATTAATTGATATGATAATATAATTATAATCCTCATAGATTTTTCTAAAGCTTTTGACTCTTTCAATCATGAGTTGTTACTGAGTATTGTTCGTTATATTAGTATATCAGAGATTCCTTTGTTATTCTTTACTAATTATCTCAAGTTCAATTTTAATTAAGGTTTTATGAATGTTGATATAATTTTCGTTTAATTTTGTTTATTAGAATTTACTTTTTATTTTACTAAGTAATATTTGATTTGATAATATAATCATATTCTTAACTATAGCTTTTACTTTTGTTTTTATATCTCTCTAGAAGTTGGTTAAAAAACAGTATAAATAAAAACTGTGATTTTGGAAAAAGTTGAAAAAACTTTATACAAGTAAAATAGAATTCGACTTCAACCGTTTTTTTTGGAGGTCAAGACATGGAATTCTATGCCAGAAGTGGGAATTATTTTTAATAATATTTATTTCACATATAATATAAATGAAACACAAACCAAAACAATGGTGGGATGAGACCTGTAACAACATTGCTTGCCGGAGAAAAGAGGCTTTCAGATTATGGAAAGAAAACCCAAACATACAAAACTTACTTGAATTTAAGCGAGTCGATGCCATCTCAAAAAGAACATTCAAACAAACAAAAAGAACAGAGTGGAAGAAGTATGTTGAAAGCCTAAATCAGACAACTCCCATCTCTGAAGTTTGGAAAAGGGTAAATAGTTTTAAAAATCGCAAGCAACAGAATAAGCTACCTATCGATCCTGAAGCGAATTGGATAGAAGAGTTCCATGCCACAATCTCACCAGACTGGACGGAAGAATGCATAGAATCCAATGTGTTATCCTTAAAAACGGTACCAAGAAACAATTTGCACTTACTTGAACGATTTGAGATGTGGGAATTAGAAAGATCTTTGAAACTATCTAATAATACGTCACCTGGCGAGGACAATTTAACTTACTCCATGTTGTTTCACCTCCCCTATAAACATAAAAAGTCGTTGCTGGAAATCTATAATGGTATCTGGACTGGTGAAAGCCCTATTCCGGATAGTTGGAAGAATTACATAATATTACCCATTAAAAAGCAAGGCAAACCTTTAGACCTCTCAAGTTCGTACAGACCTATATCCTTGGCATCTTGTATTCTTAAAACTCTGGAAAGAATGATCAAAAATCGATTAGAACAGTGGCTAGAGTTTGAACACATCCTACCTAACTCACAATATGGCTTCAGGAAAGGTAGGTCCACTCTAGAAGCTATTACTGTACTTATTACAGATATAATGATAGGCTATACAATAAAGAAACACACTGCTGCAGTTTTTATTGATATCTCCTCGGCTTTTGATAAAGTAAACCTAAACATTTTATACCGTAAGATGACATCAATAGGAATCCCTCATCAAATATGTTCATTTTTAATTTCACTATATTCCAACAGACGGCTTTCACTAAAAATAAACCAAAATCTTACTGGGTCACGAACAACGAATCTAGGACTCCCTCAAGGCAGCATCCTAAGCCCGCTACTTTTTATACTATATACAATGGATTTAGAAGTAATTCTGGATAACGTGAATATGATACAGTTTGCTGACGATATAGTTATCTATGCTAACGGTACTACTATTTTAAACTGTCAGGATATTTTAAATAGAAAACTATGGCTAGTTAATAAATGGCTAGATTCGAATAACTTAATTCTTTCAGAAACAAAATCTGAAGTTTGTATTTTTACTAAAAAAAGGGACATCCCTCAACGACAGATACAACTGGGACCATATCTTCTTCCAATCAAAAATTGTGTTAAATACCTCGGGCTCTACTTAGACAGAAAATTACTGTGGAAAGATACCATCCACCACGCAATAAAAAAAACTGAGAACGCCATGAACATTTTGAGAGCATTCTGTCATACCAAATGGGGAGCAGATCCAAATACCGCTTTACTGTTTTATAAAACAATGATTAGAAGTGTCTTAGATTATGGAAGTCACCTATATGGAGAAGCAGCATACACTCATCGAATCAAAATAGAGACCCAGAAAAATGCAAGTTTGAGAATATGTCTTGGTTATCTTAAATCTACCCCAATAAATATTATTGAAGTCGAATCCGTAGAACCTCCGCTGTCTTTCAGAAGACAGCTAATAAGTCATAAATTTATTGCTAAGGCTATATCAAAAGAAGCCAGCTATCTTCGTAACATTCATGACCTCGCCATTCTAGTACTCACCCATTCATATTGGCATACAAAAGCAACCCCGCCCCTAGTAAACAGTTATACCACAATGTCACAATTCTCCAACTCCCTATCAACCAATAAAACTATAACCATCCACACCGAACCTCCCCGGGTTTTCTTCTCAAAGCATATAAAAACATGCTACTTGCACCCAAAAGAAAACTTTCTAGAAACCATCAATAGGAGATGGCCTGAACACCGATATATATATACTGACGGATCCAAATTAAATGAAAAAGTTGGCTGTGCCTTTTATGATGCAAACTCCTCCCAATATTACAAGTTCAAGCTACCAGATGAGTGTTCCATATACACTGCCGAAACTATTGCCATAGCAAAAGCATTCAGGTACGTCCAGTCCACAAATACAGAGAATTCAGTTATATTCACTGACAGTAAAAGTGCAGTTGACCGAATAACAAACCTGAAAGCATCCAAAAACCTTACTAGCATAGAGGCAGAAATGTTAAAACTAAACTTTGAAATCACAGTACAAGGAAAGACAACAACTGTAGTATGGATTAAAGGACACTCAGGAATAAAAGGTAATGATTTAGTGGATATACTAGCCAAATCGGCCACTGACACAGGACACAATTTGAACACAAATATTGTCCCATTTACAGATCTTATGTCCAAGTTTAAAACACATTTAAGACAATGTTGGCAGCAGGAATATAATTCATCAGTAACAGGGTTTAACTATGTTAAACACCAAAATAACATTCCAACCAAAAGATGGTTTCATGGATTAACAAAACGAAACTTTATTGTTACCATAAATAGAATAAGATCTAATCATGCTATGACTCCTTTGTACAAATACAAAATAGGACTGGAAGAAAACCCATACTGTTTATGCGGAGAAGTTGGTGATATGAGTCATATAATCCTAGAATGCTCAAGAAATGAGGAGAGCATTAAATCATTCTTCGACGACATGGTAAAACTTAAGTTCTGCTTTCCTACCAATTTAAATTGTATAATTTTTAGTAATAATATTAACTTATACCAATGTTTATATAATCATTTAATTCGTTGCAAAATGAAATTGTAAAATACTAACTACTATTGTAAGCAATCTGCGAAAAAAAATATTATTGTAAGTGTGTTCACGAAAAAATTAATAAAATAATAAAAAAAAAGTGCAAAAAAAATGTGAAAAAAAAAACAAAACTATGAATTAAAATATACATAAAAAATAATAATAATTGCATAAACAGAAACACACAATATTTTACTAATACATTAACATTTATGGTGGTGTGTGAGAGTTTGAACAGTCAATTTATTTATATCTGATTATAAATGTTCCTTTTTTCAATTTTTAAAATTGTTAAGATGAAAGAAAAATAATAATTGGGGGTTATATTAGTGGGTGTTCACATTATGAAAATAAACATCTGTCCAAATTTCACATTTCTACCATCAGCGGTTACGGCTGTGTGTGTCTTTATACCTCAATCAGTGGAAACATCTCCTTTTATGTATATAGATGACTTTAGTCAAAGAACGAACTATGAGATAATTAACAAAATTGAGGAAGATGTAGTGATGATAATAAAGCATCAAAGAGCAAAATGGTTAGAGCATATATGGAAATCAGGACCAACTACGTCAATATACTCAATATTGGAGTAGACAACAGCTGGAAAAAGAAGACTAAGAGGGCCGAGATCGACATGGTTACAAGAAGTAACAAATGATCTGAACAGGGCGGACGTACAGAAATGGAAAGAAAAAACATAAGAAGTTCTGGAGGGAAATAACGAGGACCAATCCACCTCGCAAAACAAATCTAGAGATCTTAATTTCGGCGTAATCGTTTTATAAGCTACTGGTACAAATTACTAATATATTTTTTCATGGGCGATCACAAATATTTATTCATTTATTTATTCTTTTCGTCTTTTTGAAAAAGTTAGGATATTGATGTTGACAACTATCTCCAAATATTTTTTTTACAGACATAAGAAACAAAAATAATACGAGGGTTTTCTTTTTAGTTTTGCATATAGCCGCTTAAAAGGCGCCACCAATAAAACCTTCAGACAAATCTAACCTCAATCTTTCGTTGACATAAATCAAGAGTTTCATTGCGATATAACAAGTCGTATGGGTACCGTGAATTTTAAAATTAGCAAGTCGGTCGAAAAATTTATCTTTGTCGAGAAAATTTTCGAGCAATATTTTTTTAGAATTTTCGGGGAGGATTATCCCAACAGTAATGTCTAGCTGAAATGGTTTATGTGTTTGGGAATGAAGCACCACACTAGTCAACTGTTTCCCGCTGGTATTGTGAATTTTAACTTGGTCGCTCCAGTCTCAGCGACGAATCCAGGCTAGGTCCACACAAAACAGCAGTCACACAGCAAAACATTGATGCGGTTTGTCAGCTAATTAACACACCGGGAGATGAAAGCATATTTGGGCATTGCAACGACCTCGATCTAAAAGATCCTACATGAAGAACTGGGCGTTACCAAGTTGGTTTCTCGTTGGATCCCTCATTTGCTCACAGAAGAGCAAAAATCGGTTCGGGTCAATTGGTGTCGAAAAACATTGGAATGATTCAACAAAGGAAGCTCAAAAAAACGTGTATAGTGTTGTTAGTGTCGTTGAATCTTGGATTTACTCCTACGAACCGGAAAATTAACGCGAATCCGTTCTCGAAGTGTGTGAAAGAAAATGGTCTCGAACTTTTCTGTCTAAATTTGTTGATGTGGCAACAATTGCAGTAGAAGATCACAGAACGGTTACTTCTGATTGGTATATAATTGATTGTTTATCAGAAGTTATCGCGAAAGTCTGACAAAGCAACACAAGGCGAATCATCTTACATCAGGACAATGCAAGTGCTCACATTGTCCAAAAGACAATCGAGTTTTTGGAGCTTTAAAATTTCGAATTGTTAGACCATCCACCGTATAGTCCCGACCTAAATCAACTGAAGACTGGAATAACTGTTCTATCCTCGTATGTTATCAATAGCCTTGAATGGGTATTAAAAAAAAAAACGATTATTTAAGTTTAAATTAATCTTATATTAAATCCACTGTATTCACAAGTTTCTATAAGTTGATTAACCTCTGTAATATTTTGGTCTTTAGCCTGAATTCCAATCGATTCCAAATTGGTGAAAATGTTTGTTAAGTTGTGTAAATTAATACTTTTATCGATAATCATCTTTGTAGGTATACCGAAATACCTCAATTCTCGTTGATTTTTAAACAGATTTTTATTTACTGAAGTTAGATTTATATTTAACAAATCTAAGCTCTGTAAATTTGTTAAATTCACAAATAGACCCTCTTCTAAATATGTTATGTTGTTGTGACTTAATACAAGATAATTTAAATATTTCAAATGTTGGAATGCATTTTCATCAATTTGTGTAATATTATTGTCTTGTAAATTCAGATAAGTTATTTCATTAATTCCTTCTAAATGCTCCTGTGATAAATGATTAATATTTTGATTGTTGATTGTTAAATGTTGCAAATTTCTAAAATTTTTAAACGATCCTGCAATAAATAGAGAAATATGGTTAATTAAGTCATTATATGATAAATACACACACATCAGAAAGAAAAGTCTAAGGATATTTTTACAAATCAATGTTCTTGAATTGATTTATGAAAAGGACAATACATGTCTAGTATTGGTAAATGTTTAATGTTACAAAATATTGAATGTTTTGTTCAATTTAGAAAACTAAAAATACTTGATGCTACTGTACTATTTTTAAAGCTTTGCAAAAACTCCCTAATATGTGATTAAAAAAATTGTTAATGCAAAATATGACAAAATATGGTTTATTACATCTATTGTACATAGACAAATGTCCCTTTGAGGTAAACGTGCTGATATTGCTCTTAGAACATCACGAAATTGAAACAAAGTAAGTTTGTGATTCGACATGGAAGCATATCGCACAAATGCTCAATCTGATTCAGGTCCGGGGATTGTGTTTGCCATTGTAAAACTCCTTTGTTCTCCAACTAATGCAGTATGTGGTATGTGGTTGGGCATTATCATACATTAATTAGAAGTTTTGATCAACTACGCTTGCAAATGGTATTCAGATATCTATTAGGAAAAAATCTTGAAAAACCAGCTCGGTTTTGTTGCCTATAGTTATTCCGCCCCATACCATCTCTGTAAGCATACACTACCTGAACTTGTCTAAAGCATTCACCTTTCCAGATCATATCCACACTCTTATTCGGCGAGAATCTAGATGAAATTTAAATCTGGATTTATCAGTAAATAAAACTGTAGCCCAATCATGTACAGTTCAATTCTGAAATTATTGACAAAAGTCCATTTTTAAAGAGTGATTGTCTCTAGAAACATGTGGAAATGTGTGGGGTTTCGCACAGTGTCTCAGCCAATGGTAACATTACCTAAATACTTTTTCTAAAGTCTTAACCAACTTAAGTGCTGTAATTGAGTTCGACACATCTATCCATATGATTTTTTGCATGGCCTTGTCACTAACAATGAAAAGTGGATCCCCTACGATAATCCCAAGATATATTTATTGGGAGCAATTAAATTATTGCATAGATTCCTAGTACAATTTAAAGGATACAGAAATTAATTCATGTTGGTTTATGATTTTACAAAATATCCTTTGAGTTTTTCGATGTGTGTGGTAGAGAAATGATATAAAGCTCATTTAACATTAACAGTTTTATGTGCATTTTTATTTTGCATGCATAAGTATTTAGTAAATATAGCGAGATAAATATCATGTGTGACACCTACCATGTTTAAATATTTACTTTTTGAATGAATTGGCTGTTACTTGATGGATTTTCATAACTAAATGTTGAATAAAAAACACAAATGTTTTCACGATATCCATATTGAAATATGTGACGGGTTTCGCTATAATATAGCTTTGTCAAACATTGGCAACAAACAGACAAAATGAAAAAACATTGTTCTAGATTCTCTGGCGTATATAAACGCTTCCCAGTAGTATTTTTAAATATATTTGCCATATACAGACAGCGTTCAGTTAGTTTTCTTATACAGGGTGGCATATAGGAAGCAAATGTTTTTAAAATAATAATAAAACTTTAAGTTTATTCTCTAAAAATCCCACACATAATATAGGTAATAACAAAGGATTTTAACATATTTGTGAACGAAAAATAATATCTTGTATGTGATGATCGTTTTCATTGATGCTCTGTTCGTTCTGGAAAATTTGCATTCACTCTTTCCAGTAAGTACTTGGCTTGGTCTCGTAAACACGCGACTTAAGGTATCCTCACAAGGAGGCCATAAAATGTCGCCAAACCGGAAAATGAGATGTTTAGAAAACAGGCGACAAAAAACAGCTCTGGCGGTGTGTGCCGTGGCCCCATCTTGCTGAAACCTTAAATCTTGGATATCCACACCTCTTTTTTGTTAGTCAGGAATGAAAAAGTTGTTAAAACATACGAATGTAACGATCAGATGTTATAGTAAGGATAACCCCATTTTTTTCAAAAAATATATGGTCCAATGAAGCCAAATTTTGTCACTGCGCACCAAACTGTTACCGTAGGACTGTGGAGTGGTTTTTCATGCATTTCTCGCGGATTTTGGCCAGCACAGTAACGAACATCTTCATAACTAAGGTTTTCATTCTGATCATAAAGTTCAAGCATTTGTTGAGCAAAAGCCAAGCGTTGTGGGTAATGTCTTACATTCTTACAATTCTTCTTACAGTCAGATTACTGATTTGACGTGCTGTCGAATGACGAGCAGAGCGGTGTGGGTTCTGCAGTATCGCTTGTCTAACCCTTTCAACGTTCTCTTGAGTAGGTACGCACGGTACGCTGGCGGCCAGGTGGTTTTCTTTTCATTATCGAGTTCCCCGTTCGGAGATTAGGAACCTAACGTATGAGCTGAAGCAGAGTCATTTCGATGGAATTCATGTTGAACTGCAGTCATTGACTCGCACACTTCTAACAAAACAATTGTAAGCGAATACGCTTTTTTTTCTGACATACATGGCTCCACGGTTGCGACTGAAAGTAAAATAAATGAAATTCTTTGAGTCAAGATACAGATTGTATGCTTCTCCATTTTCCAAAGGCTATCTGCATCTGGAAATTTGGGAAGGGGCTTTGCCAGCACTGAGGCCACATATGGCCCATTGTGCATCCTCCCGTGTGTAGGGATCTCCACACCTCAGGCTGTCATCAGGCCTAGAGATTTAAAACAGGTGTTAAGGCTCCCGAGGGGGATCTCCCTGACATCGGCTGTTGCAAGCCAGTACTCGCCCAACACGGATCTTCTGATTTCAGAAAAAGCAGAGCAGTCATACATTTATATCTTCTACTGTTTCCTCTTCTTGTTCGCTGCCTCTGCATATCGGCGATTCTGCTAATTTCATCCTTAAGAGATTTTGTCACTATTGGCAGTGACTTGTTAAGATTCCCACAGCTGTTCGGAGATTTTGTCTTTTGAATTCCTTAATTTTTTTTGCTGTTTCCTCGCCAGGATAAGGTAATAACTCTCTGGACAGTCTACAGTTCGTTGTTTCATCCCAGCACTGTATAAAGTTTTGGTGAGAGTGTTGTTTGATAAGGTCCACCACAGCGGATGGGCGAGGGCTAACATATTTGTAGCCCGCAGCCCTCCTAGCTAAATTGTTTGCAATGCGGTTGCTTTTAGAGTTCCCATGTCCTTTGATCCAGCTCAGAGTGACGACGTTATTCTGACTAGCCTCGGTTAGAGATTACTATCCAACCTAAAAACACTTGGTTCCTATGCCCCACCCTGTATGTATAGATTATAAATTGTTTTTTTTTTCAAATATACACAAGTTAGACTTTATAAAGTATTAAAAAAATATTTTTACCTTTTGTTATATTAAATCCTAAGTTATCCACAATAATAAGATTTGTCAGGTTTTCACAACATATTTTAAATAAATCATTTCTAAAATCAGGAAAGGCATAATTTCTAATCAAATATAGAGAGTCTAGTAGTGGTATTTTTGCAGTAAAATTTTTTATATTAGAACGTTGTATGTCCAGATGTGTCAAATTAGGAAATGGTATAAAGGTGTCATTTGTAATTATACCAGTATTATTTATTAAGTATATTGATGTAATAGTTCCATATTCTTCTTGTCCCTCATTCAAAATTAATGTCTCAGTTTCATTACTTCCAACATTTACGCAGTGTAAGCTGTTTAGTTGTTTCGTACATGTACAGATCGTTAGTTTGATAGAAATTTCAAAAAATACAATTATTACAATAAATAATCTGAAAAATTATATATTAGTATTAAATAGTTATGTATTGTGTAATAAGTAATAACATACCTTAGAAACATTGATTCAATATTAAGTAAATCAGTATAATTTTCAAAATAATTTGATATTTTATTTGTGCAATTGTTAATATTTTGTTTATTTATTTTATCAATATTTATCGAATTGCAATACGTACGGAAAGGTCAAAAATCATTCACTTATTAATACTTTTAGGATTGTTTTTTCAGTTGTCGATTTGATTATAACTATTATTATATTATTTTTAATTTGAATAGCATCAATTGTAATGTGCTGATAATAATTGTCATTTAAACTTTTTCTCTCATTTTTACGTATTCGTTTTCGATCTAATTTTAATTTATCTGTTACTCTCTTTTTTGCTAATATCGAAGTTAAATCTGTCATTTAAATCGTGTATAACTTCCTCACCTAGATGTACCTCCTTCAGTGGTTCTCTTAGTTCCCTTCTTGACATTAACATGTGCCCTGTTTTACTCTGGTTAATCTCAAATTCAATGTCCTGTGTTGCAGCTTTTAAGGCCATATAACTTTCCTTAAAAGCTCCAAGCGAACTTGCCACGATATCATTCTGTATCTGACGATTGAATATCGTTTCTCTTGGGTTAGTTGGCATCTGTCGTATTACCTTCTCAAGGACTTTATTAATCACATCCCCCTATCTTAATCTAAATTTAACATTGAAGCTTCTTGACACCTGATGGACGATCTTTACTCTGCTGCTTGTTTCTGTCAGTGTCAGCATGATTAGCCACTCCAGTTTGGTTGGTACTCCAAACTCCCTCAAAACAAGGTTAAGTTTTTCTCTGCTGACTTTGTCATATACTTGTTTAAGAGCTGTTGGATCTCTACATCGAACTCGTAGCACTTTTCTAGAATCTGCCCAAGAGTAAAGATCTAGTCAATAGTTGACCATGACTTCTTGAATCCACACCGTTACACAGTAAAGAGACTTTCTGATACTGGGTATAATCTTCTTTTCAGGATAATGGATAATACCCTGTAACACACATTGAGCAATGTGATGCCGCGGAAGTTACCACAAACAGATTTGTCACCCTTCTTGTGAATAGGAACTATTATCCCTTCTTGCCACTGGCGTGGAAGTTATTCCTTTATCAACTTATAGGGTTTCTCAATCCAGTTTGAGCACCTCTGCTGGTATGATATCTAATGATATCTTTCTCAATTTCTTAATTGGTTCTAATACCTCTTCTCTTCCTGGGGGCTGCTCCTGCTCCTCTACGTTTATTTCTAACGACTCTATTTCCTCCTGAATGTCTTCTGTCGTTGCTGTATTATCTAGGTGGCCATTCAGTTAGCGTGACCATCTTTCTAATATCGCTTCTTTCCTACTTGATCTTTACATATTGTTGATCTAGGTTCTATTTTACCCGGTACATATTACGTAAGTGACATAAATTGACAACACTTCTTTACTTGTTAATCGATTTAAATAAAAAAAAAACACTAAATGTTAAGTGAAGCCCATTACGATATATTTCTGAAAACTGCATCCAAATCGGTTTCTGAGATTAGCGTTAACAAACATACAGACATACAAACGAAATAGAAAAACATTTTTTTGGGTTCTTTTGGGTATATAAAGGCTCCCTAGTATGTATTTTTAAATATATTTGCCATGTACAGACATCGATCAGTTACAGTTTTATTATACGTATGTATAGATTTAAGACAATTAAAAAAAAGCTTTCCAAACTACGGTTATATTTTAAAAACGTAGTAAAAGACACGATTTGTAGTTAGTAATATTACTATAAATATTGGTATAGTTTAGTTAGTTAGAGATTAAATGATTCTATTATTTTTTAGGATATAGCGGATTCGGCCTATCGACATAGCAGAGGTCGACCAGTTTTTTCTCAGAGTGTCAGTAAAGTTTTAGCAGATTCAATATTTAGCATATTGATCCAACTATTATTTTTAATTCAGGCAATGGCTGTGAGTTATATTCCCATTTTCATGGTAGGATATGCATTGTCTTTGGTACAGATGTGCATGTTGTATTCTTTATATGCCTTTGAATATAAGTGGTATAATATGGGTTGGGAACTACATAAGAGACTGTCGTTTATAGAGACACATTGGCCATATTTTATTGGTTTCGGTCTGCCGTTGGTCATTTTTACTCAACTCTCAGAATCATGGATTATAAGGTTAGTATTATTCAAATAATTAATCTAGCTTTTAAATAAGTTTTATGTTCTGTATTATAAAAACATGAAAAGTGAAAACAGAATTAACTTCTTCCTAATCTTCTCAAAGTGACAAGAAGGTAGGAATTATTCTGCAACTAGGGTGGATCTCTTCGAATAAATTTGGAAGTACCCTTAATTGAAACGAATAATCAAAATGAATCTTTTTATCGAATTTACAACCTAGTAGAATCAGTTTCAAGCCAAATAGGATTTTTTTCATTTTATAGATAGGAAATCTGTTTAGCACGTGTAAAAACCAGCCCTGACTATGATGAATAATCAAGAAAAACTGATGTTTGACTAAGATTAAACTACTTGATTTTGGTTAGTAGATATTAATAAAATATCACCGTTTTTTAAACACTCACAATAAATAAAATTATCAAAGGGAAAGTATTAAAATCGACGTGCTTGTGTTTGGAAAAGCCGCTAAAACCGGAATTTTCACAAATGAACTAAATTGTTGGGCGTACCAACTCGTAAAGGAACGAGAATTCCCAAGCTCGACGAAGATATCGGTAAGTTGCTACAACACCGCTCACGGCAAAATTTGCAACTACAAATCTTAAAATAAGTAATTCTCACCGTTATAGACACGATAACAATAGTCTGATAAAATTATTCATAATAAAAAACGATCATATAGATCTTTACAACCACCCGTTGGTAGAAACTGACTACTTTCCCGGTTAAAAATTGTCTACTTTCCAACTTTTTAATAGGCTGAGAAATTGTAAATTTTTAAATGATTGTGTGTAAAAATATTTACAGTTCGCGCTTCATTCGATATGCTCTCAAACTTTTTCTCCTTTGGAAATCGTTTGACATAATTACCGGTGGTACTGCAGCCTAATTAGCGGTGTTAATGTGCGATTATCGTGTCAGAATCACTTTTTTCTTCTAAGAACTGCAGAGTCGGTGTTTGAGTAAGAAACTGAATTTCATAAAAAGTCCAACGAGGTCATTTAACCTGCCCAATGCACCCAATTATAGTGTTAAGGTAATACTGGATGCATTGGGTTCCAAGATTGTAATCGACTCTAACCGCTTAACCATGATAGTATTGTCATGCCTGGGGGGATTGGGGAATGTGCCTTAATGTTTTGTTATGAGGAGTAGCTTACTGAGGCACTTCCCACCCAGGTCGTGGTTATCTACCCCCTGGTTAGGTATCCTGCTGAAGGCAGAAAACCAATCAAGGAGAAGATGAGACAAACAACAGGAAACAAACAACATATATATTAACAACAAACAAACAATGATTAACGAATAACTAAACAACAAATCTTAACTAATCTTATAATACCATGTTGGCATGTCACACTTACTCACGAAAATATGTCAAGAGTCACAACGACTGAGACCCAAGGATCTGTTTTAGGGACACCCCAAAGGGTGACCCTTACAGACAACCTCAGACTCCGAACTCTTCGAGTGCGACCTCAACGACGCTCTTTTATAGCCAATTCATACGCTACGTGAGAATAAGAATTAAACTATATAAGGTCGCCCTGAAATCTAACGTACAGACTTTGACCTGGATGATTACAATACAAAATAATACAATGAAATATAAAACAATTAAACTACCCTATTATCATATGTGACAGTATATATGTATGTGCGTAATCACGGGTGACAGTTACACCTGCGATCTATAACATCTATTATGTCCCCCTTTTCTTGCTATTCCTTACTAGATTGTTCCAGTACTTGGATTTTTCTCTATTCACTTCTTTCCTTAGTTTTTCCAAGAATGTACTAATGCTGATTCCACAAGATGGTTCTGATCCCATAAATGGGGTTTCAGCTCCTTATCTGCTATTTAGTTTCCTTCTATTTCTATGTATCCTGGAACCCATAAGAGTTATTTTGTCCTAGTTCATTTAGTTTGCCTAGGCATTCCCAGACCATATTTAAACTGATTGTGTGTAAGTTTAGTACTTTGATGGCTGCTTGGCTATCTGACATGATTACAGACTTTTGTCTCCGATGGTTCCTTTCGATATTAAATTCTATCTTTCAATGGTGCGTATTTTCGTTTGAAACATGCTTGGGTATGCACCTAAGCTTTCTGAGTATTTGGCTGTAGGTTCCAAAACCCCTGCTTCAGTTCCTTTATTTGTCTTAAAGCCGTCCGTAAACCACTTAATGGCATTTTGGTTTAGCCCCAATATAATGTCTTTGTCTCATTCAAATTTACTACCTGCGGGCAAGCTCTGGTCGTATTGATGGAGATAGTGTCTTGGCCTATCTTCATTTCTGCGATTTTTGTAGATAGCAATTGCGACAACCAGGTGGACGACGTTCTATCTAATCCTCTTTCATTAAGTGCTCTTTTGACAGCCTCATGTGGAGTATTGTCAAAGGTTCCTTCTATGTCTGGAAAGGCATATACTACGTTTTCTTTCTTGTTTAGCGCTTGCTTGATACGCATGCTAACGAGGCCGAAGGTGCAGTTTCTGTTCTAGCTAAATCATGATTACAGTTAGGGACACAATTTGGCTCCACTCTAGCTCTCTCCGATTTAGGATTGATTTAAAAAATGTCGGTTATTTTTGGTGGGAATATGTAATTTAAGTTTTCACAAGTGTACTTACGGTTTTAAACGGCAATATTTTCGTATTTCTGCTTGTTTCACATAGTTATTATATTGTACCAACTTTTTTCCGCTTTCCAAGGTGTTAATAAAAGTGATAAAAAATTGATAGATTGATTTATCTAAAGTTGAATACAAAGGAACAGAAACGGAAAAGAAGGTCACCAATTGCGGACGGCACTCAGAGGGTAGGTGGAGAGCGAGTCGTGGATTCAAGATGTTACGGTGATCAGTAACGGGCCGATAAACTAAATTAGGTAACTATATAAGAAAAAAGGATACCTAGATGGATAGTATATAGGGCGCCAGCTTATTTTTAACCGACTTCAAAAAAGATGGGTGTTCTCAATTTGACCATATTTTTTTATGTATGATACCGATTATCTCCGATATTTATAATCGGATTTGAAAAAATGAAGGAAAAATGAAAGTAATAGTAGGGATGTTAAATATATATCTATAAAGAAAATAGCATTTTATCAAAAGTTCTGTAGGATTGATAGACACACACTTACCGTTTATTTCTTAGGCTCAAAATTCTGAAAGATATGTTATTAGTAAACTCGTTAACTCAAAGAAAGCTTTAAGATTTTAAATAACAACTATATTAACGATAATTGATAAAAATGCTAGTTACAACAAATCGATTCTGATCATTTACAGGTAGCGAGGTTAACAGCTATAACTACAAAGATGGACATAAAATGTGGTTAACAGGTGTAACCACGTAACCAACGGTCGCCTTGCGCTAGTCAGATTCCTAGAAATCTATTCTCGTAGTTGCAACGGTTTTTGCTGCATTATACGTAAAGAAACGTGGGTATTTTCTTCGAAACAAAAGGATAGGGGTTGCCCACGAGCTTAAGGAAGAGAATTCAATGCAAAAAGGCTAATAATTACCTCTATATGAATAGAGACAATAGAAAGAGATAGGAAATTTGTACATTAAACTTAGTTTCTAGAAACAAAAAACACCGTTGGAGAACAGAAAGACGCTGTTCAGTATCTAAAAATAGGAATGAATATACAGGGTGAAATAAATATGTTAAAATATTATTGATCCCCCAAAAATAACCGACATAATTGTTTAGAATCAGAGAGTAAAAGTCTATCAGTTGACACTAAAAAAATCCAAAATCGGAGAGAGCCCATCTGCTATTTTTTTCCACAATTTCCTTTTCTTTTTGGCTGTACAATTTTCTATAAATTAAATAAATATTAAAAAAATGTAATTTTTAATGTTGTCTCAGTTCATTTTAATGAAACAACTGATATATCTTATTTGATTAATAATTCTGTTTTTTTTTCAGCGGATGTGTGTTTTCTATATTGTTTCCTTTTTTTATAATTAGTGGAAATGAAGCAAGTCCAGTGCTTAATTCCAGGTTAGTACGTTTCTATTTATTTTTAGAGTATTGTAAAGAAGTGTAATTTCGAAAATATTTATTTGAAATTAAGTATTAAGATTGCTAAAATCAGTAAAAATTTTAATTAGACTGAAAGACAGTACACTCTTTGCTGGAAATAAATCAGCATATACTCTTTTTACGATAAGTTGATAATAACGTCATTCTTAGTTATTTCTATTCTCAACAAAGTAAACATAACATAACTAAGAGTAATTGCGATTTAACCTGAACGGACAGGAAACCTAAATGTCTGTAAACTAGCAACACTTCACGATGCGCGATGTTGCCAGAGCTAAATCAAAAATATTCTCAACTTCTCTGAAATTGGCTCCTGATAATATTTTTTTCTTAAATTTTTATATAAACAATTAGATTGTCCGTCATTTGTCTGTTCATGTTTGATATAATTTTTTGTTTGTTCGATAATTAAAATTAAACAAATCTTTACTCTTAAGATAATAGATCTAATAGATTATTACTTTTTATTCATTGTCCTAGCCATATTTTTATTTGTCCATCACCAACGTTTTTCAAGACGCCTGAATTATTGTAGCACAAGACATAGACAATATAGAATATATGACACGCAAACTTGTAGAGGAATTCAATATTTGGGACCAAGAAGTAAACATGGAAAAAAAAACAAATTAAATGTGTATTGGGGGAACACAACAAGATCTACAGCTGGCAAACGGTCCGAAAATCAAGCATGGAGAGGTGTACAAATACTTAGGAATGAAAATAACATTTGATGAAGCAACATTAAATAGAAATAGGAAAGGAAGAAAAGCAATATCAATGTTAAACGGAGTCTTATGGGATAGAACACTATAGGAAAGGGCGTTATAATGTATAGCTGTATGGCCACTAAAAGAACGAATCGTACAAAGATTAAGAGCCACAGAGATGAATTACTTGAGCAGCGGGAAAATCAAGAGAATAGAGGGTTACAAATGAAAAAATTAGACGAATGTTAGGAGCAAAACATGACATCACAGATAAAACACGAAGTAGACAATTAATATGGTGTGGCACGTACAAAGAATGTCTAATAGAATAATCCCAAAGAAAGTGATAGAATGGAACCCAAAAGGAAGAAGAAGATAAGGAAGACTACGGAAAAGTTAGAGGGAAAGTATCGATAAGGAGATAGGAGAGAGAAGCCTAGAAGATGAGCTATGGATAAATAGGGATTAATAGAGATCAGGAATCGTAAGACGTCGACAGACGCAATTTATATACAGGGTGTTAAAAAAGTGTCACAAAATGAAATGTTTGGTAGTATGGCTTAAAATATACAGAAAAGTTCGCAAATTAACGTATTCGGAGATACTGTTTTGTGTTTCTGTTTCATATTTGGATTATATCTTTTTTCATTCTCATAAACTTGCTTTTCTTATCAATTTCAACCGATGTTGTATCTAGATATTATTTGTAGCTATTATTTAGTTGTTGGTGAACAATTTTACAACTTTTCACTATGCCTGTTTACAGTAATATTGAATTAACTAATATGCATTTTATGTCTGTATGTAAACGTTTTCTCGAATCGCCACAGGCCTTTGGGTACATTTGGGAATCAGTTCCATGATTTGGGGAGACCAAGGTCGGTGTCTACCCTTGGGACAGAAGAAGCAATTTTGGCACGAGTAGAGGAGAATTCAGAAACTAGTTTGCGGAGAATATCAGCGGAGGTAGGAATTGAGGCTACTCGGGTTTGGAGAATACTCCACGAGCAGCATCTTTACTCGTACCATGTCCAACGAGTGTATGCTCTGAATCCACTAGATCATCAGGCACGTTTGGAGTTTTGCCGCTGGTTTCTAAGAAATGATGCCGATACCCAATTTTATTGCACGAGTAGAGGAGAATTCAGAAACTAGTTTGCGGAGAATATCAGCGGAGGTAGGAATTGAGGCTACTCGGGTTTGGAGAATACTCCACGAGCAGCATCTTTACTCGTACCATGTCCAACGAGTGTATGCTCTGAATCCACTTGATCATCAGGCACGTTTGGAGTTTTGCCGCTGGTTTCTAAGAAATTATGCCGATACCCAATTTTATTGCAGACATTTTGATATGTATTTTTGGGCGACCAATTACTAGGTCAGATTGTACTATCTAACCCATTAACAAGAGCTGATTACTTAAACTTTTTACAGAACACATTGAGTGATATTTTAGACGATATTCCTTTAATACAAAGAAACCAAATGTAGTTCCAGCACGATGGAGCTCCGGTCTATTTTTCAATTGCTGTAAGAGAGCGTGCCTTTGCCATGACCTGCAAGATCGCTTGATTTAAACCCCTTTGACTTTTTCCTTTGGGGACACTTACAAATTTCGTATACGTCACTCCTGGGAATAACCTCGATCAGCTGCAGCAAAGAGTAGAGAAGGGATGTCATCGAATCCTAGCCAATAAAGGTATTTTGGAAAGAGTTTGAAGGTCTCAGTGGCGGGAATGTCGTAGAGGCAATAAAATGGAGGGAGGGCACTTTGAACATCTTATTTGACGCTATTTTTGGAAATAAGCTTTGAAAAAAGCAATTCCTAATGTTTGGTTGAAATCCGTTCAACATACTGAGAAGATAATGCAGGATTGGTGGGATTGGAATTCGTATTTGATAAGGAGGATGTTTATCCACTTAATTTGAACGAGGATTCATAGAGTAGCAAACAATGCAGAAAAATCAGATTTGAGAGAAAAACTCAGAAATTACAGATGTTCTTATCAAATGAATTTATCCCAAAATAAGTATCTACTTTGTCGAAAATGCTTTATTAACATTTTACTGTAGGAAGCATAAATTTCGTGTGGCATGTTTTGGAGAACAATGAAAGCAGAAAAACTTAGACAATATCTGGGTCTCCAGCAAAGAGAAAGGCTTGTGTAGTTCAATGAATCTTCGTTAAATAATAAATTTCTTAAAGAAAAATATTATAAAATATTGCTTCCATCAGAAAATCAATATTTAATTTCCCTCAATTATACATATCCATAGATATGTAATATAATTGGAGGAAAGTAGAGTACACGTATTACCAAAATAGTGTACAAACAGTACACAAGTCTTTTTCTTGATTTTTTTTTAAATCAAGGAATTTACTTATGTTGTTTTGTCGATCAAATTATGGTTCTTAACTCAGGTAATGCCTTTAAGTATAAGTAATATATCTACAAAGTTTTTTTAATTTATTAGTGAAGACTCCATTGAAATATTGAGTATGGAGTTAATTAATTAATATATATTTTTTAAAATAGTATCTCTTTAAGAGTGTCATTGACTAACAATTGAATATTAAAGTAAAAAAAAAACATTTTCATAATATATAAAATTTTAGGAAATATATCTGACAACCTTGATTCGAAAGTTGGTCTCTTTGATGTTATTAGGAGGCCTGTTTATGTTGGTAAATTGTGCTTAGATGAACTAAAACTATGTCATTATCAACTTATTGTAAAAATACCATATATTTGTACATGAGTTAGAAGTTTTCGTAAATTGGTTTTTTATTTTCCAATTCTAGAACATCGAACTCAAAATTACCAATTTACTTACTGATCAAACTTCATAACATTTTACATAACTTATCACATTTATTTACAGATCTTAAATATTTGAAACATTGATCATAACTATTTTTTTTTTTAATTTTAGCGACTACCCCCTGCATTTTTTCGCTCCAGTTATTGGCATTTCAAATACCCTCTTCAGTAAAACCATTGGCACTTCTCAGAGATGAATATTGTGTTCTTTTTGTGCTCAATTTTGGATACATATTGTAAAAATGTAAATAACAAATGGTAGTTTAAGATATCATCTCTAATCTTAAATCTACAAAATGTGTTTTATTTTTTTTTATATGACAGCATGCGAGCAGACTTTATTTGATGTACTTTTATTAATGATTCTTTTGTTATTAAATATTTTATTTATTATGTGCATTATTTTTTATTGAAAAACAAATTTTTAGGGTAATTAGTACTTGTTTTTTCCTGGGATTGAAAACATGTCAACATATAGAACTATTTATTAAAAAAATAGAGTATTTGTAGGTAGGTACTATTGAAAATATGTTACGAAATGTGGTCTCACTATTAGGTAGTAATGTAAAAATGTAAGATAGGCTTGTGTGTCCTTCTATCCGTGTGCGCTATAACTTTTAAACGGAAGGACAGAGGGCCATGAAATTTGATATATAGAATCCTTTTGTCATGGGAAAGACCCTATTGATTTTGCTCCTAGTCGAATATATAAGTCGTTTCAGGTTTTTTCCAAGGAGATCATTGGAGACAGCAAGCAACTAACACAGAGCCATATAGAAGACACCATCTCTGCTGCGTGCGATTTTCAATCGACAGTGGGAAGTGTTGAAATTTTTTTAAAAATTTACCATATTAACGTTTAATGTATTGAAACACTTATGGGGACTTTTACACAATTTATTTACAAAATTGTTAAGATACACAGAACTCTGCTGGATAACGTCTAACTACTTGACAATACAATGAACTCTTGTGAATACTTGAACTTGAACTGACGTTAACTGCCCATGCATCCCCTTATATACAACTTTATTTAATCTAGTTAGTGTGTTTAGAAGTTTCTAGAATTTTCTAGAAACATTATTTAAAATGGTCAGTTGATTTTTAGAAACTTCTAAAAATCAACTGTCAATAACAATCTTTCAAATTAAGGTCCCTTCCTTTACGGTTATCCCGTTACACTGCCCCCTCCTTAGATTCATTCCTCCTGGAATGTTATTTCCTACATCGGAATCCCGCACACTCCCTGAGCCAGCCAAACCATCTTCTTGGAGTTGCTGCGCATCTCCACTGTGGTTTCCCTGGTAAGGCGCCAAACGATCATGATGGACCACGACGGGTTTCCCTCTGGGAATTTTCACGATCCGATAAATGACATCGTTAATCTTCTTCTTGATGGTGTAAGGACCTTCCCAGTTCTTTTGTAATTTGGGACAAATACCTCGACGCCGTCGGGGGTTATAGAGCCAGACTAAATCTCCAACTTGGTAACTCTTTTCCATTGTCCGTGTGTCATAGTACCTCTTCATCCGATCACTAGATAATTGTAGTTTTCCACGCACCAGGTTGTGTCTATTCTCCATTCGATTCTGAAGGTCGGCGACATATTGTTCACGTGCCATTTCTTCACCAGGTTTACAACCAAACACCAAGTCACATGGTAGCCTCATTTCTCTACCAAACAGTACCTTCGCAGGCGTTTGGCCAGTTGATTCGTTGATGGCCGATCGAATTGCCATTAAAAATAGTGTAATATGTCGATCCCAATCCCTCTGACAATCTGATACCACTTTTGACATATAGTTGGTTATAGTCCGGTTCATTCGTTCCACCATTCCATCAGACTGAGGGTGCATCGCTGTGGTTCTCGTTTTGTGGATGCCTAATCTTTGGCAAACTTCTTGAAACAGCTTGCTCTCAAAATTTCTTCCTTGGTCTGAATGTAATTCTAGTGGTACCCCAAATCGGCTTACGAATTCTTCAACCAATATATCTGCTAAAGTGGTGGCTTCCTGATTGGGAACTGCATAGGCTTCAACCCATTTAGTGAAGTAGTCCATGACAACAAAGATGTACTTGTTTCCTACATCGGTCTGTGGAAGTGGCCCCAATACATCTACTGCGATTCTTTCAAAAGGACTTCCAACCAGGTATTGCTGCATTTCCGCCTTCGGTTTTCGGTGCGGACCGTTACTGGCAGCATATGTAGTGCATTTACGAGACCAATCTTTAACATCATTAGTGCAATTTACCCAGTAAAATCTATCTCGGATCTTTTGCAGCGTTTCCGTGATACCCAGATGTCCTCCAGAACTATCATTATGCATCTGTTTTAAAATTTCCGGTACAGCATTTCTTGGGACCACTATTTGTTTCCTTGTTTCTGTGCCCTCGGAATTTTCTACAAGTCTTTTAACGAGCTATCCGTCCAAAATTAAAGAGTTCCATTGGGACCAGTATGCTTTTAAACCAGGAGAGGATGAGGATATCTCTCTTCACAACGGACGACGGTCCATTCTCTTCCACTCCCGAATCTTTCCCAGAACGGGATCGTTTTCTTGTTGCTCCTCCAGCATAGAGCTCTCGTCTTCTGGCACAACCTTAACTAAGGCAAGTTTTTCCTCGTTCTGCTCCATACGGGTACAATGGGGGCAATCAGGTCGACATGGTCTTCTGGAAAGTGCATCAGCATTACGATGTCTTGTTCCAGGTCTGTGCTCGATTTCAACATCATATTCCTGCAGTTTTTCGAGCCATCTTGCTATCTGTAATTCTGGGTTCCTAAAGCTAAGTAACCACTTTAAACTAGAATGGTCTGTTCTGATCAGGAATTTTCTGCCATACAGATATTTATAAAAGTGTTCGACGGATTTTACAACTGCTAACAGTTCCCTCCAAGTTACACAGTAGTTCTTTTCAGCTTTCGATAAAGTTTTGCTGAAGTAACCAACCACTCTTTCCTTACCGTCTTGTAGCTGTGACAAGACGGCTCCAATTCCCACATTGCTGGCGTCGGTGTCCATCAGGAAGTGGATAAGCAAGAACAGGTGCTGACGTAAGCTGTTTCTTCAATATTTCAAACGCCTCTTGACATTCCTGATCCCAACAGAAGGACTTATCTTGTTCTGTCAAACGTGTTAAGGGTTTGGCGATGTCTCCAAAATTCTTGACATATCGTCGGTAAGAGGAACAAAGACCCAAGAAACTCCGGAGCTGATGTTTGTCGATAGGGATTGGCCATTCCTGAACGGCTTGTATCTTAGCGGGGTCAACAGCAACGCCATCCTTGCTTACGTTATGTCCTAAATAGTGGACCTGTCTCTGCAACAAGTGGCATTTCTTAACATTCAATGTTAGATTAGCGTTCTGTAATCTTTTAAAATCTTCTTCCAGGTTAGATAAATGTTCCTTAAAGGTCTTACCCATTATGATGATGTCGTCTAGATAAACTAGACAAGTTTCCCATGACAAACCCCGCAGGATGTTCTCCATTAGTCGTTCAAACGTCGCAGGAGCATTACAGAGGCCAAATGGAAGGACCGTGAATTGCCATAACCCTGATCCACTGGTAAAGGCACTCTTTTCTTTGTCTGCAGGATTCATTTTAACTTGCCAGTATCCGCTTTTAAGGTCCAAGGTAGAAAACAGAGTAGAACCTGCCAAAGCGTCGAGGGCATCATCAATCCTTGGCAGAGGATAACTGTCCTTCTAAGTGACATCATTTAGCTTTCGATAGTCGACACAAAACCACATTTATCCGTCTTTCTTTCTCACTAATACCACAGGAGAAGCCCACGGACTACTGGATGGTTCGACTATGCCATTTTGAATCATTTCTTCAAGGGCTCTGTCTGCTTCTTCCTTCTTAACTTGAGGCATCCTTCGGGGTACCTGTCGAATCGGACGTGCATCACCAGTGTCAATTCTTTGTTGTCCAACATCAGTTCTTCCCAGTTTACTTTTAGAACCAAATACAGGTTTATAACGGTAAAGTAGATCTCTTACCTGTTTCTTTTCTAATTTTGACAAAGAGCCCAAGTAACATTTTCACCTGCGTAATGATCTGCAAATAATCTGTATATGATTATATAAAATACTGTTTTGGACGCACTTATGCAGGTAAATGATCTGCAAAACTGCTGTATATTACTTTCATTTCATGTGTAAAAGGTCGTTTGCAGAACCAGTGCAGGTTTGCCATACTCCTGTATAAAACCTATAATTGATGGATTTGAAGATGATATGCAGAAATAATTAAAATAAAATAAAAGTATACTCTACATTTTAATTTTATTTCAGGTAATTATCAAATTACTACTTCCATTTACTAAATCTACACAACATAAACTTTTGAATTATTTAAAACCACTTTTTTACCATTTTTTTTCACCTTTCTTACGCGGGGATTCGATCCTGGTTCACCATCCATCACCTAATTGAAAGTTAGTCGTCTTACCCACTCGGCTATAAGGACACTTAATAGCTACGGTCACTATCGTCATTTAAAACTACTTTTCGCAATAAATAAATTTTTCAGTAGTCAATCATGATCAGAATTTTCCAGTTTCGTTTTTATTTTTAAACTGTTATAAAAGTTTTAAGTTTTTGTTGATATTTTTTAATTTGGAATAAAACATATTCTTTTGTTTATGTATTTTATTTTTTATTTTTAAAGTTTCATGCAAAGGAAATGTATGGTGTATTGGCACAAATACGGTTTGTTCTGATGAAACAATTGCTACTAATTTACACAATATGTCATTAAATAAATACATATTAATTTTGTGAAACTCATATTTCTCTGTTTGAAATATAAACAAATGAGTGGACAACAAAGGAGTATCAAAAAACTCTTTTAAGTCTTTTAAAGTTGCTTCATATATACCTTTAAAATTCGCATATTCTATAGCTATAATTTCTTAAAGTACATAAACCATATAACAACTCACCCATTAGTGTTCGAGGATCGTTAGGTAAACGCGAATTATAAGTTTTGTTTAACTTTTCTAGTAACGGTTTTAAAGCAACCTGTGAAATGTTAAATTCAATTGCCCAATTTCTTAGAAATGACGCAAAAATATAGTTATGATTTTCTTTTAAATGGTATTGTTCGTCAACTTCAAGCACATCTATTTATGATAAATCCATGTCGAAATCATTGTTAGATCCTTCGCCATTTTCAACAAGTTCATCGTTATTTCTTAATGAGGTTTTTATCGAAAATGTATGTATATCTTCGTTATATTTTCCTTCATTTCATCTTTTTATCCATATTAATTAAATATGAATAATATAATAGGAGATGGAACTGTCAAACGTAAAAAAGTAGATATAGGTAGGTATAGATATATCATCTGCTTATAATATGCTATTATTTTGCAGTAGTAGATCTATATTTTATTTATATAAAGATATCATTTGCAGAGAATTCTTACTGCAAATAGTCTGCATATAATATTCATTTTCATATTTGTCTGCTTAGAGTTTGCTATTATTCTGCAATAGTAGATCTGTATTTTATTTATATAAAGGTGTCATTTGCAGAGAATTCTTACTGCAAAATGTCTGCATATAGTCTTCATTTTCATATCTTTTATTTGAAGACATTATGCAGGACACAACTGCATTTCCTTTGTCAGTAAATGTCTTATGCAGGAAATATCTGCAATTGTAAACAGTATGCAGGTGATATGAAGTACATCTTTGGGTAAAGGTAATATGATGATTATATGCAGATTACTTCTATTTCTACAGATTATTTGCAGTTGATATACAGTTATAAAAATGACTGCAGGCTCTTTGCAGTGCATTTGCAGTTAATTTATGCAGGTCTGTGTTACTTGGGAGGGATCTAATTTTGTCATTAATTGTTCAATTCCGTTGGTCTCATCTGTTTCCGTAGCGTTTACCTTGTGAATTATGGCCGTTACTGGTTCTAAACTTCCCATTTCCGTGTCCTTTCGGAGAAGAACTGGATGATCGTTCAAGTTGATAACTCGGATAGGTACCTCTTTGGCGGATCTAACAAGAGTCTTACCCACAAGGAGTCCTTTTCCCAATTTATGGTCATGGTTCTTCGGCTCTATCATGGCTGGGGCACCATCTGGCTCCAGTAAATCCAACCGCGCTGTGACTATACATTCGCAGCTCGCCGGAAGTTCGATATCATCGATTAGCTTAATCGAGGCATTGTCAACTTGTTTTCGGTGCAGGAATATTTCTTCATTACCAGTACGAAGGATACGTCGGCGAAGATCCAAATGAAAACCACGGTGGAGCATAACATCCATGCCCAGAACAACATCTTCATCAACGTCAGCCACCAGCACCGTGTGCACAAGAGAGGTTGAACCAAACTGTAGCGTCACCTGTATCTCACCGTAGACTCTAGCAGAATCTCCGGTAGCGGTTCGCAGTCTCCAACTGGTAGGCCACATCTTCTTTCGCATAATGATGGATGGTCGAACGATAGTTTTCGTAGCTCCAGTGTCTACCAGCATGCTAAAGTTCTTCCCATCAATGAGGCCATCCACATATAAGCTGTCCACGTGATGTCGCAGAGTTGCCAATTTAATGGTGTGAGGGGCTTCGGGAATGTTTCGGGTCGAAGTCGCCCTCCAGGACTCGACCCGTTTAAAGTTTTCCTGCTGCTGGGGTACTTCAGCAGGAGGTTTTTCTTTATGGGGGCAAGTATTTCTTATATGGCCTAGTTCTCCGCAGTTCCAGCATCTCACTGGGCGCCTTCTTTTTGGAGATAACTTCATAAACCTCTCTACTACCGCTTCAACGTCGCTAACGGAATGAACGGCATGGTCGTAATTACCGGTGATTTCCCTTAGTCGAGCAACTCCACGTGAGGCCTCCGTCGCCGCATCAAACTCCAGGGCAATGGTCAAGGCGTCCACAAGTCTTCGGCCGCGCCAACCGTACAGCGCGCTGCAACTCGACGTCTCGAAGACCATCGGTGAAGGTTTGGACTGCTAGGCACTCCAGGAAATCATCCGCTGCATTGGAATACTGTCACGCCTGGGGGGATAGAGGGAGAATGTGCCTTAATGTTTTGTGATGAGGGGTAGCTAACTGAAGGCACTTCCCACCCAGGTCGTGGTTATCTAACCCCTGGTTAGGTATCCTGCTGAAGGCAGAAAAGGGAAAGATTAGATAAACAACAGGAAACAAACAACAAATATATTAACAAAGAAACAAGCAATAACAATGAATAATTAAAATATGAATAATGACTAACTAAATACAATGATCTTAACTAATCTTACCAAATAACCTACATGGTGGCATGTCACACTTACTCACGAAAATATGTCAAGAGTCACAACGGCCCAGACCCAAGGGTCTGTTTTAGGGACACCCCAGAGGGTGACCCTTACAGACAACCTTAGACTCCGAACTCCCCGTGTCCGACCTCAACAACTTGCTTTTATAGCCAATTCATATTCTACGTGAGAATAAAAATTAAACTATTTAAACACGTGTCGAGATCTAACGCAATGACTTTGACCTGGTAAAATGTAATACAAAACAATACAGTAATACAGTTATACAACAAACTAATAAATTAATATCTAGGGCAAAACTGCCCTCTTATCGTATGTGACATGCCCCCCTTCCCTTAAAGCCAGCCCCTGGCTTTGCTCGGCTCTGGCTTACAGGGGTGTATGTGTAGGACTGAGTTTTACAAAATTAATAATCCGCCACACTTCTATCGGAATCCGCTCTTCTCGGAGAATGTCCTGTCTTGCCCTCGTCTAGAAACCGCCAGGTCCACCGCTGGCTAGACGGATCCCTTTTTGGTATGTTGGTCTGTCTGCAACTACTTTAAAAACCAACCATTATCTATAGCTCCATCTCTCGAGGTCCATGGCCAACATCAGACAGTACTCCATTACTTCATCCACCTTTAAAACATTGAAACCATACAACTACAGTCTTCCCACCTATGGCTACCATCCATTGGGAAGATCTGCTATTATTGCGATAGGAGTATCGACGCTAACCATTTCCATACCTCGACGGAGACCTTCCTTACTTGTTGAGACAAGACCCATACCATACTCAGGATGATGGACCCTTTCTCTCTAGAATTCTGGTACCGAGCAAGCATCTCCTGGATTGCGTCTTCCTTGAGTAGATGTGGAGAAAACGTTAAACATTTAAACATCAAAACAATAACTCGGTCCTAAACATACAAAAACAAATACTATTAGAATATGTCTAGAAAGGGCATTAGGGAATTACTATTCTTTACATTAAAATCAAATTTGAACTTATACCGATACGGGTATTTGACTTCCTATACGAACACCTTACCACATTAGTTTCCCCTTTTTTTAACACTTGTCAGTGAGTGTTATATTTAAATCTTCACATATTGTCCCAATCCACTTTGTGGTACCATGCTATATAAAACTCTTGGGCGAACCTCTCGCCCCAAATATACAATACTATATGCGCACTGCGCACAAACTCGCCTACTATCTCCCCGCAGACATTATCAAACTCAATTATAAAACAATGTGCACCCTGTACACCAACTTATCTGCTGTCCCTCAGCAGACATCATTATACCTAAAAAAACTCATCCAATATCATTGGCAGGAACCATCATCTGCCTTTCTTGGTGATATTATCACCTATTGTGATTCATGTGCACTTAAAACATTTTCGCTCTTCTTTAGCAGAGACCATCATCATCAACACCAAATCTCTGTGTACACTTTGCACACAAACTTTTCTGCTGACCCTCAACAGAAACAATTATATAAAAAAAACACTAGCAGGAACCCTCAACTACTCATCTTGGTGCTTTGCTTAAAAAAAAACTTTTCTGTGCTTCCTGCACACTCAATTTTCTGCTGTCTCTCAGCAGAACTTCGTAAATATTAAAAAGGAAACTAAATACCTAAAATATAGAAGTCAAATACTACCTTAAAACTTTTTCATGATAGCCTTTTACTTAACAGGTTGACTACACTAGACTCCCAGTCATCTGTTCTGAAATCTAAAAACAAAAATATTAAATCATCAAAAAATAAAAATAAAATGTTTGTTTTCCCTTCCGCTTCTTTCTAGATCTTGATCTCTACAATAATAACTACCCATTTTACTAGCACAATAACCAAATCCTTTTAAGTAACACCATAGAAACCTTAAATACCAAACTATTGAAGATTAAAAAAAATATAACCATATTTAAACAAGTGCAATTAAATTTATACCTAATGTAACAGACTCTATATTACAATAAAAAATACTAAATTTCTAATCTCTACAATGTAGAAAAAACGACCATGTTTTGGAGTTTCGAAGTTTCTGGTCCGTTGTACTTTCATACTTACTCTTGACATGCCACCTTTATTACTTTAAAGTTAAAAAAAAATTGACTATACCGAATATTTGGTGTCTGTTTCCTAGTTTACGACATATTAAAAAAAATACTAGGAAAATACAGAATTTACTACCTAATTAGATTAACAAAACTTGAAATCTCTAACCAAGAAGATAAATAATAAGTAAAAAGAAAGGTTCAATGTCAATAATCTGAACTTGAATTATTGCTGTGTGTGCAGTTTTACTATTTCGGAATTAAATGCACAACTCGCTGACAAAGAAATAAAATAAAACATTTACTAGACTACCATATCTGATAGACACATACAACAAAAACTAAAATTAAAGAAAATTTTAATTTAATTTATTTGCAAAGTGGCACAGTAGGTATATAACGTAGATACGAATGGGGTACATTGACGAATATTTATTACTTCACCTAAGACACTAGAAACAATTAGAAAATTACAACAAATTCATTTGAAGAAAGTTTTTGTTTATCAACAATAAATATTGTATACATTTCTGAAACTTAATACGATTGACCGTGAAAAAAACACACATAATAATTGACCTACATAAATAACTCATATTCAACATATAGATACACAAAAACTGCTAATTCTGCACTCAGGTCATTATTCTAAAAAACAATTATTTCACCGGCAAACTTCAAATAATAGTATACACACCTAAAAGTTCCATAAAACAATCAAAAAACAATCTTTAAATTAAACTCTTCAAGATAAATATGTATAAAAGTATCTCAACATTGTGCAAAAGAACACACTGTAGATCAGTAACATGTGGCAAGAAAAATGCTATAAAAAATGGCTACGAATAGTTAAAATTAAACTGGGACATGGGGAAAAATAATTGCATAAGAAAAGCTTTCAAATTAACAGATCGAACTGTTTAGGAAGAAACAGTTCACAGGAACAGCTAACGGCACTTTCAAAAAAAAAAAAAATGCTATAAAAAAAAATGGTTACGAAAAGTTAAAATTAAACTGTATTATTATTTATGGGGGCTGGAAGATTAAAACGAATTAATTTCACTGCTTTAATTTAACTTTATTTTATTTAAACCGCAAGAGAAAAGAATATATCTTTATTCACAGAACTCTCTGTCACTACTACAACTAAAACTTTTTAAGACATATTTATATTTCTTTTCTTAATTAGAGTTTTGGAATATTTCCCATGGTAATCTGATACCTAACACTAATTCTTCCAATACAAACAAACAAGCTTTCTTACTTAGACCCTTAGAGGACCACGTGCTTATCTACTCTCGTTATATAATTTAAACATTTAATACCACACTTGAAAATTTCAAAAACGTGACACATTATACTCGTATATAAACATAACGAAATAATATCCAGCCCATTATACCGTAGATAAATTTTGAACTTATGGGTGTCATTTAGATAATTAAAAAAAAAAAGTGTGAGGTGTCAAGGGACACCCGGATGGAACGAAGTTCCTTTCGATTAATTAGTGAAGGAATTAGTAATTTGTAAACATAACAGAGTGTTTATACATACATAAGCATTTATTATTGTCTGTATAAAATCTCTACTTACCTAACAGTTCGTGTCCAGAGCTTTAAATAACACATCTTTTTAAAATTACTTTTTATAATTTAAAACAGGAATTAACAATTCAATACAAAAAATTTAAAATTAAAATATTTGACAGTGACTGACAGTTAAGGTAATTTGACGTAGTCAAGTTACGAACTATTTTTAAAATGTTTATGAATTTATTAATTTATAAAAACAGGATGAAATAAAATATAACACTATTATAGGTAATTATGTTTTTTTCTACAGTATTTTCTTTTTAATGTACATTTTCTTTTAATTTAAAATAGTGTCTTTTTAATTGTAATATATCTATCTATGAGAGAGAGGGAGAGAGAGTTATTTATTTTTTGGTCTGTGAGAGAGAGAAACATGCGTGTGTCGGTGCATTGTGTCGGTGCATAGTGTCGTGACAACTTTTGGTATGAATTTTTTTGGGCTAGCTCCTAGTGTCAGTCGTAACTGTTCGTAACGCGCGAAAGGGAACTTCGTTCCAATAATAATATTTCATTATATTTTCAACAAACTGATTAGGAAGAATCAGTTTAGGAATCAGAGAACGGCGCCTCCACCATGTCACGCCTGGGGGGATAGAGGGAGAATGTGCCTTAATGTTTTGTGATGAGGGGTAGCTAACTGAAGGCACTTCCCACCCAGGTCGTGGTTATCTAACCCCTGGTTAGGTATCCTGCTGAAGGCAGAAAACTAACCAAGGGAAAGATTAGATAAACAACAGGAAACAAACAACAAATATATTAACAAAGAAACAAGCAATAACAATGAATAATTAAAATATGAATAATGACTAACTAAATACAATGATCTTAACTAATCTTACCAAATAACCTACATGGTGGCATGTCACACTTACTCACGAAAATATGTCAAGAGTCGCAACGGCCCAGACCCAAGGGTCTGTTTTAGGGACACCCCAGAGGGTGACCCTTACAGACAACCTTAGACTCTGAACTCCCCGTGTCCGACCTCAACAACTTGCTTTTATAGCCAATTCATATTCTACGTGAGAATAAAAATTAAACTATTTAAACACGTGTCGAGATCTAACGCAATGACTTTGACCTGGTAAAATGTAATACAAAACAATACAGTAATACAGTTATACAACAAACTAATAAATTAATATCTAGGGCAAAACTGCCCTCTTATTGTATGTGACAATACGCAAGCCGTACCATTCTTGCTACTTCCGCCTCAAATTCCTGGATAGTCTCTCCATTTTTCTGCTTTCGGCTCTTTAACTGCATTCGGTACACCGGTTGTAGATGAGTTTGACCATAACGCATCTCTAGACGATTCACCAATAACTCGAAGTTGTCAGCTTCATCCGGTGTCAATGATTGCAAGACGTCTAAAGCTTCGCCTCGCAGAGCTACGGATAGGGACAATGCCTTCTCCTGGGATGACCATCCATTAGCTCTGACCGCTGCGTCGAATTGTTTCAGGTAATTTGGCCAGGAAGTCTTCCCGTCGAAGGTCGGGGGTTTCATCGTAGTTCGTACTTGGGTCGTCTCCCCGTTTTCTAGTCGGTCGATGTCTACGTGGCAGGTTTCCATCGTTTCTGCATCTCCGTCGCCGTGGTGGATGGGCTGGTTTCGACGACCAGCTTCCTGTTCTCGTTGAAGCTTTCTTATTTCGGACTGCATTTGTTGGTTGATCTCGTCTCGCAAGTTGGATATTTGGTGATTCTGCTCGTCTCGCAAGTTGGCCACTTGGTGATTCTGCTCGTCTCGCATGTTGGCTACTTGCTGGTTCAAGTTGTCCACTTGCTGATTCAAGTTGGTCACTTGCTGATTTTGCTCGTCTCGCAAGTTGCATATTTCGGAGCGCAAATGCGATATTTGCTGGGAGAAGGAACTGGATAACTCTTCTGGTAGGGTAGACATCCGTTGTGATAGCTGGGACACCTCTTCGCGCTGGCTTCTTATCTGACTGGATAGCTCCTCTTGCTGGCTCGTCATTCGTCTTGATAGCTCCTCTTTCAGCTGGGAAAGTTGTTGAATTTGTTCTTCTTGCAGCCGAGAAAGTTGTTGAGTTTGTTCTTCTTGTTGGCTCGTCATTCGTTGGGACAGCTGGGACATATCTTCGCGCTGGCTCTTCATCTGACTGGATAGCTCCTCTTGCTGGCTCCTCATTCGTCCTGATAGCTCCTCTTTCAGCTGGGAAAGTTGTTGAATTAGTTCAGAATTTGCTTTTTGAACTGGGTCTTCGAACTCCACAGCGTCAGGGTCCAAATTATTATTTACGTAGTATTCACGGAGCCTTTTTAACAATACGGATTTGCTCCCAGTAGTTTCCAACTCTAATTCTTCGAGCTCTCTTCTGAGCTCAGCCACCAATAGTTCATTTATCTTTTTTCCAGGCATTCTTGTATCTTCACCCCACACCTGATACCAATTTGAAACACTTATGGGGACTTTTACACAATTTATTTACAAAATTGTTAAGATACACAGAACTCTGCCTTGATAACGTCTAACTACTTGACAATACAATGATCTCTTGTGAATACTTGAACTTGCACTGACGTTAACTGCCCATGCATCCCCTTATATACAACTTTATTTAATCTAGTTAGTGTGTTTAGAAGTTTCTAGAATTTTCTAGAAACATTATTTAAAATGGTCAGTTGATTTTTAGAAACTTCTAAAAATCAACTGTCAATAACAATCTTTCAAATTAAGGTCCCTTCCTTTACTGTTATCCCGTTACAGTATTTCAAATAAAATCGAGGAACTTAAATTAGGTATACTTAGATAACAACTATCATATTTTATGTATTAGCGAACACTGGTTAAAAGCTAACTGTTTACAATTGGTAAATTTGGACTATTATATTCTAAAATCTTACTTTTGTAGGGAAGACATGCAACACGTTGGAGTGATAATCTTTGCTCTAAAAAATATTGAATGTCGCTCTCTCTCATTAAGTCGTTTCTATGTCGAACAACATGCTGAATTCTGTGCCTTAGGAATTAAAGATATAAAAACACTTATTATCCTCTCATACAGATCCTCAAAGTCAAGGGAATTTTATATATATTTTGATAAAGTTGAAGAACTCCTAACGGAAAAAACTAGTAGGTATGTATGAAAAAATAATATTTATTGGATTTTAATATCCACATAGGTAATAAAAATCCTACTTCTGAATATTGGTTTAACTTACTTGAATCTTTTGGCATTTTACCCAAAATAACAACACCAACTAGAATCACTGATATGCACTCCAGCTGTATTGATAACATTTTTACTAATTTCGTTAACTCCACTTCTGAAGCGGGAGTTTTTGACCCTTGCATTGCTGATCATGCAGGACAATTTATCACCGTTTTTAAAAATACTACAAATCAACTGGACTTCATATAGGTATATTTATTTATATCTGGCAGGCTATCTTTTTATTTATTCACGTTGGTATTGGTTTTTGTCATGTTGGTGTTGGAAAGTTACCAAGTCATTGCAAGTCACAAACTGACAAGCTTGACAACAAATATTATAAATATAATGGTTACATGCATTAAAAAAATAATATGCCGAAAAAAAATTGTGTAGAGATAAAAAAATTAATACAAAGATGATATTACATGTTTAGAAAAGACTAGAAAATTTCAGAAGAGTGATTTATATAAGATCTCTTAGGTTTTTAATGTAAGTACTAATTGTGTTTCTATACAAGATTATTTCCAATGTTTTCATCAGCAAATAGTTTCAAACATTTTTAATTTCATTAATAGTTGTATTTGAAGTTATTTGTTACATTAAATACACTTTTACATTCTTATTACATTCAAATTAATTACAATTTATTAAGCATACCTAACCTCACATTTCTTCTGTCAGTCATTATTTTACAATGTTGCCAGATTACACACTATAGTAAAAGTTAAAAATGTTTAAGAATAAAATATTTTCATTAATTTCTTTAATAACAATGATCCATAATAATAATTAAAATGTAATTTGATAGGACATGGACGAATCGATGTTTTATTCATTAATCTATGACCAATCAAATATCATTTAAATTGTAATTTAATACATTTTTTAAATATTTCGTGTTTTTTTAGGTTAGTGTTAAATGTAAACGAAAAATCTTAAAAAAAGATTTAGTTGATGATAAAGAAGAGGCAAATAAGAGGAAGAAAGATAAAGCAGATACATTTAAGAACTTCATTTAAAAAAATTGCAGAGGCAGATTTGGACCTACAATTACAAAAACGAATATTTTACTTCAGATAAACTTTTGACTAACGCAAAACAAAACTGAGATTTAAACGGTGAACAAACTTATTTATACAAAATTAATGATATATAAACTTAAAAACGTGAACTGACGACAAATTTTAAGTGAGCGAAGACAGCAAAATCTCTTTCCTTCAGAAATTTATGCGCAATGAAAGCGCAATGAAATCATCAGATTCGTGTACCTAGACATGGATATAAAAAAATGGTACTCCAACGCGTCGATGGGTACAGTAATCTTATTTCAAACGTAATCCATTGCATGTGTAATCTGAAGAAAAGCTATTTACAATTTTACTCGCAGGAGCAAATGGTGGGTCAATAGGGATGTGATTTGTTATTAGACTCTTCAAATACTGACATTGACTATCACAAAACTATAAATGGTGATATTTTCAAAGACTGGATTATTAATTAACTTATTCCCGCTTAATTCAATTTTCCAGAGAAATGTGTATAAAGTAAACATGGATAATGCTTCAGTTCATTCTGTACAACAAAACAGACCACCTACATTTTCAGCAACAAAATAGATATAACAGAGATGGTTAAGCAGCAATAATATCGAATTTAATAAAAAAATTAAAAAAAAGACAATTATACTTGCACAATACAGAAGCAAGGATAAGACATGTAACAGATGAAATATTAAACCAACATAGACATGATTTACTTCGATTACCTCCATTTTGCATTTTTATATTTGGACAAAACTTGGACAGAAGCGTTAAGACAATGTACACCAGACATGTGGAAAAAACTTTGTAGACATACAGAAGAAATTATTTTGACGGATTGGACTTATTACATAAAAAATTGTTCACTTGACAACATTTTACCTTTGATACTGGAGGTGAATTGAAAATACATAACGAATAGATGAACGTGACAATAGTTTTAACCAAATCTGTTACTTCAATTTTTGTTTATATGTTTTTTTAATATTGTATGTTTCATTTTTTTACTTTGCTTATTTTACTATTAGTGTATCTGCTTTTCTGCTGAATTATTGCACTGTAACTATTGAACACATATTAAACGGATTTCCATTATTTGAAGCATAAAATTTTGTGGGAATTTTTATCTTTGTTTTACTTATCAAAATAGCTGAAACCAATTGGTATGTCATAATGCCGCACTACCTGGAAAGCTCCACGAAAAATTGTTCAATATATAGCTGCTGTAATACTTATCGACAAAATGAAATATTTTGTATTTTCTCATTTATAGCTGGTCCAATTTAAATGTTGTAAAACTTATTTTATAATACCGTTATATAGACATAGAAAATTTGTTCTAAATTGCAAATGAAGACTTTTTTGTAAATGTTTTTATTGTTTGCTTTCATTTAATTACTATTATTTTGTAAATGCAGTCATTATATCTAAATATTAATTTTTAAATTGACGATTTCCTTTTTTTGTGAAAGTACTAAGTTTTAATGAATTGATGGCGCTGAAATGGAGTACACAATTGTTATTTTATTTATTGTCACGAACATTATGATTTTATTGAGGACGTGACAACAGCGCATTTACAACTGAAAATAAGATTAAATATACAGGGCGAAATTCATCACCCTAACAATAGTCTAGTCGACAAGTTGAAAATGGTACAAAATAGAGATACTACTCTTAAAATTATGTGCGATAGCTCATTGGATCCGGAATGACGTCTAGAAAAATGTGCCAAAAGCGTGTATTAGCACGGAGGAGAAAATTTCCAATAAAAAACTCCTAACTCCCGGAACTCTATCTCCATTATTTATAATTTTAATTTAACGGTGAAAATAGGTCTGCGCGCGACCTTTTTAGGTTGCGCGCGTGGCGTGAAAAGCGAGTACGGCACATTAATTAATTTATTTAAGCTATTGAATTTTTTTTTTAAATTTGAAAAAATTATGGTGTGTTCTGAACACTATAAATAATTTATTCCCGTTGGAAATTTTACTTAAAGTTAATTTTTCAACAAGTTAAACAATTGTTAACTAACAAAATGTTTTGGAACTTTCGTCTTAATTGTAAATGAAAAACAATGTTTAAATAATTGCCGTAAACATTTTTCGCTTCGTAGAGCCATTCTTATATACATACCTACTTTACAAGATCACGCCATAAAAATTAAAAAAATATTCATACTTTGTTTATAATAATTTTTGTAGTTAAACAACATTGCCTGGATTTTTCAGTTTTTGGTTGATTGCAAAAATTATTATAAACAAAGTATGAATATTTTTTTAACTTTTATGACGTGATCTTGTAAAGTATAATGGAGATAGAGTTCCGGGAGTTAGGAGTTTTTTATTGGAAATTTTCTCCTCTTTCAGAAACTATTTTTGAAATTTCTTAAATATTAATATTTTATTAAATATTGGCAAAAAACGAAATGCCGTTTTTTTTCATCTTTAATTGTTTATAACTTTTGCAATTTTTTATGTGCTAATACACGCTTTTGGCACATTTTTCTAGACGTCATTCCGGATCCAATGAGCTATCGCACATAATTTTAAGAGTAGTATCTCTATTTTGTACCATTTTCAACTTGTCGATTAGACTACAAGGCCTACTTTAATATAAATAAGCTTTGAATGATGTATATGTATTAATTTTTAGTTTGTGAAAACTGTCAATATAGACAGCAGCACGTGAAGGATTAAAAGTGTGGGCGAAGTAACAATGTATTTTAATTGTATATTACCTTACGAGTGAAGAAAATTGCATATTACAGCGAGTGTGTTTGGCACATGAGCGAGCTTGTAAAAATTGTAGATTTTTTAAATTTAATGAATTTAATAAAATGGATTATAATGATTGTAGTAACGAAGAGTTGCAGCTCACTTCGCCAGGACTTGCGGAAATAGATAGATAGATAGACAGATATTTTTTGGGTTGGCTGTTAGCCTATATCACTGCGACCTTTGCAGATCTATTGTGAACACAAATTATCTGTGGAATAGGATTAGAGCACCTTGTCCAGCTCTGCCCTCTTAATGAGACTTAATAGCCTTGACAGTGGCCACTCCGCATAACTTGGAGCAGCCGGTTTCTCCTCTCCCAGTAATAGATACCGCATCCTTGCAAGGCCTTCACATTGGCATAGGACATGAAATGCGGTTTCCTCTTCCTCTTGGCAGTATCGACAAATGTCTTCATCTGCTAAGTTCAGCTGACTCATGTGTTTTCTGAGCCTACAATGTCCTGTCAAGAGACTGACAATCATTCTGACATCATTTCGCCTATGTGATAGCAGCTCTGCAGTAAACTTCACCGCGTGTCCCTTTATGAAGACTTTGGCTTGTCGCTTGCCCGGTGATTTTTCCCACCACTCCTGGACCTTCTCTAGCCTCCATTTCTCAATGGATGCCTTTCTGAACGTGTCAGCAACTCCGCCGAATGGTTCTGGGCTAATCATTGGGGTATTAGCTCCCGCACGGGCCAATTAATCAGCCTTCTCATTGCCTCGAAACCCTGAGTGTCCTGGTATCCATGCCAGTGTCAGAGAATTTTGACTTGCGGCATGTGTCAGTCCCACACCAGCTGTGAGCTTATTTGTGCCGAGACTATCGCTTTTAGAGCTGCTTGGCTGTCCGAGTATATGACTACGATTTTACCAGTTATATAACCTGACTTACGATCTCCGTTGCACAGTGTTGTATGGCCATTACTTCAGCCTGAAACACTGTGGCATACGCACCTAGACTTAGTTGGACTTTTATCCTGTGTCCTCTACTGTATATACCTGACCATGTGCCTTTCTCAGTCTTTGAGCCATCGGTATACCAGATTAACTCCCCTTAGATTGGGGGGCCATTGTTCCATGAGTCCCTTTCCAGTATTTTTACTCAAAAGTTTCTCACAAAGTTATACCTGGGGACTATCTTGTCCTGAGGCATGCTCATTATTTGATCCGCCTTAACCCTATCGTATAACTCTGCTTGCTTTTTTTCCATTTAATAATGTAATGGGAACCTGGCGTTGTAGCAGCTTGTGAGCCGTTGACGTAGCCTCGCCCTGAATGTAAATGTGCAATGGTGGTAGGTTGAGTAGAACCTGTAATGCGTCCGTTGGGGTGGTTCCCATGGCACCCGTAACATTCAGACATGCCTGCCTTTGAATGCTTTCCAGCTGCCTGATCACCCCAGACTGCTGCGTTCTACTCCACCACACCACCGAACCATAGGTTAACATTGGTCTAATGACTTGTGTATACAACCATAGGTTCATTTTGGGGTTCAAGTCCCAGTTCTTGCCACACAAAATCTCTAGACATACTGACTAGATTAAATCATGTTTCTAGCAAATTCCAGAATGTTCATTTATTGAATATAAGGGGTTTTGCAGTTAAAAGGAGTTCAAATAATTTGAATAGTTCATTGTATTGTCAATAAGTTTAGACGTTATCCAGCAAAGTTTTGTGTATCCTAACAATTTTGTGAATAAATTGTGTTAAAGTCCCCATAAGTGTTTCAATATTTTCAGAAATGAATGATCAGATAATGCAGCACACTTTCTTATGTCAGCATGCATTGTATCGTTATCGCATTATTCAGTAGTCAGTCCAATTTTTTGGACTTTTCGCCATAAACATTGGTTGAAAGAAAAATTGCAATTAATAATATTTAGGTATGAGATCGATTCTTAAGTGCTTAAAAAGTAGCCTCTTCAAAATCAATTTTAAAGTTTTTTTGGCTTCCACAACAGTATATGCTTTTTGGTCAAAGAAAAAAATTTGGTTACATAATTACTTTTTTATTTGGCAGCAGGGCAAAAATAACTGGAATAATATTGGTTTCAGTGCCTGTGCCTCCAACATCATCTTGGATTGTATAAAGCTGCTAAAAATGTTTACAGCAGCTTCCATAAAAAAATCGTTACATTATGTGTTTGTCACGTTTTTAGCGAAGAAAAAGTCAAAGTTTTGACCTCCTCACCATATTCAAACAATAGATAATTGTTTCTTATCTGACCGGAGAGGATAGTTTCCCTTATCGTTTTAAATTTTACAACTCCTAACGGCTTGTGTCGAGAAGAGTAGAGTTGATTTTTCTCATTACTAAACTTTGATATCTCAGTAACAATCTCCAACGCTGCGTTTATAACGTGTGCTACATCCTCGTTTAATAACTTGGAAATCGCCGTGCTTCCTTCACAAGCCTTAGGAATCATCCATGCAGCCATAAAAACAAATTGTATTAGTGGAAGAAAACCTTTAGGTACTGAAAAATGGGTATCACTGTGGTTTTCGACAAAAATGAAATTATACCTATTCAGGTCTTAAATAAGCACAATATACAGGGTGTCCCATTATATTCTGACTGTTTTTAAAAGCTTATATCTTCAAAACTGTTGTAGATAATAAGATGCGGTTTTCACAGTTAGGTTTAAAATTACCGTAAGTTTTGTTGTGACACATTTATATAAATGGCCTACTTCCGGTTTACCCGCTAGAAAAGTGGCGTATTTTCGGAAAACAGTAGATGTAATTTTTTAAATGGGAGACCCTGTATATTTAGCAATTTTCTAAAAGACGCACATTTTTACTTTATAACAATACCTTAAATAAAGTTTAAAATCGGTGCACAGAAAGGGAAGTTAAAATTAAAAAATTACATCTACTGTTCTTTTCTAGCCCGTAAACCGGAATTAGGCAATTTTTATATAAAGGTGTCACAACAAAACTTAAGATGATTATAAACCTAACTGTGAAAACCGCATCTTATTATCTACAACAGTTTTGAAGATATAAGCTTTTAAAAACAGTCAGAATATAATGGGACACCCTATATTTTTCCACTTCTTCCCACCAGCATTACTTTGAATGTATTGAATATGAATCTTTACTAAAAACACCTTAAAAGTTGTAAATCTCCTCTTAAAACTATTTTAATATCTTAATTCTTTGATTGTGGTTTCTTAAAGGTGTTTATGATCAGATGGAGAAACTTAAAGTAAAAAAATGAAGGATTTAATAAGTTTTTTGGTAATAATTCACGGCTATTTAATTTCCGACATAATCTATCTTCTTTCTATCTATATAAATAAAAATGAATTGCTGTTCGTTAGTCCCGCTAAAACTTGAGAACCGCTGTACCAATTTGGCAATATCGGTTTTGAATTATTTGTGGGAGTTCAAGGAAGGTTTAAACGACAGGAAACATGATTAATATATACCCAGAAGAAATAATTTCTTAATCTTAATTTTTGGCAACATGGTAGATTTACATCGAGAATAAAACGATAACATTTTCAAGAATTTTTAATAACCTATAACAAAAAAAATTAATAATGTGTTTGGCGACCCCGTAACTGAATACAGTCATGTACACGTCTAGGCATTGACAAAATGAGATGATCAATGTCTGCTTGTGGTATCTCGTTCCATGCAACTTTAACTTCATGGATTAACTGTGCCAGAGTTTGTGGAGGATGGTGTAAATTGGACAGTCTTCTTTCCATCATATCCCACACATGTTCGATGGGATTTAAATCTGAACGGGGTGGCCACGGCAAAACATTAACGCCAGCTTCTTGGAGAAAGTCCATAGTTCGACGAGCAATATGGGACGCGCGTTATCTTGCTGAAAAAGGACGTGTCGACGGCCGTCTAGATAAGGCAGTAAAGTGGTTTGTAAGACATCATAAACATAACGTGCAGCTGTCATACTGCCTTGAATGAACACAAGTGGTGATCGGCCACCATAGGCAATAGCCCCCCAAACCATTACTCCAACTGTCCTGTGTACATGTCTTTCAAGAACAAACCCGGTATCTCGTCGCTCTTCACGGCGTCTTCTTACCCTTCTACGGCCATCGTGCATGCCTATACAAAATCGCGATTTATCGCTGAATGCTACATTATGCCATTCTTCCACCCATTGCTGCCGTTCTATGCACCAATTCAAACGTTGATGGCAATGGTCCTGGGTCAAAGGTAGCACTAGTCGTGGGCGGTATGAAAACAGTCCAAAGGCTCGAATGCGGCGGTATAGTGTACGCATAGTAACCGCTCTAGCTTCCTCTCCAACCCGTTGATCAGCGATTTAATGTGAAGTAGCAAAACGATCTCGCAGACCAAATAGTCTGAAGCGCCTATCTTGACGCTCTGTGGTACGCCTTGGTTGGTCAGTTGGTCGTCTTCGTGTTCCTCTACCTTCGTTAGTCCACACATGACACACGCATTACCGTCATTGCCGTACAATTAACCCGAAGGGCAATTTGGCGATACGACAAACCCATATCTTTATAGGCAACAATTTTGATGTCCTCGAACTTGAGGCATTTTGTTATAGTGACTACAATTAGACCGAAGAACAATAATTAAAAATTTCTTTACCAACCGGTCTTCATAAATCGTTATTTTATTTTATATTTAAGATAAAATTTTATTTTTACAAAAACTATTAAAGATAAAACATTGATATTGTTATCATAGGTAGTCATTTTGTTGTCAAAAAATTAAGATTAAGAAATTATTCCTTCCGGGTGTAACACTTCTAATGTCACTGAGTATACTTAACGGAAAATAATATTATAAAAACAACAATTTTATTTTTATCAATTCTCAATAGATCGTAGTGTAAGTTATTTTATAGATATAAATCCATTATTTGATATCTAGGTTGCGGAGACACTTGGCTTTTTGTTTAGATTTATAAATAATACACCCGTGTGAAGTTAGCCCCGATTTTTTAAAATTTCATGTTTTTTTAGATAGACCTGTTTGTCCATCGTTTGTCCACGTTTGTCCACCTTTTAGATAATTTTTACCAGCAAGCAATCAAAATATACAGCCAAAATAAGTTTACGGGGCTAACTTCACGTTTTTTCGAAAAACTTCAAATTTGAAATTTGTTCACACTATACGTTTGTCCATCGTTTGTCCACGTTTGTCCACCAATTAGATTATTTTTACCACCTAATTAAACGACTAAAAACACCAAAAAACGTGATTAATGGCCCATACATGGTAGTAACTTCCCTATATCAATATTTTTAAAATTTCTGGATTGCATTCGTTTGTCCATCGTTTGTCCACGTTTGTCCACCCTTTAAATAATTTTTACCAGCAAGCTCTAAATAGATACAGCCAAAGCAAATTTACGGGGTCAACTTCACGATTTTTCGAAATACTTTAAATTTGAAATTTCTTCACACCATACGTTTGTCCATCGTTTGTCCACGTTTGTCCACCAATTAGATTATTTTTACCACCTAATTAAACGACTAAAAACACCAAAAAACGTGATTAATGGCCCATACCTGGTAGTAACTTCCCGATATTAATATATTTAAAATTTCTGGATTGCATCCGTTTGTCCATCGTTTGTCCACGTTTGTCCACACTTTAAATAATTTTTACCAGCAAGCTCTGGATAGATACAGCCAAAGCAAATTTACAGGGTCAACTTCACGATTTTTCGAAAAACTTCAAATTTAAAATTTGTTTACACCATACGTTTGTCCATCGTTTATCCACGTTTGTCCACCAACTAGATTATTTTTACCACCTAATTAAACGACTAAAAACACCAAAAAACGTGATTAATGGCCCATACATGGTAGTACCTTCCCTATATCAATATTTTTAAAATTTCTGGATTGCTTTCGTTTGTCCATCGTTTGTCCACGTTTGTCCACCCCTTAAATAATTTTTACCAGCAAGCTCTGGATAGATACAGCCAAAGCAAATTTACGGGGTCAACTTCACCATACGTTTGTCCATCGTTTGTCCACGTTTGTCCACCAATTAGATTATTTTTACCACCTAATTAAACGACTAAAAACACCAAAAAACGTGATTATTGGCCTATACATGGTAGTAACTTCCCTATATCAATATTTTTAAAATTTCTGGATTGCATCCGTTTGTCCATCGTTTGTCCACGTTTGTCCAGCCCTTAAATAATTTTTACCAGCAAGCTCTGGATAGATACAGTCAAAGCAAATTTACGGGGGTCAACTTCACGATTTTTCGAAAAACTTCAAATTTAAAATTTGTTTACACCATACGTTTGTCCATCGTTTGTCCACGTTTGTCCACCAACTAGATTATTTTTACCACCTAATTAAACGACTAAAAATACCAAAAAACGTGATTAATGACCCATACATGATAGTAACTTCCCTATATCAATATTTTTAAAATTTCTGGATTGCATCCGTTTGTCCATCGTTTGTCCGTAAAAACTTCAAATTTCAAATTTCAAAATTCAAATTTGAAATTTGTTCACACCATACGTTTGTTTATCGTTTGTCCACGTTTGTCCACCAATAAGATTATTTTAACCACCTAATTAAACGACTAAAAACATCAAAAAACGTGATTTATGGCCCATGCGTGGTAGTAACTTCCCTATATCAATATTTTTAAAATTTCTGGATGTAAATCTTACTTTTGTCCAGTTTTTCGTTTTAGGGCTCACTACAGACTCGTTTGTGATTTTTCCTTTTTTAAATAGAGAATAGGACTACTATAACCTAAATTGTTACCACTGGTCACAATGTATTATTTATTTTCAGAGATTTTATTTTACGAATAAAAATTTCAGTTTCAACATAATCAAAGTAAATGTATTTTTTTGTTTAATTTTATATTTTATTTTAATTTTATGTTTTTTCAATTTTATGTTTTATTTTAATTTTGTTTTATATTAGCAAATGATGGCGATTTAATATTTGTTACAATAAACACCTTTTTTATTTTTGTTTAAAATTGTGTTCTTGCAGTCAATAAAGCTTGCATTTATATGATTCCATCTATCGTGCACCACATAACTAAAGGCTAGACAGACTGAATAACGGACAGACATAGAAGTGGTACAAGTAATATTTTATTACTTTTTACGTTAACCCGGCGTTACACGCGTAATGGTCAAAAAGACCGCATTTTTCGAAAATCGCCTGTAACTCTGCTAATATTCAAATTCAGTCTTCAAGGATCCACCTATTCCCTATTTATGAACTTTGAAAGGTCAATTTGCCGAAAAAACACTATTCCATTTTTCCACACATGCGCAGAAAAATGAGCAATGGAAGGAGCTGAAAATCAGTTTTTCTTTTTAGAAAGTTTTTTATATTTTCGCCGTGTTCTGTGTCTCTGTGTCATTCCGTGGAATTTGCAATCGAATTTAAACCTATTTCCCGACTACCTAGAACTCTGAAATTTTCAGGATAGCTAAGAACTGGATGACAATGCATGTTTCAAGTGTGTTTAGGCATATACACAGATTTCGAAATTTATACTGAATTGTTATTAAATTAAATATGTATACATATTATCATTTTGAAAGACTTCATATAAGTTTGCGGTGGCCTATTTGGATAAGGGGTGAAGCGGTAGATTGTGACAATTCTGTTGGGTTATTGTAATAGGATCGAACTCGCGAGAGAGAAGTTTTTTTTCTTTTTTTTTTGTTTATACATGTGAAAACAGTAATTATTATTTTAACTGGTAATAAAATAAACTGTTTTAGAAAGTTTTTAGATACAACTACCCTTGATTTTGTTAACAAGGAAACAATCTTCTCTATGATCAATCACAGCGTTGTATGACTTAATCTTTTTACAATGTCAGGGATGCTGTGCATTGTTGAGATGACACAAAATATGACCTATAAATCAGTAAAAAACTTTCTATTATAAAAAGTTCTTTTTGTAAATTGTGCTTATTTTACATCTAGTTGGGTTTTTTTAATTGTTATTTGATATTACATTTCTAAAATACCCAATGGGCTTTTTGTTTTTCGTTTTTTTATATCAACATTTCTAATGCGGTCATTTAGACCGTGCGCGTGTACCTACTTATGGTAAAAGTATAGAGACGCGTGTAATGCCGGGTTAAAGGTGAAAATTTATTTTTATTAGGTGGACAAACTTGGATTTGGAGTAAAAATGCTCGAGCTGTTTGTCCGTACTTGATTCTTCGTCGTTTTTTTGGAAAATAATCATGCTTCATTGTACCCAACAGTATTTAAACGGGTATAAATTTAAGTTTGTGAGGTGCAATACAGAAATTTGACAAATCTTGATATAAGGAAGTTACTACCATGTTGGGCCATTAATCACGTTTTTTGGTGTTTTTAGTCGTTTAATTAGGTGGTATAAATAATATAATTGGTGGACAAACGTGGACAAACGATGGACAAACGTATGGTGTGAACAAATGTCAAGTTTGAAGTTTTTCGAAAAATCGTAAAGTTGACCCCGTAAATTTGCTTTGGCTGTATCTATTCAGAGCTTGCTGGTAAAAATTATTTAAAGGGTGGACAAACGTGGACAAACGATGGACAAACGGATGCAATCCAGAAATTTTAAATATATTAATATCGGGAAGTTACTACCAGGTATGGGCCATTAATCACGTTTTTTGGTGTTTTTAGTCGTTTAATTAGGTGGAAAAATAATCTAATTGGTGGACAAACGTGGACAAACGATGGACAAACGTATGGTGTGAACAAATTTTAAATTTGAAGTATTTCGAAAAATCGTGAAGTTAACCCCGTAAATTTGCTTTGGCTGTATCTATCCAGAGCTTGCTGGTAAAAATTATTTAAAGGGTGGACAAACGTGGACAAACGATGAACAAACGGATGCAATCCAGAAATTTTAAATATATTAATATCGGGAAGTTACTACCAGGTATGGGCCATTAATCACGTTTTTTGGTGATTTTAGTCGTTTAATTAGGTGGTAAAAATAATCTAATTGGTGGACAAACGTGGACAAACGATGGAAAAACGTATGGTGTGAACAAATTTCAAATTTGAAGTATTTCGAAAAATCGTAAAGTTGACCCCGTAAATTTGCTTTGGCTGTATCTATTCAGAGCTTGCTGGTAAAAATTATTTAAAGGGTGGACAAACGTGGACAAACGATGGACAAACGGATGCAATCCAGAAATTTTAAAAATATTGATATAGGGAAGTTACTACCATGTATGGGCCATTAATCACGTTTTTTGGTGTTTTTAGTCGTTTAATTAGGTGGTAAAAATAATCTAGTTGGTGGACAAACGTGGACAAACGATGGACAAACGTATGGTGTGAACAAACTTCAAATTTGAAGTTTTTTGAAAAAACGTGAAGTTAGCCCCGTAAACTTGTTTTGGCTGTATCTTTTGATTGCTTGCTGGTAAAAATTATCTAAACGGTGGACAAACGTGGACAAACGATGAACAAACAGGTCCATTTAAAAAAACATGAAATTTTTGAAAATCGGGGCCAACTTCACATAGGTAAATAATACAGCTAGAAAGACTATTTGGATTTATCTTTGTCCTAAAAAAGCTTGATTAAACATAACGAAAAATATAAAAACATGAAGATATATAAAAAAAAAACAGGAAAAATTAAAAAAAAAGAAAAAACATGGTAATAAATGGATAAAAAACTGGTTACAAACGAACAACTAAAATGAAATAAAACAAAACTAATTAAAAGAAAAATCAAAAAAAAAATATCTGGACAAATGTGGAAAACCGACAAACCCGGAAAAAATTATAGAATATAAAAAAAACTTTAAAACACACAAGAAAATATGATAAAATCAACAAAAACAAAAATAATCGAGAAAACAAATCGTACAAATAAAAAAATAGAATAATTGAAAAATGGGTAAGAAACTGAAAACAAGCGAAAAATAGGATGAAACCGACGTAAGAGGAAAAAGAAACAAAATTTTGAGAAAAATGCAAAAAATGAGAAAAAACACAATAAAAAAGAATAATAAATCAGAAATAATGAGAAAAAATGGTTGCGAAAACATCCGGTAGATGGTAGATGGTGTGGTATTTCGATTGCTAAATAATAAAATTACAAAGCTTTTTTGGATATATCTTTATCCGGAATGTAGGAGAATAAAAATAAGAAAAAGTATCAACAAAATGGCGACTAGCCAGGAAAAACTAGCAAAACTGGGAAAAACGATATAAATGAAAAAATGGATTATACGGAAAAATAAAAAAACATAAGGATATAGAAAACAAAAAATGTGTAAAATCAATAAAAGAACCAAAAAACAAGAAGAATTGAAAAAAAGGAAAAATGGATAACAAAAGAGAAACTAAAGTAAAATGGAAAATATTCGAAAAAAAAAAACTAAAAGAACAAAAACGGAAAAAAATCCACAAAAGTTAGAAGTAAAAAATGTGGGAAAACGAAAAAAAAAACAAAACTTGGATACAATTGATAAAATTATCAAAAACATGAAAAAAAAACGGAAAGCCCGAGAAAAAAATCGTAAAAATTAAAAAAAAAAACGGGAAAAAGAAATAAAGGGTGGTACAAAGTTTGCACGTCTGTAAAGCTAGAAAGGTCAAGTCGGCAGAATGACTCGTATTATATCTCAAAATTTAGTGCTCATTTAATGCTAATTTAGTGCTGATAACAGATATTTGGTGCTGTGATAGGGGGACTAAAAATGAGAACACTGCTAACTTTTCATTAAGCTAGCAGTGTACCATTCGTGACCGCGCTAAAACGGAAACTAACGGAATTAAAAGACGTCACTATTTAGTGCTCAATTAGTGCTGCCAGTACAGCAAACGATTTTTGAAAAATATATATATATTTTTTAAATCAACTTCTGCTAATATGACGACGCCAGAAGTCTTGAGAGCTAGAAGAAGACTCTAAAACGGAAACTAATGGAATTAAAAGACCTCACCATTTAGTGCTCAATTAGTGCTGCCAGTACAGCAAAAGATTTTTGAAAAATATATATTTTTTTATTTTTTTTCAAATCGACTACTGCTAGTATAACGACTCCAGCAGTCTCAAGAGCGAGGAGTAGACTCTAAACCGAAAACTAATGGAATTAAAAGACGTCACCATTTAGTGCTCAATTCGTGCTGCCAATAGCAAAAGATTTTTGGAAAAGAATTTTTTTTATTTATTTTTTTTCAAATCAACTACTGCTAGTGTAACGACTCCAGCAGTCTCAGGAGCGAGAAGACTTTAAAACGGAAATGAATGGAATTCAAAGACGCCACCATTTAGTGCTGCCAGTACAGCAAAAGATTTTTGTAAAATAATTTTTTTTTATTTTTTTTTCCAATCAACTCCTGCTAGTACAATTACGCTAGCAGCCTTAATTATTTTTAGTCATCGTTAAATATAAATTATCTTAATATTTTCTAATTACAAATCATAATATAAAATCGGTGAGTCATTAGCTTAGTTTAAATACACATTTTTTACAAAAGTAAATATTATTTTTATCATTGAAAATAATATTTTTTTCATATAACATTGGAATTTAAAATATAATTCAAGTAATAATTTTGAGACTACTGGAGTCGTTATACTAACAGTAGTTGATTTGAAAAAAAAAATAAAAAAAAATTCTTTTTTAAAAATGTTTTGACGTCGTGACGTAGTGACGTCTTTTAATTCCATTAGTTTCCGTTTTAGAGTCTTCTTCTAGCTCTCAAGACTGCTGGCGTCGTTATATTAGCAGTAGTGGATTTGAAAAAAAAAAAATAAAAAAAAAATATTTTGCTGTACTGGCAGCACTAATTGAGCACTAAATAGTGACGTCTTTTATTTCCATTAGTTTCCGTTTTAGCGCGGTCACGAATGGTAAACTGCTAGCCCAATGAAAAGTTAGCAGCATTCTTCTTCTCTCTAGCTCTTAAGGCTGCTAGCGTCGTTATACTAGCAGTAGTCGATTTGAAAAAAAGAAAAAAATAAATATTTTTCAAAAATCTTTTGCTGTACTGGCAGCACTAACTGAGCACTAAATGAGCACTAAATTTTAAGATATAATACGAGTGATGCTGCCGACTTTACAGACGTGAAGTTTGCTGGGTCAGCTAGTTTAAAATAATAATAGATTGGATCGAATATTATCAAATGGTCATTGGATATTTAAAATTTAGAAAGTATACAAGAAAATGACGTTACCTACTAATATCACTGGTTAGTTGGAAATTTTTTACCTTTTAAAAAATAAAATATACATCGAAAACTTCGTGCAGTAAAATCAGCAAAGTAGCTAAATGTATATTTTTTTTTCGATAGATTTTCTCAATATATTTTTGATTATTTATTTTCTAATTACGTTAGTCACAAAACAGGAAATCATCTTGAAACTTTTCAGATAAAAATTTACCTAGGTAGTCACAAATAGGAAAAAATTTTAGCTCAAAAAGTTAGTTGCAAAAAGGGAAGTCACAAAATAGGAAAATACCCCATCTTTATACCCAAATTTGTTAATCCCTAGCCTGTGTGCAATCGAAACTAATTAAGTAAGGGTATTATTTTTCTACGGGTCAAAAACAGACTGCAAATACCCATATAAATCTGCATAAATTTATTACTTCATTTTCTTTAGATTTTAATTTTGTGGTTTTAGTGGCAATTAAACATCCAACTTATACATTTTTTATAAGTCTACGAAAGTAGCATAACAAAAACAACTAATTTGTTTGTTATAAATAAATCCATTAGAATAGTCTCTTTCATTATAATTGTAAAAAAAACATAATCTACCATTTTGCTTAATGACATACCACTTCGCAAAAACTACATCCTTAATCTTTGGCATTTACGAATTGGACAAGTTACCCGCCCCCACAAATTTCATAACCAATAAAATTTGGGCAGTTTTTTATTATTTATTTTTAATATATTTTTTTGGCAGTATGGACTGAATTTTTTATAACCAGTTCGTACTTAAATTCAAGGCAGTGAGTTCGGTTAAATCAAATTATCGATTGTGTAAAGATGTTATTTATGTTTGCGGTTTTTCGAGTCTGATTGGTGTTTCATTATTTTAACCACTAAAGAATGGAGTTTGGAATTTAACTGATAATATCCCTAATATAAAATTTGTATGGAAGGTTTGACAGTAAAAAAAATTATTTAATTTTAATAAATAATTTTTTTCCTCTTTGCAATTACTAGTACCTATAACATTTTGTAAATATTTTTTTCTTATACTTTAATAATTATTAAGTACCAACGGGGTACTTTATAAGATCGGTTTGTGTGTTCCTCCGTCCCTCTGTCCTTCCGTCCCTCTGTCCTTCCGTCTCACCGTCCCTCTGTCTTACCGTCCTTCTTGCTCGTTGTCCCACCGTCACTCTATTTCCCCGTCACTCTGTCCCTACGTCCCTCGATCAATGTGCGCAATAACTCTTGAACGGAAAGTCACAGGATCATCAAATTTGGTATATAAAATCCTTATGTCATAAAAACCCTTTTACTTTTGGTTGGTTTTTCTAAACTCGTGTTTATAACAGATATTTTCCTTCGAGTGTGTATAACTCATAAACGGAAGCTCACAGGGTCATCAAATTTGGTATATAGAATCCTCATGTCATGGTCCAGATGGAATAACCTTAATAGTAGCTAAAATTTTAACGGTTTTCCGAAACTCGCATATGTATAAATTCCATGAGTTTTTTTTTCCTTCTTATATTGAATTTGTTACTTAACTTGTGTATTATTTACACTTCTCTACAATGGAGGGTAAAATGAAAGAGAACTGTCTTGTATGGTGGACAAGTTGAAAAAGTGTCCACATTGAAAACAGCAATTTAGCGGTTTTAAAAAGAGTGAAGTGTGCTGGTTTGAAAAATTTGATAGTTTTCGTGTAGTTGATGATAAATATGCAGTACTTAAAATATCAGCAATGTTCGTAGTCAAAGGGAATCTGGTAAATACATATATCCTATAAAACTTCTGAAGTAGTGTTTTGATTTTTATAAACTTTTTATTGTTATTGGAAAGTTTTTTATTTACGTCGTGTTCTTTTTCTATTTATCTTTCTTGTTGTCTTTCTCTTTGTCTTTCTCTTTGCCTTTCTCTTTGTCATTCCGGGTGGAATTTTGTAATTGAATTTAAACCTATTTCCCGACCATCTAGTGTTCTGAAATTTTCAGGATAGCTAAGAACTGGATAACATGTATGTTTCAAGTGTGTTCTGAAATTCTAAATTTTATATGGGAAAATAGACAGTTTTTCTATTTTCGTCGTGTTATTTTGTAATTGAATTTTAAACCTATTTCTCGAAACAACTAGAGATTTGAAATTTTCAGGATAGCAAAGAACTGTATGACAATGCCTGATTCAAGTGTGTTTAAGCATAGGTATATACATAAAGATTTTGAAACAATTTTGGGTTGATATGAGTTTTGAATTGATTACAAAATTCCCACATAATATACAAATTCAAGTAACAAAATAATTTATATAATAAATCAGTAAAAAAAGGTCTTTTTATAAATTGTGATTATTTTAATGATTTTATTATTGTTAATACAAGAAAAAAAAATTAAAACAATGGGAATGCTTAGTTCAGTGAAAAATTGCCCAAGTGGGCTAAAATTAGAAAGTAAAGGAATATACGTCTCAACCTCTGTTTCGTTTCGACTGACAGTATGTATAAGTAGGTATAATAATTTTTCTTCATACCTCGGTCGAAAGTACGTTCTTTCGTCCCTAATTGCAGGGAAGAACATTTACTCCCTGTTTACGGCGGGACGAAAGTTGAATTTTCGGCCCTGCGCGTCATGATGTTTTGTCGTCTTTAACAGTTACTCCCTGTTTTGCTTTATAAATGTTATTATAATTAATATAATTTGTTAAACTAATGAAAATAAATAAAACTTTGATAGAACGGAATTAATTTATTTTTAAAAAATATGACAAAACTTGACTCTTCGAATGTATTTGATGCCTGCTTCGCTCGTTCCGCAAGTACTTTCGACCGAGGTATGAAGAAAAATAGTATACACTACACGGGCCAAAAGTTGAAATCTCGGTCCTGTGCGTCATGATGCCCTCGGCTTCGCCACGGGCATCATGACGTGCAGGGCCGAAAATTCAACTTTCGTCCCTTGTAGCTTAATATACTATTTTATTAATTACTGTATGGGACTGAAGTTAGTAGATATATAATAACTTTTTATTTTTTTATATAAATTAAATCATTGTGGATTTTCGTTTTGTTTCTTACTCTAATAATTAATAGCGCTGTTTTTAAAATCTTTCTAATTCCTACTAAGACTTAAATTGTTCTCTCCAGATGGATACTTTTAATTACATTCAGATGGTCCATATCTACATACAAAGGCAAACACCTCATCTTTCTCTCAGTGTCTTCCTATTTTGTGACTTCCCTTTTTGTGACTAGACCTTTTTTAAGTATATACATTTTTTCCCGAAAAGACCCAAGATAAGTTTTATGACTAGCGTAACAGAATGGGTTTTATTGTAATATCTACCTGATATAATCATTTTACCTTAAAAGACAGTTTACATTATCTTTTCTTTTCTCATGTCACTCATTTAAATAATCTATATATATATAAAACTCAAAGGTGACTGACTGACTGACTGACTGACTGATATAGTGATCTATCAACGCAGAGCCCAAACCGCTGGACGGATGGGGCTGAAATTTGGCATGTAGGTAGATGTTATAACGTAGGCATCCGCTAAGAAAGCATTTTGATTAATTCCATCCCAAACGCGATAAAATAGGGGATGAAAGTTTGTATGATCTATCAACGCACAGCTCAAACCGCTGGACGGATGGGGCTGAAATTTGGCATGCAGTTAGATGATATGACGTAGGAATCCACTAAGAAAAGATTTTGATTAATTCCACCCGCAAAGGGAAAAAATTTGGGATGAAAGTTTGTATGAAACATTGTCAATTTTAAACCGATCGGTCTGAGATTTTGCATGCATATAGCTACTATAACGTAGGGATCCCCTAAAAAAGGATTTTGATTAAATCCACCCCTAAGGGGATAAAATAGGGGATGAAAGTTTGTATGAATCTTTGTCAATTTTAAACCGATCGGGCTGAGATTTTGCATGCATATAGCTATTATGACTTACGCCTCCCTTAAGAAAGGATTATGATAAATTCCACCCTAAGGCGATAAAAAGGAGTTGAAAGTTTGTAGGAAACTTTGTCAATTTTAAACCGATCAGGTTGGGATTTTGCATGCATATAGCTACTATGACGTAGGCATCCCCTAAGAAAGGATTTTGATAAATTTCACACCTAAGGGGATAAAATAGGGGATGAAAGTTTGTATGAAACTTTGTCAATTTTGAACCGACCGGGCTGAGATTTTGCAAGCATATAGCTGCTATAAGGTTGGGATCTCCTAAAAAAGGATTTTGATTAAATCCAACCCTAAGGGGATAAAATAGGGGAGGAAAGTTTGTATGAAACTTTGTCAATTTTAAACCGATCGGGCTGAGATTTTGCATGCATATAGCTATTATGACTTACGCCTTCCTTAAGAAAGGATTTTGATAAATTCCACCCCTAAGGGGATAAAAAAGGAGTTGAAAGTTTGTATGAAACTTTGTCAATTTCAAACCGATCGGGCTAAGATTTTGCATGCATATAGCTACTATAGCGTAGGCGTCCCCTTAGAAAGAATTTTAATAAATTCCACCCGTAAGGGATAAAATAGGGGATGAAAGGTTGTATGAAACTTTGTCAATTTCAAACCGATCGGGCTAAGATTTTGCATGCTATAGCATGCAAGTTTTTATAGTTTTAAAATAATAATAGTCCAATACCACTCGCGCTTTAACGTGCGGGGTGTGTGAAGCGGTGAGGCGGTAGCACGCTGCTGCTGGCCGACATGAAACTGTCGATAGACGCGTAGAGTCTTGAAAATTCGAGAATAAATTTGTTTTATTACGTAGTGGTTTACTAAGAAATGACTTTTTTAAATTCCACGCCTAAGGATTTAAAATAGGGATTGCAAATTTGTATATGAAACTCGGTGGCAAAAAACTAAAGTCCACGCGGATGAAGTCGCGGGCGGCCGCTAGTAGTCATATAAAAGACATTTATTACAAAATATAAAATTAAGTAAGTAATCATAAACAAGAAAATTGTATACAAGTGGTTAAAACCACAAAATAAACGAAAAATTTAATCATTGCATTGATATGATGAATGCCAAATTTTTAAGCAATGACCAACGTCACTTTTTTTTTAACGAAGTATGTAACTGTACAGCGAATTTTTTCACCCAGTTGTACATACTTCGTTTTCCTTCGATTTGGGTTTATAAGCAACTCAATTTGTAGTTTTATAGTGTCGTAATACGATGCTTCTTCTTTAAAAGCTGTTGTCCACTTTCTCAGCAGAAAGATGTGATAATACAACACACTTCCTTATGGGGGTAAGCATTGTTTCGTTTTCGCTGTCTTCAGTAGCCAGTGAAATTTCTTGCACTTTTCGTCATTAATATTGGTTGAAATAAAAACTAACCAGTAATATTTAGGTATGGAATCGTTTTCGTAAGGACCTGGAAGGTAGCCACTTTAAAATCAATTTAAAAGTTTTTTGGCTTCCACAGCGGTATTTGCTTTTGTATCAAAGAAAAAAGCCTGGTATATGTAATTTAATTTTTATCTGGCAGCAGGGCGAAAATAACCGGAATTATGTTGGTTTCAATGTCTGTCCTGCCAACATCGGCTCGGATTGTAGAAAGCTGCTAAAAATGTTTACAGCAGCTGTTAATTGTTACATCACCAAAAAAATCGTTAAATTCTATCCGTGTCTATCACGATTTTAGTGAAGCAAAAGTCAAAATTTTGTCCTCCTCTCCATCTGCAAACAGTAGAAAATTGTTAATTATCTGTTTAGAAAGGAGAGTTTCCCTTCGTGTTTTAAATGTTACTGATGAAGTAGCGTTAATTTTTCTTGTTACTGAAATTTGGTATCTCAATAACAAACTCCAACCCTGCTACCATAAGGTGCGCTACCCCCTTGTTAAATATCTTGGAAATCGCTGTGGTTTTTTCACGTGCCCTTTTTTGCCTACTCTAAACATACTACATATTTCGTTTTTAGCGACGTTTGGTATACATTTGTGTTCTGATTTTCACCGAATGTTACCCCTGTAGCATTAAAAACACCATTTATTAGTTAAAAAAAAAGTGAGAGGTGTCAAAGGACACCCGGATGGAACGAAGTTCCTTTCGATTAATTAGTGAAGGAACTGTAATTTGTAAACACAACAGAGAGTTTGTATATACATAAGCATTTATTATCGTCTGTATAAAATCTCTACTTACCAAACTCTATCAACAATATCCGGAACTTGTGCAGAAACATTGTCAGGATACATTATTGTTTTTATTTTCTATTATTTTAACATTTATTATCTACAAAAAACCTGTATAAACTTAACAAAGTCGCGACACTAATACACTATTCAAAGCAAAATAGAAAAAAAAGTAAAAAAATTGCAGTTTTTCTGCTCGCTATAATGTTTGCAATTGGGGACGAAACACATCACCATTTTTACTGCAACAGAATACTATTTAATAGTTAAAGAATACATAATTAATTACAAGATTACCGTAATAAAATTTATAAACTTTGAAACAAAACATAACCTCAATTCCACTAAAATGCATATAAAATTTAAACACTTACACTAACTTTCAATGTTTATTCACTATCACAAATTGGATACAATAGGTCGTATGAAAAGTGTCCGGAAAACGTTAAGATTTTTGATTAGAAACCACTACAAGTAATAGAAAAATCTTTTATTGCATTTTCAATGCAAATATGTTTTGTAGTTTTGTGTTTTGTTTAGAAAGATTTGTAAGCTCCTCCCATAGCTGACGTCACACTTTTCTATCCATTGTAATATATCTATCTATGAGAGAGAGGGAGAGAGAGTTATTTATTTTTTGGTCTGTGAGAGAGAGAAACGTGTGTCGTGTCATAGTGTCGTGACAACTTTTGGTATGAATTTTTTTTGGCTAGCTCCTAGCGTCAGTCGTAACTGTTCGTAACGCGCGAAAGGGAACTTCGTTCCAATAAAACTTTTAAGGGGTTGAAAAGGATTGAAAAATGTGATTTTGAGATATAATTTATTACTAGTCAGTGTCACATTTTTTTCAACAGGAAATTTTAAAAGTTTTAAGATAGCCCCATCTATCTACCGGCCCAAATACAACAGTGCTTCAAATTGGTCGGTCCTAGTTAAAAGTTAAAAGTTTTTATTTTTTTCTTTTCAAATAGTACCGGTGTCCCGAATTTAAAAGATTACTTTGCATTAAATATCTATCTTTGAAAAAAATAACGCAACGATTCGAAAATTATAACGGCTCAATGGAAGATTTGCACTATATACTTAAATAAAATTATTTTCAAAATTTTTTTCTTATATTGTCAACTGGTTGTACTCGCAACGTCATTCGCGTGGCGTGTGATTGTTGTATAACAATTTCTTACCCCAGCCCATTGAAGGAATGGGAGAGAAATTTTTATACACCAGTTGTTAAGTTGAAAGAAGACAAATACATCTGTGAAAACCGCATTCGAATCGGATCAGTAGTTTTCATGTGATGCGCGCACAAACATTTACATTTCTACAGTTTTATTATATGTATAGAATAGAATAGATTTATTCCTATTACCTCAATTTGACATTATCATTATACTTTAGTCATAAAACGGGAACTCATATTGGGTATTTTCTGGTAACAATTTGCCTAGTCACAAATCGGGAAAAATTTTACAACAAAAGGGTCAGAAAATAGGAATATACTGAAATGGATCCTCCTTCTGGAACACCCACTTTCAATAAAATTCTCGGTCGTGGATTCTAGAATTTTTAAATTGATTGTCCTAAAAATAAATTACAAAAATTATTTAGATAAAAAAAAATTCTTTCGCTTCTGTCTAAAACTTTCTTCTTCCGTTGTTCCACTCTTACTCTATATCTTCCTCTTCCAACTACTTTCCAACTCCTTCTTACTGCTGCCTTTCCATCTATTTAATACCTTTCTGCTGCTCAACTAATTCTTTATACCTTCCTCTTCCTACAACTTTCCAACTCCTTCTTGCTACCGCCTTTCTACTTATCTATCACCTTTCTGCTCTCTTAAAATTTCCAACTCTCTGCTTTTCTGTATCTTTCAAGTTTTGGTTTCTTTGTATTTTCTTATTCTTTTAATTATTTATTATTACTATGTTTTTATTTTAATTTAAATTCAAATGCTTTTATTTACAATAGTTTTATTTTATCTGACTTTTACAAAAATTAATTCAATGACAATCTAATCAACAACCTCATAATAATCCTAACAACATAACAATCTATAAACTAAACAAAAACAATTCAAACAAAAAAATACTTCATCAAGACAACCGATTTAAAAATCATGAACACGTTCCAACATTTCACTGAAAGAATGTGCACCATGAAGAAAAATCCATATCAATACTTTATTTTTAAGAGTCCTTTACCTATATTTAGGAAAATGTTCTCACTAACTGAGGTATAGATGAACGCACAGCCGTAACCGCTGATGGTAAAAACGTGAAATTTGGACAGTTGTTTATTTTTATAATTTAAACACCCATTAAGATGGGATTTTAAAAAATATTAACCTCGAAGGACTGAAATAAGCGTGGAAAGTTTATATGGAAAAATCTTTAAATTGGTACTGATTTTTATAAAATATTAAATTAAGACTCTTCAAAATATTTCATTGAACACGTGTTTAATGGTTTATTACAATTCACACAATGAAAGGGTGAAATGGGGGTTGAAAATTGAAATTCAGACTCTTCAAAATATTTCACTGAAAACGTGTTTCATGGTTTATTAAAATTCACACTCTGAAGGGGTGAAATAAGGGTTAAAAGTTTATATGTAAAATTTTTTAAATTGTCAATGATTTTTATAAAAATTAGAATTTGGGCTCTTAAAAATATTTCATTGAACATGTGTTTACCTATTACAATTCACACCATAAGGGGGGGCAATAAGGGTTGAAAGTATTGAAATTCAGACTTTTCAAAATATTTCATTGAACATGTGTTTTATGGTTTATTAGAATTCACTCCCTAAGGGTGCAAATAAGGGGTTGAAACCTTGAAAAACGTGAATAATTATATGAAATTCTTAAAAAATTGATGAAAATAGTAAAAAACAGTCAAAAATTGAGTTGAAAATTGTAAAAAAAAATTGACAATCGTGAAAAATTAACGAAAATCCTGACAAAGTGTTAAAAATCCAGAGAGATTGTAAAAAATCGTGAAAAAAACGTTGAAAGTTGTGAGAGTTGTTAATAATCTTAAAAAATTGCCAAAAATTATAAAAAATATTGAAAAATCTCGATACAATGTTAAAAATCGTGAAAAAAGATGCTGAAAATCTTAAAAATTTTTGCGAATCGTGAAAAGCTTATGAAAATCGTGAAGAATTGTTAAAATGGAGAAAAAATGTCGAAAATCGTACAGAAATGTTGAAAAACGTGAAAAATTGTTAAAAATTTTAAAAAAAGGGTGTGGCTCAGTGCGACTGCCGGCAGAAGTTACACTTCTATGCACGCGCCCGGATTCATAAATTTTTATGCGAATGATTTAGCAAAATCATTATATAATATTCGTGTTCAGCGACCTTAAAAACCTCCTAGTACCGAGTACACACTGATTTTGTATCAAATTTGCATAATATTTCCTGGAGACGAGGTCCGTCTTAAGTACTAGGTGTTTCGTCCTTTAACTGATAAGTTTTGGATCATTTTTAAAGGATTTACCTCCATAGCATGTTTTGCCAAAATCATAGCTCCACCACGTTTATTCTGTACACGACAAAAATAAGAGCTCGGGTCATAACCAAAGACACTTAGATGCTGAACCTCTTTTGTTAAAAGAAAGTGCTCGACCAAACAAATAAAATTGTATTTTATATTATGACGCAGTTTCAGCACATGATGGACAGATGATTAAATTTTGACCAACCACTTTTGCGCCTCTTAGACGAACTAGGCAAGCAAGATGACACTTTTTTTCACATTTGGTACATTTTAATTCGCCTTTTAGAGATCGTTTACAACTCGCGCATGTAAATATTGAAAAACTTGAAAAATTTGTGATATTTATAAAATATGCTTAAAAATCTTGAAAAATTGTTGAAAATGATTAAAAAATATCGCAATTCATACATTAATCTTAAAAAACATAAAAAATTGTAAGAAATTGTTGAAAATCTTGAAAAATTGATGAAAATGGTTAAAAAATTCTTAACAATTGTGAAAAATAGTTAGAAATACCAAGAAAATGTGTAAATCCATAAAATTTTATTGAATATCCTAAAAATGTTTAAAATAATAAAAAAATGTAAAAAAAATAAATTATAAAAACAAGAATTGGAAAAAATTAAAAAAACAAAAAAATATGAAAAACTAGCAAAATTGCAAAAAATCGAAAACAAAAAAACTAGTGTGGCAGTCAGTGGGTCTGCCGGCAGAAGTTATACTTCTAAGCACGCGCATGGATTCATAAATTTGTATGCGAATGATTTAGCAAACTCATTATATGATATTCGTGGTAAGCGACCCCAAAAACCTCCTAGTACCGTGTCACACTCTTTTTGTATCGAATTTGCATAAAATTCCTGGAGACGAGGTCCGTCTTAAGCACCAGGTGTTTCGAACACCATCGCCATTATTATAATCGTATTTAGCGACTCAAAAAAAAACACCGAGTACCAAGTGTGCACTGATTTCGTACAGAATTTACATAAAACCCCAGGAGAAGAGGTAAATACCCTAGACACCAAGTGCCGCGGAGACTTTCGGAATCGTGATATTCGTGTTCAGCGACTCCAAAAACCCCGAGTATATAAATTGAACCCATTTTCAGCAATACTTACCGAGTTGTAAGTTTTCTCTCTATTTTCTATTCGGAATGTACTTTTCGAATGCAGAAATGCAATTTCCATTTTTACATTATAAAATATAGCGACAAATTTCCTGATACTTTAACGAATCCAATGCAAAAAAACGCATTCCGATCCATCTTACGTTACAAAATTCGGAGGTTTTGGTGCTTTATTTTCTGGACTATTCGTAAAAACTCTGTTTATTTAACCAACAACCTTAAAAGCATAGAGCAGAATATACTGCAACCAAAATAATCTGTCAAATAATCATGTGGTCCGTCACTATGATATTCATACATTAGTTCAGACTGTTTTTTATATATCTATCCCTTTTTAATGTACTGAATGTTGAAACGGTATTCAAAGGACTTATAGTTATGACAAATAACATGTGGTAAATATTTGATCTTTGTTTTTACCGACCAATATACCTTATATGTGTTTCTGTCTCTCTATTACTCACACCATTACATATGTAATGATTTTTCTCATTTAACCCTAACCCCACACAAACTTTTTCCGCCGAGTGCACGAATAGAAGTATAACCTCAAAAACATTAATTGTTAGGCGATACGAGGTTCGCGGGGGTAAGCTAGTACATATATTAACAATTAGCAAAATTAAGAAAGTTTACAAATAAGTAAAACAATATTTGATTTAATTATTAGAAAAATGAATCACTTTAAACTGACTACAGTCATGAATAATTAGATGACAATACCTATTTTTTTTAATCCTTCGTAACTAAGTAAACTAAAGAATACTTTTCTTAGTAATCAAAATACCCAAAAATCAACATTACTCATCGACATTTTTCTAAGTTGCCTTGTATAATACCATGTGTAAGTAATCCAAAAATGAGTAGACAATTTCACCATAAGTGTAACAGTTCCCATGATTAAGATGTAGGTCTCATTACGGATTTATATTTCACTTTTTTAACTTTTAAATTCTTAGAAAGTTATTTTATGAATGAATGATTCATCCATTTCTTGGAATTTGGTGGCAGCGCGCATCGTGGTGTTGTCGAGATCTTGCTACAAAATTTTAAATGCGTAACGTGTTGTAGGTAGATTTCATAAAAATTATGATGCACATTTTTAAAATTTTTCTCACTGTTAATCATAGGTGGATCTATTTATTATTAACTAATATTTGATTTTTGTTGATATTTTATAATACAGTTTGATGTTTAATAGTGAAAATAAATAATAGTTTAAAAAACTAAAAAACAAGCTTTTGTGAAAAGATGAATTAAAAATTAATTTTTTTTTTAAATGTGAATTAAGAAAAATTATTTCAATGTAAACAAAGCGTGGGATCCATGGTGTCAATATAGACAACATTAAAAGCATCCCACGCTTTTTTACATTTCAATAACTTTTTTTATGTATGTTACCGAATATCTCCGGTATTTATAAACCGATTTGAAAAATTCTTTTTGCATTCAAAAGAGTAGAGTGTCCGTGTGGTCTCATAGAAATTTGGTTAAGGTCTGGTTATCGATGTGGAAGATATTCTAGGAAATACCACAAAAATCAACAGAATAAACTCTGCAGTTAAGTTAATATATTTTTTTTGGATGTCCTCGGACCTATAAACTTAAATACAAATGTACCGACAACATATATTGGGACAGAAGGCACAATTTATTTATTTCGGATTTGAAGGACTGCAAGTTAGGACGAGTGGTAAAGACGTGGGAAGGTAAGGAGTTCCGTTATCGATGTCTGGCACTGAACAGTATAAGGGTGCATGGAGTTGGCACATCGCGTTGCTTTGGCTTGTCTGGCAAGTGGAGGCATTATAGAGCGGAGTTCTTCTGAGCAAAATCCGTTTATGTATCGGTAAAACAAGGAAAGATCAGACACTGCTGTTCGGTGGGATAATGGGGCTAGGTTTTTGGTGGTACTGGTGTCCTTTATTAGTCGAACTGCTCTTCTCTGTATTGCATTAAGAACTCTGAGCCTCGACGGAGCCGCCGATTATTCAGTATTTAAGATTAGGTCGTATTTGGGCTTTGTAAAGAGTAGCTAAGTTGGATGGAGAGAAATATTTCCCTGCTCTAAACAGAAAGCTTAACTTCTCTCCTGCTGCAGTTGCTATGGATGCAATATGTTCATTCCAGAGTAAGTCCTGGACGATGGTTATACCAACCAGCGTAATGGAGTCGCTTGCTACTAGTGTCTGATCGTTCATTGTGATGGATGAGTCGTATGTTTGCCTTGTGTTAGATAGGCAACATGTCTTTGTCTTGGAAGCCTTGAAATTAACAAGATTCTTTCTTCCCCATTCGTCAACAATTCTCAAATCTCGATTGACAAAAACCGTTGTGGACCGTCTGTCCTAATCCAAAATATCTAGGGATATGGGACGGTTGTGCGCTTTACTATAGTGTAGGTTGCTATCATTTGCAAAACCGTGATTCGGTTATTAGTGGCTTCAAGTAGATCATTAATGTGTAATAGGAATAAAGTAGGAGCTAGAGTTGATCCTTGGGGAACTCCAACGTTGATCTTGTAGAGGTTGGAGCAATGTGCATCTACGCCAACTTGGATGTGCCTGTTGGAGAGAAAGTTGGATATCAGGATATCCATGTACAAAGGTTTGGCGAAAGTCCGTATGAACACAGTTTGTTTAAAAGAGCTGCATGCCACACTTGATCAAATGCACTTGAGATGTCTGTTGATACTATTTGAGTTTTCCCATAGCGGTGGATGGCATCACTCCAGACATGGGTTACATATGCTAGCAGATCGGCTGTTGACCTTTGTTGGCGAAAACCATATTGCCTGTCACTTAAAAGGTTGTGTGTCTGAAGGTAGCTCAGGATCTCGTGATTGACGTATTTCTCCATAGTTTTGCTAATAACGGATGGGTCTATAGTTGGAAGACAGGGTATTACAGCCTTTGTTGGGGACTGGTTGTACTCGAGCAGTTTTCCAGGATTCTGGATAAATAAATACCAGTATCATATGATAGTTGATATGTTTATAATAATGTATAACATAAAAACATAATAGTTAGACCGTTACTGCTCCACTCTAAAGCCAAAGGCCTCTTCTCTCAAAGAAAGAGAATGAGCATTTAATCAACAACTTGCTTACTGCGGGTTGGTATTTCAAATAATTAAGTCCACGTTTCATCACGATGTTTTCCTTCACTCTACGTGCATCTCTAGGTGTTAGAAAATTCACTTAAGTCTTCAAAAGTTACATTGGTACATGTCGGGATTGTTGGGGATTGAACTCAGGACACGGTATTCGGAAGGTTTTGAAAATAGTATATCATGAATTTGCGCCCACATCTGACAAAGCAAAGTAGTAACTAAAAAGGATTAAATAAAAACTTTTTTTTAAGAAAATTGAACCGTTTTCAAAAAAAGCACTAAAAAGCCAGTAATAAAATATTTCGTAAAAAAATTGGAAGCAACTAAGCATCAGATTTCGATTTCGTTGAAGTCGGCTCCAATGGCAAATTACACTCTCTTTCAATCTTAGCTATTAAATCTTCAAGGAAATCGAAATCAGATGTTTAGTAGCTTCCAATTTTTTTAAGAAATAAAGATTTTATTTCTGGCTTTTTAGTGCATTTTTCGTTTTGTTTTTTTGAAGGCTGTTTTTTTTAAGTTTTTATTTATCTTATTCTAATTCATATTATAAAAAGTATTTTTAATATTTAGTTTATTTGTGTTTTAAGTTTTTTAAATCAATATATAGTATAAAACAAAGTCGCTTTTTCTGTCCCTATTTCCCTTTGTATACTTAAATCTTTAAAACTACGCAATGGATTTTGATGCGATTTTTTTTAATAGATAAAATGATTCAAGAGGAAGGTTTATATGTATAATAATATCCATTAAATAGTGGAGAAATACTGTTATTTTTGAGGTTTCTATTGTGATGTCGTTAATTATCAATTTTTTTCCGCTTACATTGCAAACGCAGGCTGAACCCTACGAGATTTATCAAAATATTGTACTAATTATTTGTACACATTGAAAAGATCTACAGAAAACTCCGCGATGGTCTATGTCTATCTCTTATGGATATCCCACAATAACATTTTTTTGTCACTTACTGTTTACGACAAATAGTGGCTAATTTTCGAAGCGATTTTAACCAATACAGCATTAATCCTTATCCAATTAAATAGCTTAAATACATTGTTGATTTAATATAGATCTATATGGTCCTTTACAGCACAAGATTTTAATGAATATTTTCGATATTACAGATTTAAAATTGCGGGACGTAGCGCTTGCGGTGGTACTGGCCGGCCGGGGCGGCGTTAACGTGCCTATAAATAGCGCATTGGAGGCCGCGATTTTCCTTATAGCACTTTGAATTTTGAAGCGATCGGACGCTTTTATTACGAAATTAATCATTATGACGCTACCCTAAGGTGGTGCAGTTGAGATGTTATAAATTTACACCTGTAATTCTTACATAACTAAGTACTATGACGCCACCGTAAGGTGGCGCAGTTGATATCTCATATATTTAAAAGAGCTTAACTTACTTACCTAAGAACAATATGACGCCACCGTTAGGTGGCGCAGTTAATATATAATATACCTCACCGATAAATTACAAAGTACTATAAATAATAGTAAAAACTGGTAACTAACGAGAAAATATGATAAAAAATAAAAAAAAATTAATCGTAAAAATAAAATAAAAATTTGGAAAAAACATTAGTATTAGCGGTGCGAAGTTCGCCGGGTCCGCTAGTTATTATATATTTGGAAGTTTATTTAAATATTACTTATTTTTAATTTTTTACTTAGATTTTTCATAAAAACCTATTTTTTACTTGTTTTTGATTTGTTTTTTTTAACTGTTATCTATTAATTTTTTAGCAGACCCGGCAAATTAATAACTAATAATTAATGTTTTTTTTAATTTTTATTTTTTTTTACGTTTTTTTCTAGTTTCTTTAATTGATTTCCATGATTTTATATTTATTTTTGTCGATTTTATTTTATTTTTGTGTCTATTTAACGGTTTTACATTTTTTGTTGTAGGTCTTTTATAATTTTTACGCTTTTGTCGTTGTCTTTTTTTCTATTTTTTACATGTTTCTTTTATTTACAATTTTTGTGTTTTGTCCGTTTTTTTTGTTTTTTTTTTCAATTTTTATTCATTAATACTTTTTTCTTTTTGTTGGTTTTCCGATCTTTTATGAATTTTGTTAGATTTTTATTTTTCCATTTTTATTCGATTTATTTTCATATTTTTAATACTTTTTTTTTTAATTTACCCATTTAATTCTTTAAAGTATTATATATTTGGTAGTTTGTTTAACTATTATTAATTTTTAATTTTTTTGTTAGATTTTTCATAAAAGCCTATTTTGTACTTAGTTTTTTTTTAACTATTATTTATTAATTTACTAACTGACACGGCAAACTTCGTATCAACTAATATAATTAATGATTTATTTTTTATTTTCTGTTTTCTCTAATTATTGCGCGTTTTTAAATGATTTCCATGATTTTATTACTGTTTATGTCGATTTTATCCTATTTTTTGTCTATTTACAGGTTTTTACTTTTTTTGTATTTTTACGTTTTTGTCGTTGCTTTTTTTTATTTTTTACACTTTTTTTATTTACAATTTTTGTGATATTGTTCTTTTTTTTTGTTTTTTTTTCCGTTTTTTCCATATTGTATTTTTATGTAGTCCTTTTTTATTGGTTTTTCAATTTTTTCCAATTTTACTAGATTTTTTCTTTTTCCATTTTTATTCGTTTTTTCCATATTTTTGATACTCGTTATTTTTATTTACCCAATTTACAATTTTCAAAAATTTTTTTTAAACGTTTTTCATGATATTTAACAATTTTTTACGGTTTTTAAATGTGTTTGTTTTTTTATAATTTTTTTAACATTTTTAGTAATTTTTAAGATTATCAAGAATTTCTTACAATTTTCTACAATTTTTCATGTTATTCAAGGTTTCTATATGACTTTTTACATTATCCAGTTTCACCAATTTTTTAATGTTACTTTCAACAATTTTTCATATTTCTTAGAATTATTTACGTTCCATCTTTTGACCATTTTGAAAAGTTTTTCAAATTTTTTTTTCATTTTTTACAACTTTTTCAATTTTAATTGATTTTTATTATTTTTAGAATTTTTTTACATTCTATTAGTAGGTGTCCGCATAAAAGGTTGTTACAAAAAACTTTATAGGAATGGTTCACTATTTTCGCTATAATAGCTTACACATAAGATATACACTGTAGATATATACTGTGGCGGCCTTTTTGGAAGGGCTATTTAAGACAAACGTTTTCATTACATATTACATTAGTGTAATAATGTAAAAAAACGAAAAAATAAATGAAAAAACAGGAAAAACTGCAAAAAGATGAAAAACTAGCAAAATCGGAAAAACTGAGAAACTAAACAAAAAAAAATTAACGAAAATTATAGGATATACAAAAAATACCAAAATAAAATATATTTATTAATAGAAAAAAATAAAAAAATCTCAATAATTAGAAAATGTAGAAAATCAAAATAGGGATAGATTAAAGAACAAAAAATTGTGAAAAAATGGTTACAAATGAGAAACTTTGGTAAAATGAAAAATAACCGAAATAACCTAAAAAACGAGGAAATATAATAAAAATTGCAAATAAAAGAAAAATGTAGTAAATCGAAAACAAAATAACAAAACCGGAAAAATTACAAAATACACTGTAAACTGGAAATAGACAAAAAATTGACAAAAATAGAAAAAATTATGAATATCAATAAAAAAAAACGTGAAAAAATCGTAAAAATTAAAAAAAAAACTTAAAATAAGAAAACAATCATTAATTGTTAGGGGGTACGAAGTTCGCCAGTTCAGCAATACACCAACAATAACTTGATCACTGATCACACTTGTTTTAAATTTAACTCCTCCCTGCAAAACTTCACTTATAACACAATGTTACCAATCATTGCCCGTACATATTGATGTATGGTGGGTTTTACCAACATTCAGACTCGAAAAGCAAACATTAATGTGCAAAACAAAAATTTCTTTACACACTGTAACACACGTTAAATATTCAGTCCTACAATTTCTTCCTGGAACAAATTCTGATTCATGAATCCCCTGGCACTGGCCCACAAAAATAGTGAATCAACCTCACTCAATAGTCTTGAATACCGCTTCGACGACGTTTCTCCGACGGAAAGTGTAATTTTTAAAAAATTAACCACCAGTGAACTTCTTAGACATTTGTTAAGTGCGCGAATAACCGAAGAACTAGAAATTGACAGTAATGGTTATCATCATTCTAAAGAAGCGAAGAAACGTTGCAGTGAGTCACCTCAGGAGACTACGGAGACTATGACTAAATGTTCATTTCTTCAAGAAATTGTTAGTAATTCCGATGTAAGTCCAATATCAAGAGGATTCAGTTTTAATACAACCGGAGATAAAAATGGCAGAATGGATGGAGCGTGTGAAAATACACAGAGCAACTTGGGAAATGAAGAAGTACAAAATAATTATGAACCAATTTGTGATGAGGAAAGTTCCTGTTCTTTGGATTTTATTTTGCGAATTCAATCGCCTTTTATTACACAAAAAAGTGAATCAAAATCACCTAATAGTTTATACGAAAATGCTTCAAAATCGGTTGGTGAAGTTAACACATATGCACAAGAACAATTTAGTAAAATTCGGGAAAATTCAGTGCATGAAGAGGTAGCTAGTACGTCCGACGGTAAAGTGACCGAAAATAGTGAAAATACTGAAAGTGCTCATGAAAATCTTTGTGAAGGTGATGAAATGGTGTTAGTTCCTGCTGGTGAGTTAATTTTGAAATATATTTTATTTAATAGAATCATATTAAGATGTTTGGATATACTTTGGTTATAAAATGAGTTCTCTTCTTAGTTACTTCCTTATAAATATTTTTTAATAATAATCTTTATTCAGCATTAAGTACATATGGGTCATGAATTTTGTTATATGTTATGGCAAAGAACCCTATTGACCCTCAGCGGTAAAAGTTTAAAAGTCATGTATATAATATCTACATATTTTCGTTCCTTTGTATGTACTATAACTCTTGAACAGAAGGTCATAGAGACGTGAAATTTGGTATATGGAATTCTCATGTCCTAAGAAAAACCCTATTGATTTCAGTTTAGATTGGATCACCATAGCGGTAAAATTTTACCAATTTTCCGAAACTCTTGTATGTAATGTATATCTCTCTCTGTTTGTGTACCCTATAACTTTTGAATGGAAGGTCATTAAATTTGGTATACAGAATTTTCATGTTCTGGCAAAGAAAAGATAATACTGATTTTGGCTCAGAACAGAGAACCCTAACGGTAAAATTTTACGTAAAAACAAGTCATATTTCCCTCCATTTGTGTGCGCTATTACTGTTTTTAAAATAACAAACTGGTCTAACGTAACATAAACAAACCATCACTTAAAACTACATTTTAACAACCACATATAACATTTTAAGTAATACAAAAGTAAAATTGTTAAAAATTTAAACACTAAATTGATTTTAATGAGATTTAATATAAAGGTAGGTCTGATAATACCTATAAAATATCTATTTTGTATAATGACAATTTTTTTCTTCTATTTTCATGATGTGGGATTAAAAATTACATGCAGCCCTAAATTTTGCCCTTCTACCATCAATCCCTACTAATATTATAAATGTGAATGTAAGTTTGTTTGTTACGCTTTCACGCGAAAACTACTCAGCCGATCATCATAAAACTTTGTAAACATATTCTTGGAGGTATTAGAAGTAACATAGGATACTTTTTATTAAAAAAAAATATTTTTTGTCAAAGAATCTCAAAAAGAAAATGGAAAATACTTAAAAACCAAAAAAAAAGCAGAAAAAATAAAGCCAAATAATACCTTTCTAAATTAAATAATATAACGCCACCGGTAGGTGGCGTAGTTAATATCTCATATATTTAAACGAGCAATTACTACTAAATCAACTACTATGACGCCTAACTAAAAGAAAATGGAAAAAACTAAAAAAAGAAAAAATGCAGAAAAAATAAAGCCAAAAAATACCTTTCTAAATTAAACACTATAACGCCACCATAAGGTGGCGTAGTTAATATCTCATATATTTAAACGAGCAATTACTACTAAATTAACTACTATGACACCACCGTAATGTGGCGCAGTTATTATCTGACATATTTAAACGATAAATTCTTAATTAAGTACTATAAAGCCACCGTAAGGTGGCGCAGCATATATCTAATATACATATTTAATTGATAAATTATAAAATACAACGAAAAAATAGTATAAACCTGATAACGAGAAAATATGATATAATAAAAAAAATTATTGAAAACCAAATTATAAAAATTCGAAAAAACGAAAAATAAAAAAAAGACACGACAGTGTTATGCGGTACGAAGTCCGCCGGGAAAGCTATTAGGGATATAAATAGTTTAATGACTTTCAACCTCGATCGATAACTAATCAATGTCACTTTTTACCCAATGAACACCTTTAAGTAGAAATGAGACAGAAGCAATAAGAAATTAAGAAAATTTGGGGAAAATTGGAATAAATTGAAATTAGGTAAAAATCGAATAAATTGTAAAAACAGTAAAATCGAAGAAATAAAAAAAAAATGAAAACAAGAGAAAATATAAATAATTCTAAAATATAAAAAAAATAAATTAAAAAAGGAAAAACAAAAAAAATTACAAAATGCATAAAAAATAGTAAAAAATAAGAAAGACAGGAGAAATCATAATAAAAAAAAATTAGAAAAAAAAAACGAAAAATATGGATAATTAAAAAGGAAACGCATCGAAAAAGCATGAAAAACTCAAAAAAAAATTGTTACAAATAAGTAAAAAACTAAACACGAAAAAGTACGGAAAAAAGAAGCCCGAGAATAGATCACAAAAATTGGAAATTAACAAAAAATGTGGAAAAATGTAGAAATCGAAAAAATCAACTGAAGAAAGCACAAAATCAAAAAAATTACAAATATTAACGAAAAATTAAAATTTAGTGAAACCCAAAAACAAATGGGAAAAACAGAAAAAAAAAATAGAAACCATTAAAAAAATAGAAAAATGAATAAACAAAATTTATAAAAATTAAAGTACTAGCAAACAGAAAAAAATCAATTGAATTGAAAAAAAATTAAAAACGAAAAATAAAATTAAAAGAAACAATAAAAAATAGAATATATACAGAACAAAAGGATAAAATAAAAAATCGCAAAATTTAGAAAAAGATAAAAACGAAAAGAAGGAAAAATAGTAACAAGGGCTCCACGAAGTTTTAAATTTTTAGGCCAATTATTTAAACCTTTTATCCCATTGTTTATGTCAACAGAAATTAGGAAAAAAATTGTTAGTTAACAATTAAATAACTTTTTGAAAAACAGTGATAAAATGATTTTTCCAACTGATTTAGATTCTTTCAAGTGTTAGAAAAATACTGGATTTTTTTCAAATTTTTAAAATAACATTTTATGTCAAAAAAAAAATATTTGATCTGATAAACCCCGTTTAGCGGTGGCGCGCGCAAACCGTAAAAGCCGCGTGGTGCAATATTTCCACCGTCAAATTAAAAAATTATAAATAATGGAAATAGATTTCCGGGAGGACGGACTTTTTTTTCGGAAATTTCCTCCTGTTTAACGAGCTTTTTTCAAAATTGCTTAAATATTAATATTAACAAAAACATAAATATCTTTTTTTTCTCATCTTATTTTGTTAATAACAATTGCAATTTTTTGCCTGCACATTTTTCCTTCAAAAACATTTTTCTAGAGGTCATTCCGAATTCAATGAGCTACCGCTCATATTTTTAGGACCTTTATTTCAATTTTTCACGTTTTTGAAGATGTTGAGAGTAGGTATATGATTTATCATATAGATCTAAGCTCGATTTTATTTGGTATACGTATATTACGTGACTGACATAAATTGACATAATTTCTTTATTTGTTAACCAATTTAAATGAAAAGACCCTAAATGTAAGTAAAGTTCATCACAATATATACCTAAAATCTGCATCCAAATTAATTAAGCCTCTAACTTCTACGTTAGTTAAAGATCTTGTGTAAATAACGCCACCCATTATGTATTTTTAAATTTATTTGCCATATAAAGACAGCGATCAGTTATAATTTAATGTATAGATTATATTATATAGATTTAGCCAAAAATATCACAATATCATAAGACTCCAACAAAAAACTAATTAGCAAAAATTTGAGACTCCTAAAGAGTTGATAAAATTGAATATTAATTTGTTTGTGTCAGATTTTTTATTCATAGTATACTTGTTAGACTTGTTAGAGTTTATGCAAACCATTTCTACGAAAAGTCATTTTAAAAGTGACTCAAAATACTAACGTTATTAAAGTTAATTACGTGTTTTTTTCACGGCGTGTTCAATTAAGGACTTACACTTTTAACATCACTTCTGCGCTAGTAGGTTAACCTTCCAGAAAAGTGTGAGCAATATGTAAACCTTATCATACTCTTGACATCGTATAGGGTAGACTGCGATATAGCTTTCCAAGTATTTACATATGTTTTAATGTTAATGTAAAACAAATACACAGTTTTATGGTTTTTATTAGATACTAGCAGTACCCGCCACGTAGTTCGCGTGGCGTGTTAATTGTTATATAAAAATTTCTCCCCCGAATTCGTTAAAGGGGTAGGGGGAAATTTTTTTATATACCCGATGTTAAGTTAAAACAAGACAAATACATCTCTGAAAACTGAATTCGAATCGGATCAGTAGTTTTAATGTGATGCGCGCACAAACATACGGACAGACAAAAAAAATCTAACCACATTTGTGGGTTCTATATCGATGTACCCCCCGCTAATTATTTTTTAAATATCTTTAAAGTACAGAATTTTCATTTCTACAGATTTATTATATGTATAGATTATTTTTCACGCCCCCGCATGCCCCCTTGTGGGTTAAATTTTCTAAAATCCGTTCACAATTAACTTTAAAATTATAAATATAACTATTGTGCAAAGTTTTAAACCTGTAGGACTTATAGATTTTAAATTTTAATTTTTCACGCCCCCGCAACCACTCTGAGGGTGAAATTTCGTCAAATCAGTTCACAATTGACCTCAAACTTATAAAAATAACTATTTTGCAAAGTTTTAAACCTGTAGGACTTATAGATTTTAATTTTTTTTCACGCCCCCGCAACCACTCTGAGGGTGAAATTTCGTAAAATCAGTTCACAATTGACCTCAAACTTATAAAAATAACTATTTTGCAAAGTTTTAAACCTGTAGCACTTATAGATTTTAGTTTTTTTTCACGCCCTCGCAACCACCCATGTGGATGGAATTTCGTAAAATCCGTTCACAATTGACCTCAAAATTATAAAAATAACTATCTTGCAAAGTTTTAAACCTGTAGAACTTATAGATTTTAAATTTTACTTTTTTTTTTATTTTTCACGCCCCCACAACTCCCCTTGTGGGTGAAATATTGTAAAATCCGTTCACAGTTAACCACCAAATTATAATAAATATAGTTTAAAAAAAACTAAAAAACACGCTTTTATAAAGCATGTTTCTGAAAAACATCGAACTAAAAAGTTAAAAATAATTTTTAAAATAAAATTAAAACAAAAATAAATGAAAAATACTAGTATTATTGTGAAAAAAGCGTGGGCGCTTGACATTTGAAAAATATGGTATGCATGGTCAGTCATCACGATTGCAACATAGTTATTTTTATAATTTTGAGGTCAATTGTAAACGAATTTTACGAATTTCCACCCACAATGGGGGTTGCGGGGTCGTGAAAAATAAAAAATATTTAAAGTTTAAAATCTATAAGTTCTACAGGTTTGAAACTTTGAAAAATAGTTATTTTTATAATTTTGAGGTCAATTGTGAACGGATTTCCACCCACAAGGGGGATTGCGGGGGCGTGAAAAATAAAAAATATTTAGAATTTAAAATCTATGGCTCCTACAGGTTTGAAATTTTGCAAAATAGTTATTTTTATAATTTTGAGATCAATTGTGAACGAATTTTACGAAATTCCACACACAAGGGGGGTTGCGGGTATATATATATATATATATATATATATATATATATATATATATATATATATGAACAGTAGTGGTGTTCCGGGTTTCAATCCGTTGGTTGTTTGTGTCTTCACGACGTTTCGCCAACATCTCAGCTGGCATTTTCAAGTGATACTTCCTTTGCGGCTGCTAAACTTGGAATATATATATATATATATATATATATATATATATATATGTGTATATATATAAAATATATATAGACACTCATCATATAAGGCCGATCGACTTGAAACTTGGTAGTAATATTCCTTAGGGAAGGTAGAGGTCAGCTAAGAACGGAATTTACAAAATCCCACCCACAAAGGGGGTTGCGGGGGCATGAAAATTAAATAAAATTTAAATTTAAAATGATGAAATATTAAAAATCTTTATATTTCAAGATTTTTCTTGCTTCTTAAAGAATTTAAAAATTTTAATTAAATACAAAAACATTTCTTTTCTTTGATACTTTCATTAGTTTTCAAATTTATCAATATCTCAATTTTTCTTAATATACGATTTTTGAGAAATGATAAAATAGTAAAAATCTTCATATCTCACTAATTTATAAAAAAAATTAAAAATATAAAATTAATTTGTAATAAACAACTTAATAGTAATGCATATCTTTATAACCACGTGGACGTAGTCGCGGGCAACAGCTAGTTAATGAATAATAGTTATTTGTGACACAAGGACGGAAAATGCCATTTTGCAAGAGCGAGTAAAGTTGTGTAGCCGAGGGGCGTAGCACCGAGGCGAAACAATACGAGCACTTGCAAAACATTTTGCGGACGTGTAACACACACTATTTTTTGGTCCGACCAATTTTTAATATTTTCAAAAGTTCAAAAACTGTTTACTTTGTGACATAAAAGATTAGGTGTATATTGACATTATTGACATCTATTGCACGATTAAAAGAATTAGTAATAAGGAATGATTTTCTGATAATCGATTTCACGATCCTTAATTTTTATACATACGAATACTGTGCTAATAAGCAGCACAGTAACAATTGTTATATTGATAATATTAATATCTAATAATTTTATATAAAAATAGCAGAGACAATGGACTATTATAGTTCAATGAGCAATAATAAAATCGAGATATGTATTTTCATCATCGAATAATAAGTAGTTGTAAATTGACATAAATGTCAAATTTAAAATAAAAGTTGTGAGAGAAATTAAATGTAAGTTTGAATCCTGCTTACCTTTAGAAAAAGTTATTATATTATTTTAGTTTAGTATATTATACGCTGTTTTTAAATAAATTTAATTAAAATTTGGGTAATTGTTTACATTTTCACCCCATCCCCCTAGGGGGTTGGGGTTGCGGGGGGTGTTAAAGGAAGGCTACTCGAGTACATCCCCGTTGAAATTGAGTGGCGGTCACCCTTAGAAAATTTTTTACGAAGGGTTGAATTAATTTAATATATTATAATATTATCTAGGTTAGGTTAACCTGAGTGGAGGTTTTTTTTTTTTTTTTTTTTAAAAACCTCAAAAACCCTCCACTCAGGTAATATTATAATATATTAAATAATATAATAATTTTTACCATATTTTTGAAAATTCAACCCTTCGTAAAAAAATTTCTAAGGGTGACCGCCACTCAATTTCAACGGGGATGTACTCGAGTAGCCTTCCTTTAACACCCCCCGCAACCCCAACCCCGTAGGGGGATGGGGTGAAAATGTAAACAATTACCAAAATTTGTAGTATTCATTATGTATTTTTGATGACTCATAATCTAAAACCTACTTTACCGGCCTAGGCCGGAAAATGTCATTTTTCGGACGATTTTGAACTAATTCATAGTATTGTTTCTGGACGGAGGACCAAAAAAGCTATTTCTATCAAAAAATCATAAAAAAACGTTATATTTGAGCCTCGCAACTGCGTATTCGCTATGTGCACGTAACCACGTGACCCACGTCGCCTGATCTTAGCGCTCGCGGCGGATCTAACGCGAAGTTCAAATGCAGGACCAATTCACATATGATTGTATGTGTTTTTATTAAAAAATATGGGTCATAGTGTTTGTTGCATTCGTTTTTGCCCAAATAACGGTAAAAATACTAAAAGCACATTTTTTACATTCCCTGCGAAAATAAAAAGACCAGAGAACGTCAAAAATAGATATCTGTATAGCCTTTATACATATATACCTAAATATGTATACTTTTATACAGGTGATATCAGAATGGATTATACAACAAACATGTGGATAAATGTAGTAAAAATAAATGCTAAAATATTTTTTTAGTGGTGAGAAATCTTCTTGGTCACCAACACCCAGCTATATAATTTGTGGCGACCATTTTATTGAAAACAAAAAATATGTTCTACCAAATAGTCCGGCTTATGTGCTAACAATTTTTTCAAAACAGTTATTGTGCCACACAGCAAATGCTATTCAAGTTCTCAACAGGTACAAAGTTTCTACATATTGATGGTAATGCTTTTAATTATTAAATTAGTAATATAAAAAATATTTTATTGCTGGTGTAATTGTTATTTAAAGCGTTGCATAGATTCATCCCAGTCAACAAGTACTTAGGTTTCTTCTACAGAACATTCTACTAATACTAAGGGGACCCTTATTGCGAAGTAACTAACAAAGAATTCCTTGACAAGGAAGAATATTATGAAAGAAGCGCAAGTTCTTGTTTAGAAAAAGCTTCTTAAGCTTACATAATCGATGAAAACAACGAAAATCAGATGTTTTTTAGAGAATCTTCTTTTTGCTGTATTTATAAATCTCTTGAAAGTGAAAAGTGTGATCTCCAGACCCGAAGTGATATAGTGGTTCCATAAAAAGTGTTATAAAAACTTGAAATAGGTTTATAAATAAAATGTATGTTACATTGGAAAAAACTTCTAGAGATAATATCTGTTGGAACAGACATAAAAAGCATTTAAATAAATATAATTTTTTAACATTTATTAATTTTTGTTATTTATTAGTTAAATTGCATTCTTTGTTACTAATTTTCAGTAACTTATTTACACTTTTTAGAATTTAAAAAGATTTTTTTTAATATATTATACTATGTATAACCTTAAATTCTAATAATTTTAAGGGATTAACTAATCTTTATACATTGTATATACTTACTTTTTTACCCCGTAATGAAATAAGATACGAAGATGGTCAGAAAAATATTTAAAAACAATATGAAATATTTTAAAAATTTAATTAAATTGTATTCGTTAGCGGTCCTGCAGTTGAGCTTCGTGATTTGGCCGCAAGAAGCCTCTAGTGTCGTGCGCATAGCCAATAACCACTTAACAATAAACTCCCGAAAGTTGTAGTTTTTGAGCTTTTATCGCAACATTTTTGGTATTATTTCTTAAAAGGGATCTTAAACTTTAAAATGAAAAATGATTGTATATTCTGTTCCCCGGATCTGGAAATTTGGGGAGGGGCGAGCAAGTGAGCACTGAGTCCACATATGGCCCATTGTGCATCCTCCCGTTGTGTAGGGATATCCACCACACCTCAGGCTGTCAACTAGAGATTTAAAATAGGTGATAAGGCTCCCGAGCGGGATCTCCGTGACATCGGCTGGTGTAAGCCAGTGCTCGCCCAACCAGCCACGTAATAGTTAATTGGAATATCTGTAAATATTTTAAGCTTATGTTAAAGCACGTCTCATATACCAATAAAAAAAACAAAACACAAAATTATTCAAAAACTATTCGGCAACAACATGTAGGTACTTACAACTTATCAAATTTTTACAAATTTTACTTGCCTTTTTTATTTTATTCGCAAATGCTTTTGCACGTGAGATCGTATGCACGATTTAAAGTAAACTGAGCAATCACTAGCACCACATGCAAGCGCTGTTAGTATTTTTTTCAATTGGCCATCTCTCCCTTACGGTTATCTTCCCCGGATTTACCCCATAGAAAACTCATTAATTTTTAAAAAATATGATAGTAATAGCAAATGTATAAAAAACTACCTACTATGGCCAAACTTATAAGAACGACATTGTAAATTCTATCAATTACATCTATTTTATTTTTCTTGTTGTTTACTTTTTTTACATTCTATTTATTATACCTTGACTACATTTGTAGTGTTACACCTATTTTACATAAAATCTTGTTAATTGGGTGATATGAAGCATTTTATTTAAAAGCAAATCGGTTTATATGAATAAACCGTTCATTAGTTATTTACGTATCAAGAGCGAAAAGTGATACAATATTGCTTGAAAGCAAGGCTTGGGCGCAATGTTGTCACTTTTGCTCGTAATACATACAACTTTTTACAATCACGTAAATAGTAGTTTACGTAACAAGTCCCGAAAGTGGTCTTTTACTAGACGAGCGGGCAAATTGCAGGGCGAGCCATAGGCGAGCCCTGCAAGCCTGCGAGTCCAGTAAAAGCACTTTTGGGGCGTATTACGTACGATATTTTTTTTAAAATGGGCATTGTTGTACCATAAACTTCATATTATTCAGTTTACATTTTTATAACAAGAACTCTTTATTAACTAATTTTAACATTTTTTTTAACAAACCTTGCTTGGGTGGCCGCCTTAACAATTTCATCTGATATAATTTCATCTTCCATTAATTCACAATCAAATGCATTATTTTAACTATCCATTTTATAATAAATTTCACGTTTTCTACTAAACGTCAAAATATGTCAAGTTATTTTATAGTTTTAAATATATACAAAACTCGGTTACCATAGAAACCAATTGACCGCTATCTTAGACTAACTATTTTATTGTTTTTTTCATTAAAGATAGGCCGTAAATAAATAAAAATGAGTCCGGTAAAAGCTTTTATTTCATCCTGTCCAGTAAATACACTTCCCTATAATCAATTTGGCGCCGGTAAGTAAAACATTACGGTATCAGGTACTGTAATGTGTTGCCTAGCAACGCTGCTCTGATTGCTTATGGGAAGACAATTACTTTTAATTTTTGACATTTAAAAATACTATAATAACTATAAAATAAAAATAAAATAATTAATTACTTACTTTTACATCCATATTTAAAAAGAAGTCAATGTTATTCAATTTTATATTAACAATTAAATCTTAATAATAAAAAAATTATTTGACAGTGACAGATGGCCCTAACTAATCAAGTTAGTCAAGTTACGAACTACTGTTAAAATTTTTATGAACTTATTAATTTATAAAAACAGAATGAAATAAAATATAATACGATACATGGTCGTTAGGTGTTATTACAGTACTCGTTTTTATTTCCGGACTTGGCTCCTACGTCGCCTCGTCCGTAAACTAACTCGTACTGTAATAAGTCACCTACCGACCTTGTAACGTATAATACTATTACCGGACTCATTTTGATTTTCTGGCCTTGTCCGAAAAAATGAGATTTTCTGACCTTAAAATAAACTTGAAAGTATTAATTTCTGGCCGGTTTTAAAAAATAAATATAAATGAGAAAATAGTTTATAAATTTATATATTTTCTGTAGAAATTTAAATAATGGATACCATTTTCTTGAAAATTACTTGTGATGGTAAAAGTCCTTGTCATTCTAGTTTTTGAATCAGGTATAATAATAATTATGAGAGAGACTTTATCTTCAACGTCTTTTACAGTCATTTTGACCAATTCATCGCGCCTGCATGCTCCCGCAATTCCAATAATCAGAACAACCTGTTTTAAAGTTTAAAAGAAAATTTACCTTTTTTAAAAAGATAAAAATCGTGTTATACCATAAAATAAACAGGTCATATTGTTTATTTTTTTTATTTTTCGGTCGGTAAATGTAAAGTCATCGCTTTTGCAGCATCTCTTATATCTGGAGGTGTGCACTCCAACTCCATATCACTATTATCGCTATTTCATTCCATAGTTATATAAGTAGTTTGAATAACTGTGGTAGAACTAAGACAAGATCTGTCAATATACACTGAGGTCCATAAATAACGGATAAATTCATTTTCTCCGTTAATCAGCGTGTAAAGGAAAAATCCTGAAACACGTCAATTTTTAAATTTAAAATGACACTTTATGACGCTAAAAAACCACCCCCACTTTAAACCCCATTCCAAGGGGTGACAGCACCCCATTTTTTCAAAGGGCATGTGATTCCTCGTTTCAAAGAGCATTTAATTGCCTATTCAGCGATGTAAAAAATTTTAGATTTCATTTTTGTATTTTCAAGAAAATTCAATATTTAATGCTGTAATAGGTAGTTACACTTAAATTTTATAATAATAAAATAATCTATACTTGATCCCTTCAAAAGATGGAATTCAAGGACGCGTGATCAGTGACTGGCCGGCGTAATCGTACGATGCCGCGCCTTCTAAACTGAAATAACGAAGGACAGTTTACACTGTCCTCATACCAGAGATAATATAAACTGTAGGCATCGAGGGTGGGTACTATTTTGTTGAGTGGTGTAAATCGGACTTGTGACGTTGTTGGGGAGAATGATATTCAAAGAGTGCGTGCCATTCACGTGATCATTCCATCTTTTGAACGGCTCGACTATAGTAGGCATGCTTGGTATATCAATACGACACTTGTCAGTGCTGTTTTTGTCACTTCTGAATAAAAAACTTCGCTTTAATTTATAGGATTTGTGTTGAATTGGATACCAGACAACTGAAATTATTTCTTAATTATAATTTTTTTAATATTATTGTAACGATCACTGTGTTCTTAAGATGTCCCGCTTAAGTGAGAAGGAAAGAATGGAAATTCTAATAATGCTGGGATGTGGTGAAAAAACCAGAACGAGGTATGTGAAATGTTTAACAATAAATATACTCAATATCACATTTCTCAATCTACTGTTAGTAGAATCGAAACCAAATTTCGTGAATTTGGAACAGTCAGAGATCTTCCTAGATCAGGCAGGAAACTGTTAATGGACGATGACATAAAATTGAATGTGTTATTAAATATCGAAGAAAATCCACACAAACCCACGAGACAAGTCGCCGCTGATAACGAAATAAGCAAAACTTCTGTGTTACGTCTTTTAAAATTAGAAAAATACCACCCTTATAAATTACAGTTGGTACAAGTACAAGAACTTTGCGAAGACGATTATGACCGTCGATTGCAGTTTTGTGAGATAATGGATAACAAGTTTAATGAAGATCCTCTGTTAAGAAGAAAAATAGTATTTTCTGACGAAGCTACTTTTTATTTAAATGGCACAGTGAATAGACAAAACTGTCAATATTGGAGTCAAGAAAATCCTCATTGGATGATGGAGGGCCACGCTCAATATCCCAGAAAAATAAGTGTTTGGGCTGGGATTATTAATAATAAAATAATTGGACCATATGTTTGAAGTTATACTTCCATTCATGCACTTGATTTGTGTGGGGTTAAATGGGAAAAATCATTACATATGTAATGGTGTGAGTAAGAGAGAGACAGAAACACATATAAGGTATATTGGTCGGTAAAAACAAAGATGAAATATTTACCACATGTTTAGTCATAACTATAAGTCCTTTAAATACCGTTTAAACATTCAGTACATTGAAAAGAGATAGATATACAAAAAACAGTCTGAGCTAATGTTTTGGAATATCATAGTGACGTATTACATTGTGTTTGACAGATTATTTTATAATTCTGTCACGTAAGTAAACATATAAAGTTTAGTATTTAATATTAATAATAATATTCAGTAATGAGTATTGTATTGTAGTCCATACTACCGTCACATGGTTGCATTATATCCTGCACTATGCTTTTGAGGTTGTTGGCTATATAAACAGAGTTTTTAAGAATAGTCGAAAAGTGCATTCCGAACAGACAATAGATAGAAAAATTACAATTCGGTAAGTATTCCAAATGGGTTCAATTTATGTACTCGGGGTTTTTGGGTTCGCTGAACACGAATATCATGATGTCGAAAGTCTCCGCGGCACTTGGTGCCTAGAGTATTTACCTCTTCTCCTGGTGTTTTATGTAAATTCTGTACAAAATTACACTTGGAACTCGGCTGTTTTTTGGGTCGCTGAATACGAATATGATAATGGCGATGGTGTCCGAAACACCTGGTACTTAAGATGGACCTCGTCTCCAGGAAATGTTATACAAATTTGATACAAAATGAGTGTGTACTCGGTACTAGGATATTTTTAAGGTCGCTGAACACGAATATCATGTAATGATTTTGCTAAATCATTCGCATAAAAATTTATGAATCCGGGCTCGTGCATAGAAGTATAACTTCTGCCGGCAGTCCCACTGACCGCCACACCCTTTTTTTTTGACAACACATTAAACGGACAACGCTATTTGGAGTTTTTGACTAACTTCTTAGTTCCGGCATTGAAGAGATTTTTCCCTGAGGCTGATAACCCTAACGAATTAGATAAGGACCTCTGGTATTGGCAAGACGGAGCTCCACCACATTATGTTCGTGAAGTTCGAGATTATCTCGATCAAGTGTTTCCAAACCGATGGATTGGTAGACGTGGTGCAATAGAGTGGCCACCTCATTCTCCTGATATGACACTACTCGATAACTTTTTGTGGGGTTATCTCAAATCAAAAGTGTATTTTAACAGTCCGAAAACCAATGACAATTTAAAAACCAGTATTAGAGGAGAAATTAAAAGAATCTCTCAAGAAATGTTACAAAATGTTACTGATGAATTTCAACAACGTACTTATTACTGTCAATAAGTAAACCACTATCAGTTCGAACACCTGCCATGAAAATTACTTAATATCCTGTTACCTGTTACGTTTCAAGTACATTTTAAGTAACACATTCCACATTGCTGAATAGGCAATTAATAGTATATTACACACCGAGGTGGAAAGTGTTTCATTACTGTCGAGAGATGAGATAACTGACTGAGGCGCGTAGCGCCGAAGTCAGTTACATCTCGAGACAGTAGGAAACTTTCTACTGAGGTTTGTATACTATTTTATTCACAATCAATTGTTTCAGAAAATAATTTAAAAATAACAATTTATAAACTATGTATATTTCTAAAATACCTAGTATTCTCGTATGTCCTAAATAATCAATAATTGTCTTCTTCTTATTATTTAATATTTATTGGTATTAAGGTATTTTAACAAAATGAAATAAAAGGTAACTTAGACTAAGGTAGGTAGATATACCTTGTAATTAATTATTATTAATATTAATAGTAACATTGGCATTATTATTGCATTTATTAGCAATGAACAATTATATGATTAGTTTAATGGAATAATTAGAGAGTTGTCCGAGTTAAAATTAAGAAGCTTAGTAAATAATAATAAAAAAGAAGAAGAATGACAGGTCGGGAAGTGGCCATTTCCCGACCTAGGTCGGGAAGTGCTACTGTATAAAAAAGTTTTACTTTCTAACTTTTGAAATGTCGATAATGGTTACATTACATATGTGATTGTGAATAAATGCTTTTTCAAACGAGGTATCACATGACTACTCATGCCATTTAAAAAAATGGGGTGCTGGGGTTTGAAGGGGGGTGGTTTTTAGCGTCATAAAGTGTCATTTTAAATTTAAAAATTGACGTGTTTCAGGATTTTTCCTTTTCACGCTTATTAACGGAGAAAATGAATTTATCCGTTATTTTTGGACCTCACAGTATATCGTTTGTAGTGTGTTTTATTGTTGTCATAGGCAGCGAGCGTTTTCTAGTTTTTATCGCGCGGCGAGCGAAAAGTAAAGTCTCCTCAATAAAGGTCAACTTTTCGTTGAAAATAGCTAGCGCAGAAGCATACTTTTTAATAAGATTGTAAAAATAGTATATTGTCTGGCAAGGGGTGAAACAAGACGATTTCTGACTAGGGCGAGAGTTGACTGCCCGAGCGAAGTGAGGGCTGTCTTCGCCCGGTTTAGTAAACGAAATAAAAGCACAACGGCTCAGATGGGCTTGACACGTACAGAGATCGCCAAACGAACGTCTTATCAAGAGGATATGGGAGGAGAACCCAGTAGGAAAGAGACCTTTAGGAAGACCAAGGCTCAGATGGAGAGAGAATATCAGAGAGGATGCAAAAGTCTTAGGAGTACGGAGTACGGGACTGGAAGGAGGCGATGTTGGACAGGGATAGGTGGAGGCAAGTCGTAGACCGGGCGAAATCGTCTTTGTTTCATCCCGTGCCACACACTATATTTTTCATATCACATGCATTGAAACAGCGAGTTTTGATCTCTGTCGCCAATTAAAGTAAGACTATTTTAGACAAATAGCGTAGTAATATCTTAACAACGATTTGACGACAGCTGTCAGACGATTATGATTTTATTCGCTTTTGTTTTTTACAAATGCGATTCTGACAGTTTTGAAATAAAGACATAAATAATAAATAAATGAATGTACCGGGCAGAAATACCGCTGTTTCCCCCCTAGGGCAGAAAAAACTGTCAGATTTTGACTGACAGTTGCATTGGTCTGAAATTGTCTGGTTTTGACTGACAAAACAGGGATCAAAACAAGCTGTTTTAATGCATGTGATATAAAAAAATAATTATATGTATGTATTATGATAAAAAAATAGACATAACAATTTATTCCGACGGATATTCATTGTAAAAAATCTAAATTATTTAAAATTTTGTCATACTTGAATAAGATTGGCAACAGTAAAAATTAGGTTATATGTAAAGCAAATGTATTTATATCAGCTAAGCTGCTAAAAATAACACCATTGATATATAAATTTCTTAATAAGAAACTAATTACAGCGACTAAGTAAATTTATATCACGACGACGTTAGGTGCACATCACTCGTCTGGCGCCAATTCAACCGGCGCCTCTATCTTTTGAATGATTGGAGATAACCGCCCAAAATAAAAGATCGGAACAGAATAATACTGATTACACACCTACGATATTTAGGTAATACCAAGAACTAACCGGGGCTAATATCTACCGGAAATTTAATTTGAAAGATGTAGGAGATTAATTTATCTCTAAACAGATGTAAATGCCGGTTTTATAATTGAAAGAAATCGACACAATTGATTTATAAAATTGTATAACTATCAGATCAATTTGGAAGAAGAAGAAATGGTTTTAAGAAGTAGTAGTAGTTTCTAATTCTACACGCCATAACTTTACAAGCATTTGTAGCATTCCAAAAAAACGCTACCTTTAATTTCAAGTTATTTAGAATTTTTTTTTTGACTTCTGACTGTGCAACCAAATACATATTTTCGTTTTACTTAGTATATTTTTGGGTTTTAAGTTGGCAAAAATGGCATTAGATATCAAAGATCAAAGAATATTATTATTCTAACGCTTTATAAGTTTTTGAAAAACATTTTCAAAGACAATGACCGTTCAACTCAGAAGAAACAACTACTTCCTGGGCTATATGCACCAACGGATATTGGATTACACTACAAAGACAAACGGGGTTGGCATATCTAAAATAGATAATTTAAAGGGACAACATAACTTGTAGACCGGTTTCGGTGTATTTGCACCTCGTCAGTACAAGGTATATGTTACTCGTCAGCGAGCTTAAAGCCTAATCGCTGACTAAAGACTACACTAAAATCACAATCAATATATATCTTTCAATAACCGGTCTACAAGTTATGTTGTCCCTTCTAACTGCAAACCAGAATGGTTGGTTTAAATTATCTATTTTAGATATGCCAACCCCGTTTGACTTTGAAGTGTAATCCAATATCCGTTGGGGCATATAGCCAGGAAGTAGTTGTTTCTTCTTAGTTGAACGGTCATTGTCTTTGAAAATGTTTTTCAAAAACTTATAAAGCGTTAGAATAATAAAATTCTTTGATCTTTGATATCTATTGATAACACGCTTTATTAAATACGACAATGATACAGTTTTCTGTAATAATACTTTTATAGTATCAAGACGTGAGTCGCCTTGTTGTCAAGTCGAATTTTGGTTTGCCGTTAGAGGTAAAGATGTCACTACTATCACATCTTTTACACTTTCGTTATTGAAAGATATATATATTGATTGTGATTTTAGTGTAGTCTTTAGTCAGCGATTATGCTTTAAGCTCGCTGACGGATAACATATACCTTGTACTGACGAGGTGCAAATACACCGAAACCGGTCTACAAGTTATGTTGTCCCTTCTAACTGCAAACCAGAATGGTTGGTTTAAATTATCTATTTTAGAAATGCCAACCCCGTTTGACTTTGAAGTGTAATCCAATATCCGTTGGGGCATATAGCCCAGGAAGTAGTTGTTTCTTCTTAGTTGAACGGTCATTGTCTTTGAAAATGTTTTTCAAAAACTTATAAAGCGTTAGAATAATAATATTCTTTGATCTTTGATATCTATTGATAACACGCTTTATTAAATACGACAATGATACAGTTTTCTGTAATAACACTTTTAAAAATGGCATTGTTAGTCTTTCGAATATACAAGATTCAAACTTATGGTTTTTGGTTGGTTAGTCGATTCGAAACAACTCGAAAACGTTCGATTCCTTTGAGAGCAAGGTACTTAAGCCAACATCACGTACCCAAGATAAAAATCCGCACAGACTGACGATCCGGCCTTGGCCGGAGAAATTGCGATCAACCCTAGAACGGGATCGTACTAATGGCGACTTTGGGATTTTGATCTGATTTAATCTGCCGGCTGTTTTCTGGTTTAGTTGGTATTTGACAAGTTGGCACTTGTTTAGTGTTGCATATCCAACTATGACTTGGATTATTCTGTTGGAGAGGTATGAATGAATTTATTGTATGGCTGAAATGGGAAATTGGATGTCAATTAACTTTCTGATAAGGTCAGCATGCCAAACCTTGTCGAAGGCCTTTTGGACATCCATAAATATAGCAGAGACGACGACTTTTCTCTAATGACTTTTTCTAAAATTTATACATTATCCCAGAGGCTCCTTAATAACTTAATCTCTTGATAAGAGACAATAAACTGGTAGTCGAGTTCGACAGTCCTCTTAATCCCTAAAAGTGAAATTCACCTGATACGTTTGCAATAGGGTTGTGGACTATTTTTGGGAAAGTGTTTAAAACCATGCATAAGTACCAAATATAGCCCAAACTATTTATTATTATTTTTTTACTACAACTAATACCTTTAAAATAAGTTAATTAAAATTCCATTTCAAATTTCGCGCCAAAACGTGGATACCTGTGAAGCCCGCTGTGACGTCACTTGTTCCTAACCATTGTCAAAGTTTTATGTAATAGAAAGTTATTTCGTAGTTTTGTGTTAATAAGATAATCCATCTTATTATAAATGTTGTGCGGTGCCGCAGTGTGAAAGTACTACTATTAAAACAACTGAAAAACTATTTATTCAAGTTCCACGTACAAAAACGATGCGGAAAATTTAGCTTCAACTAGCCTGTCGGAATCCGGCACTTTATGTACCGGGCAAATTTTGCACTTAACTGTGCACAATTTTACATCTCGACGAAGTTGAACATATCACACAGCATCGTCTCCATATGACTGCCTCGAGGAAGTAAAACGAAATGAAACAATTTGTTAAAAAGATAAAACATAACCTCCAAAGCATATTATTTTATTTTATTATATTCAATTTAACTTTTCGAGTTTACAAATCCCTACGATTACTATTATAATGTATCCTGAGTATATTAGTTACATGGAAGTCTTCACATTTCTGAATTCAGCAGAGCAGAAGTTACTATTTGTTGCGAAGAAATTAGCCACCGTAACGCAACAATTCTTGGCAAATTTGAACTATCTGCCTTAATATATCCACTTTACATTATGGGAAAACCTTTAGAAATTGATTCAAAAAGATAATTGTTTAAATTTCGAAGAAATTTCACGGGAATCACAGTAATAATATTATCCAAATATCAACAAACACCATATTACTTGACAGCGAAAATTCTTGTTTGGCAACAAGTGACGTCGCACATTTTGATTGGTGTTCATTGTCACTTGACTTGAGAGTGAAATATTTAATTACATTTTATTAAATAAAAAATTAATCCCTTGTTTATTGAAGAAAATATTGTGTTTTTTATTATTTTTATTATAGAAACTAACTTTTCCTGGTAAAATTATATACTTATTTGAGTACAGTCCACATCCCTATTGTGGTCAAAACTGTAAAATTTGTTAACACCGTTAACATACTCGACCTTCTATTTCCAAAATTAAAGAAGGTGTTACTGTTACTTACTATTTATTTGAAGTTTGTTAATACAATACCAAAGATAATTTTTTCTTTCCTCTGCCTGAATATCAACTTCCCACTCATCAACAATAACTAAAAAACTAGTGTGGCAGTCAGTGAGACTGCCGGCTGAAGTTATACTTTTATGCACGCGCATGGATTCATAAATTTGTATGCGAATGATTTAGCAAAATCATTATATGATATTCGTGCTAAGCGACCCCAAAAACCTCCTAGTACCGTGTGCACACTCTTTTTTATCGAATTTGCATAAAATTCCTGGAGACGAGGTCCGTATTAAGCACCAGGTGTTTCGAAGACCATCGCCATTATTATAATCGTATTTAGCGACTCAAAAAACCGCCGAGTACAAAGTGTGCACTGATTTCGTACAGAATTTACATGAAACCCCAGGAGAAGAGGTCAAAACCCTAGGCATCAAGTGCCGCGGAGACTTTCGACATCATGATATTCATGTTCAGCGACTCCAAAAACCTCAAGCATATAAATTGAAACCATTTTCAGCAATACTTACCGAGTTGTAAGTTTTCTCTCTATTGTCTGTTCGGAATGTTCTTTTTGAATGCAGAAATGCAATTTCCCATTTTTACATTATAAAAAATAGCAACAAATTTCCTGATACTCTAACAAATCCATTGCAAAAAAAGCATTCCGATCCATCCTATGTTACAAAATTCGGAGGTTTTAGTGCTTTATTTCCTCGACTATTCGTAAAAACTCTGTTTATGTAGCCAAGAACCTTAAATGCATAGAGCAGAATATACTGCAACCATGTGACGGTATTTTAGACTACAATACAATACTCATTACTGAATATTATTATAAATATAAAATGCTAAACTTGCTAAATGTATACTTACGTGACAGAATTATATCACTATGATATTCATACATTAGTTTAGACTGTTTTTTGTATATCTATCCCTTTTCATTGTACTGATTGTTGAAACGGTATTCAAAGGACTTATAGTTATGACTAATAACATGTGGTAAATATTTCATCTTTGTTTTTACCGACCAATATACCTTATAAGTGTTTCTGTCTCTCTTTTACTCACACCATTACATATGTAATGATTTTCCCATTTAACTGTACACAAATCTTTTCCACCAAGTGCACGAATAGAAGTATAACTTCAAAAAGTACTAAAAACTAAGTTATAAATAATAAAGATAAGTTTACTCACAAGAAATCATATTAAAAATAAACATATATTTTCTGTTACTTTACTTTATTTTATTTATTCATTCAATTCTTTACAGTATAAGTCTCTAATTCACACAAATTTCCAATAAAATATTTTATATGACTAAGTAGTAGAGTAATTAAAATATGACCTTGACGTATCCGACTCATTCATAACCTTTCCTTACGTTAATAAACATTCAAATTTCAATTATAGCGCCGCAAATCGTTTGATTAGATATTCAATCATATAAAATGATATTACTCACTGTAAATTTCTGCTAGTCTATAATTTAACAGAAACCACACTGGAGCCGACATTATTTTTAGAAAAAAAATCGTCGTTTTTGTTTAGAGAGTTACTTATGTTACAGTTCGTTAATTTATTTTAGTGAATAATTTCTTCCGAGAAACTTTGTACAATATTTCATTAAACTAGTTGAATCATTTCCTGTTTCGCAAATAACGATTTAATTAATTTAGACTGTTTCTTTTTTAGTAAATATGTACCTACTTGTCGTAATATCAAATAAACTATTTTAGTTTCAGGGAATATACCTAATTTTAGAATACATACATGATGAAAGACACATCATGTACTCGTGTATCGCACAATTATTCACAGATGTATTGAAATTCTTGCTCGTGGTTTTTACTCTTGTTTACGATTCATACAATAAAATTTTTCAATAGTGAATAGGTTTTCTGAGATTTTTTAGATATTCACCAGTTTGTTTAAAAATTTGTAGGATTTGTCACGATAGATGTTTGTAATGGAACTTCGGGATTGATTTTAGTATGCTTCGTAACACAACTTGTAACTACACTTTTTTGAACGAACTCGAAGTTTTTTATGTATTTATCTATACTAATATTATAAAGAGGAAAGGTTTGATTTTTTGTTTGTTTGTTTGAAATGAATAGGCTCCGAAACTACTGGACCGATTTCAAAAATTCTTTTACCGTTGGCAAGCTACACTATTCCCGAGTGACATGGGCTATGTTTCATTTTAAAAAAAATTAAATGAAAATAGAAAAACTAACGGACAAATAAACAAATTATTCAAACAATAATTATAAAAATAGTCTATCAAATAAATACAAAAAAATCTAGTGTGGCAGTCAGTGGGACTGCCGGCAGAAGTTATACTTCTATGCACGCGCAAGGATTCATAAATTTGTATGCAAATGATTTAGCAAACTTATTATATAATATTCGTGGTAAGCGACTCCAAAAACCTCAAAGTACCGTGTGCACACTCTTTTTGTATCGAATTTGCATAAAATTCCTGGATTCGAGGTCCGTCTTAAGCACCAGGTGTTTCGAACACCATCGCTATTATTATAATCGTATTTAGCGACTCAAAAAAACCACCGAGTACCAAGTGTGCACTGATTTCGTACAGAATTTACATAAAACCCCAGGAGAAGAGGTAAATACCTTAGACACCAAGTGCCGCGGAGACTTTTGGAATCGTGATATTAGTGTTCAGCGACTCCAAAAACCCCGAGTATATAAATTGAACCCATTTTCAGCAATACTTACCGAGTTGTAAGTTTTCTCTCTATTATCTGTTCGGAATGTACTTTTCGAATGCAGAAATGCAATTTCCATTTTTACATTATAAAATATAGGTAGCGACAAATTTCATGATACTTTAACGAATCCAATGCAAAAAAACGCATTCCGATCCATCCTACGTTACAAAATTCGGAGGTTTTGGTGCTTTATTTCCTCGACTATTCGTAAAAACTCTGTTTATGTATCCAACAACCTTAAAAGCATGGAGCAAAATATACTGCAACCATGTGACGGTATTTTAGACTACAATACAATACTCATTACTGAATATTATTAATAATATAAAATGCTAATCTTTATATGTATACTTACGTGACAGAATTATAAAATAATCTGTCAAATAATCATGTGGTCCGTCACTATGATATTCATACATTATTAGTTCAGACAGTTTTTTGTATATCTATCCCTTTTCAATGTACTGAATGTTTAAACGGTATTCAAAGGACTTATAGTTATGACTAATAACATGTGGTATATATTTTATCTTTGTTTTTACCGACCAATATACTTTATAAGTGTTTCTGTCTCTCTCTTACTCACACCATTACATATGTAATGATTTTTCCCATTTAACTCTACACAATCTTTTTCTACAGAGTGTACGAATAGAAGTATAACTTCAAAAATAGGGATCCTTACTAAAATGCCATTAATGTAACCAAAAATGACCTTAAAATCCTTACATCGCGTGCGCTGAGAATACTATTGATTATAGAATAAAATAATGTACTACGATTTTGAAGAATATATAAATATCTACAAAAAATGCCGCGACAGCATATATGTCTAACTGTTATAGTTACGTCACAATAACTTATTTTTAATTTTTTAAAAGTTTTTATCTTGGTATTAATCCTTATCAAAATAACTTATTTCATAATCACGACAGATATCCCAAATTTAGCATGTGCAATGGGACGAGGCTACTTATAAAGGAATTAAAGGACAATTAAGTTGTAGCAACCGATATAACTGAACCACCAGCTGGTCAACTAGCTCATACACTGAGGATACCGATGATCCCAACTGATCTACCAAATCCATTTAAACCGCTTCAATTTCCTATCAAAACATCTTTCGCTTTTACTAATAATAAGTCTTAAGGTCAAACCTTCCAAATAGTAGGGATCGGTTTTCCTCATGGCCAACCGCCTAAGGCGGGTCGGAGCACCTGAAAATCAATTTATTTTGCTGCCAGAAAATAAAACAACATGTAATATTGTTTACAGGGAAGCGTTGACCCAATAAATTTAATGGCTTTTGTTATTTTTCTTTATTTCCCGTGCAAAGCCGGGGCGGGCTGCTAGTTCTTAATAATTACAAGTAACACAACTTACATTAAATATATATAAAAATTGAGCAGTATGAAACGGTTGAATTCTAAATGTCTAATCTTCCCTATATATTTCTGGTCCCTTTTATACATTGAGATAACAAAACAGATAGTTATATTAAGTGACTCTCGTTGATTATCTTATGAAATATAAACTTCAAAAAAATTATTTCTTATTATCTGTTGTTGAAATATTTATGCATCCGATAATCTCTAAGTGTGGAAGGTATTAATTACAGTTAAAATGACTTCAGGTGCCAACCCAATAGGCTAATAAACATAAATCATCTGACAGGGTGTGTGCTACATTACATGTTTTTAGGATTATTTTAGAAGTTAAAACTTCTTTTGGTAGGTTTAATATAGGTTGGTTTAAAAGTTTTGAGAAATTCGTTTTTCGATCAGCTTGAACACACTTAGGTATTCCAAAGATCCTTCAGTAATTTAATCTCTGTAATGAATTTCTGTTCCACAGTTGTATGTATGTATGTATGGTGTTAGGAGTGACAGATACACTGCGACCTATAAGATCTATTGTGTCCCCCTCTTCTTGCTATATTTCTGATGGTTCCTCAGACTTATAGCAGCTCTTCTAGTCCTATCTTCCTTAAAAAGTTTAGGATATCATTGGGTTTTAAATTAGGTAGTTCTTCCCTTTCTATTTCATATGACCCTAGGTATTTGACCCTAGAATTACTTAATGCCATGCATTCTGAAAGTATATGTATTGAGGTTTCGTCCTCTACCTCACAGAATCTGCAGTTTGCTTCATCTACTAATCCTAGTTTCTTCATATGTCCTCTTAATCGACAGTGACCGGTTAGTATTCCTGTTATAATTCGGAGGTTTTTCTTACTTAGGTTAAGACAGCTGTGAGATCTCTTCTGGTTATAGTTTCCCAGGAGCGTCTTCGATTGTCTTAGTCCTTCTAGATCATTCCAGTACTTGGATTTTTCGCTATCCATTTTTTTCTTTAGTTTTTCTAGGATTGTACTACTGCTGATCCCACATGATGGTTCTGGTCCCAGGTATGGGGTTTCAGCTCCTTTTTTTGCCAGCTTGTCTGCTGTTTCATTTCCTTCTATTCCTACGTGTCCTGGAACCCATAGGAGGGTAACAGTGTTATTCTGTCCTAGTTCATTTAATTTGCCTAGGCATTCCCAACCCATCTTTGAATTGATTGTATCTGAGTTCAGAGCTTTGATGGCTGCTTGACTATCTGACATGATTACAATCTTCTGTCTACGATAGTTCCTTTCAATGTTAAATTCTATACATCTTTCGATGGCACGAATTTCCGCTTGAAAGATGCTTGGGTACGTACCCAAGCTTTCTGAGTATTTGGTTCTAGGTCCAAACACCCCTGCTCCTGTTCCTTTATCTGTCTTGGAGCCGTCCGTATACCATTTTATGGCGTTTTGGCTTAGCCCCAATATGGTGTTTTCGTCCCATTCAGATTTGCTTCCCAGTTTAGTGGTAAATTTCCTTACAAAGTTAAATTTCTTTGGCATGTCATCTTGGGGCATTTCCGAAGTTTGATCAAGTTGAAGTGATCGAGGTTTTTCCTTGATTATTCCTTCTTTGATCATTCTATACATTGTTATCTTCCTAGCATTTTCTACTTGAATATGCAGTGGCGAAAGATTTAGTATTACTTCCATTGCAGCAGTGGAACATGTTCTCATTGCTCCAGTGATACATGCACAGGCTAGTCTCTGAATCTTTGAGAGGTTTGTCCTCGTAGTGATCAGATTAGCTCTTGTGCCCCAAGCTACTGCCCCATATGTGATGATAGGTCTCACTATTGCTGTGTACATCCATTGCAATGTCTTTGGGTTACAGCCCCAATTTTTCCCAGCAATGTTTCTGCACACCATAAGGGCTTTTGTAGCTTTGTTTATTATTTCGTTTTCGTGTTTGTTCCAGAGTAACTTATTATCTAGGATTAGCCCTAGATATTTGACCTCTGTCTTCCACTCAACGGTATTTGCACCTATTTTTATAGTTTTTAGTTTAGGTTTCTTTTTCCTTGTAAAGGCTACTAACGTGGTCTTGGTGGGGTTGATATTAAGTCCCACTGAATCACACCACTGCTTTGCTGTGTTCAGTCCTCTTTGCACTATGTCGCAGAGGACGTTTTCATATTTCCCTCTTGCGAGGATAACTACGTCATCAGAGTAACCCTGGCAAGGTATACCTAATTCGGTCAATTGCCAGAGTAAACTGTCTACGGTGAGGCTCCACATAAGTGGGGATGCAACTCCCCCTTGCGGACAACCTCTGGTCGTATTGATGGAGATAGTGTCTTGGCCTACCTTCATTTCTGCGATTCTTGTAGACAGTAATTGCGACAACCAGGTGGAAGTCGTTCTATCTACTCCTCTATCACTGAGTGCTCTTTTGACAGCCTCGTGTGGAGTATTGTCAAAAGCCCCCTCTATGTCTAGAAAGGCACATACCACGGTTTCTTTTGTGTTTAGAGCGTCTTGGATTTCGTCAGTCAATTGTATCAACGCGGTCTCCGTAGATTTGCCCGTTTGATATGCATGCTGACGAGGGTGCAGTGGCACTGTTCCACAGTTGCAATAGCTTCTTCATATGACGAAAAACTCTTTCACAAAGAAATTATTTCAAGTTTCTGAAGAGGTAATAGTCGAAGAGAGCCAAACCTGGTGAATCCGGTGGGTGTTCAAGCAATTTGCAATTTAATTCGTTTAATTTAACCATCGTCAACAAACTTGCTTAAACACGTGCGTTGTCTTGTTGAAAAATGATTGTTTTCTGCTGTAAACCGGGTTTTTTTACGATTCTTTTAATTCAACAGGTCCAAAAGGTAGCAATAATATTCAAATTTAATTGTTCCACCTTTTTTAAGATAATCAATCAACAAATACGTTCTGATTTCAGTTTGGGATCATGATGGTAGATTCAAGTCTAATCCATAGTTATAAAATGACGAACAAAATCGGTTTAATTCTGTTTAAAACGCTCAATTCAATGGGACTCAGTATTAACCCCACCAAGACCAGGTTAGTAGCGTTTACAAGGAAAAACTTCAAAAACTGTCAAAAAAAGGTAAAATATCGTTGAGTGGAAAACAGAGGTTAAATATCTGGGGCTAAACCTAGATGACATGTTACTCTGGAACAAACTCGAAAACGAAATAATGCACAAAGCTACAAAAGCCCTCATGGTGTGCAGAAACATTGCTGGGAAAAATTGGGGCTGTAACCCAAAAACATTGGAATGGTGAGACCAATCATCACCTATGGGCTTGGGGCACGAGAGCTAATCTGATCACTACGAGGACAAACCTCTCGAAGATTTAGAGACTAGCCTGTGCATGTATCACTGGAGCAAAGAGAACATGCCCCACTGCTGCAATGAAAGTAATCCTAAATCTCTCGCCACTGCATATTCAATTAGAAAATGCTACGAAAAAAACAATATGGCCAAAGAAGGACTAATCAAGGAAAGACCAATCACTTCAACTTTATCAAACTTGAGAATTACCCCAAGATGACATGCCAAAGAAATTTAACTTTGTAAGAAAATTTACCATAATACTGGGAAATAAATATGAATAAAATAAAAACACCATATTGGGGCTAAGCCAAAATGCCATGAAATTGTTAACGGATGGCTATAAAACAGATAAAGGAGCAGAGGTTTTTGGACCTAGAACCAAATACTCAAGAAGCCTGGGTACGTACCCAAACATCTTTCAAGCTGAAATCCGTTCCATCGAAAGATGTATAGAATTTAATATTGAAAGGCACTATCGTTGACAAAAGATTGTAATCATGTCAGATAGTCAAGCAGCCATCAAAGCTCTGAACTCACATACAATCAGTTCAAAGATAGTCTGGGAATGCCTAGGCAAATTAAATGAACTAGGACAGAATAACACTGTTACCCTCCTATGGGTTCCACGACACATGGGAATAGAAGGAAACGAAACAGCAGACAAGCTGGCAAAGGAAGGGGCTGAAACCCCATACCTAGGACCAGAAGAATCCTGTGAAATCAGCAGTAGTACAATCTTAGAAATACTAAGGAAAAAAATAGCGAAAAATCCAAGTACTGGAATGATCTAGAAGGACTAATACAATCGAAGACGCTCCTGGAAGCTACAACCAGAAGAGATCTCTTAGCTGTCTTAACCTTAGTAAGAATAATCTCCGTATTATAACAGGAATACTAACGGGGCACTGCCGATTAAGAAGACACATGAAGAAACTAGGATTGGCAGATGAAGCAAAGTGCAGATTCTGTGAGGTAGAGGATGAAACCTCAATACACATACTCTCAGAATGTATTATATTACGTAATTCTAGGGTCAAAAACCTAGGGTAATACCTAACTCAAAACCCAACGATATCCTTAACTTTCTAAGGAAAATAGAACTAGAAGAGCTGCTATAAGTCTGAGGAAATCATCAGAAATATAGCAAGAAAAGGGGGACACAATAGATCTTATGGGTCGCATTTGTATCTGTTACCCCTGACTTGCTCATACATACAATAAAAAACGCTCAAAATTAAGCTGGAAATTTGTTTTCGTTTCAGTTTTTGTTGAATTGTTAACGAATGGAGTACTAACTTTCCAAACAGCTTTTTCATATTTAATTGTTCGTGTAAAATATTGAGTACTCGTTCATCTGAGATGCCTGTGGTATCAGGTATTCCACGCTTAGTCAAACTTGGATCTTTACAAAAAATGATTTCTAGTGTTGTTGCACATTTTTCGACGCTTGTCGTTAAAACTTTAAAACCCATCGGTGCACAGTTGGAAATAAAGGAGCAGATTCCTTTAACACTTCTACCATTTTTGTATGAATTTCTGTTGTTGAGAAACCTTCCAAAACAAAGAATTTTATCACTGCACGATATTCCTTTTTTCCATTGTAATAAAATATACTGGCACGTCAACATCAAATGGCTTGTAAACAAATAATAAATTGACAAATCAAAATATAATTTTTTGTGTATTCAAATGGAATATGAAATATTTGATTGCTCTACTGGTTAATAGGCGTTGCTTTCAAAACTTTTCAACCGACTATTACATATCAAGAGTAATATAAAAATCTAGGTATAGTTCAGTAAAATTATACATATTACTTATCGTAATTAGCGACAGGTTCTCATAGTAAAAAACAGTTGTATTTTAGTGTAGTGAGTAAGCCTTTTTAAATGATTTAATTTTTAAAGTTAATACTTCTATTCGTGCACTCGGCGGAAAAGATTTGTGTGGGGTTAAATGTTAAAAATCATTACATATGTAATGGTGTGAGTAAGAGAGAGACAGAAACACATATAAGGTATATTGGTCGGTAAAAACAAAGATGAAATATTTACCACATGTTTAGTCATAACTATAAGTGCTTTAAATAACGTTTAAACATTCAGTACATTGAAAAGAGATAGGTATACAACAGACAGTCTGAGCTAATGTTTTCAATATCATAGTGACGTATCATATTGTGTTTGACAGATTATTTTATAATTCTATCACGTATGTATAAGTACATATAAAGTTTAGTATTTTATATTAATGATATTGTAACGGGATAACCGTAAAGGAAGGGACCTTAATGGGAAGTTTAGAACCAGTAATGGCCATAATTCACAAAATAACTGTTACGGAAACAGATGAGACCAACGAAATTGAACAATTAATGACAAAGAGGGGTTTAATTTTGTCATTAATTGTTCAATTTCACGGTTATCCCGTTACAATATTAATAATAATATTCAGTAATGAGTATTGTAATGTAGTCCATAGTACCGTCACATGGTTGCATTATATCCTGCACTATGCCTTTGAAGTTGTTGGCTACATAAACAGAGTTTTTAAGAATAGTCGAAAAGTGCATTCCGAACAGACAATAGATAGAAAAATTACAACTCGGTAAATGAATGAAATTGAATCCGGTAATGGACTGTATCAGTTTCGAGTAATGCCATTTGGACTTTGCAACGCTCCTGCTACATTCGAACGTCTAATGGAACTAGATCTTCGAGGACTCACATGGAAGACAGACATGCCTGGTCTACCTCGACGACATAATTATAATGGAAAAAACGTTTGACGAACATCTATCAAATTTAAAAGACATCTTTAGCAGGCTGAGGAATGCCAATTTGCAGTTGAATCCCAAGAAATGTATCCTCTTCCAACCTGAGGTCAACTTCCTAGGGCACGACGTATCCTCGAAGAGAATTGCTACTGATCCAGACAAAATTAAGGCAGTACGATAGCGGCCAATACCTAAAGACAAGCATGAAATAAGAAGTTTCCTTGGACTTTGCAGTTACTATCGTCAATTCGTAAAGGACTTTAAAAGATAGCAATTTATGTACTCGGGATTTTTGGGGTCGCTGAACACGAATATCATGATGTCGAAAGTCTCCGCGGCTTTTGGTGTCTAGAGTATTTACCTCTTCTTCTTCTGGGGTTTTATGTAAATTCTGTACAAAATTACACTTGGAACTCGGTGGTTTTTTGGGTTGCTGAATACGAATATGAAATGGCGATGGTGTCCGAAATACCTGATGCTTAAGACGGACCTCGTCTCCAGAAGTTTTATGCAAATTCGATACAAAAAGAGTGTGCACTCGGTACTAGGAGGTTTTTGGGGTCGCTAACCACGAATATCATATAATGATTTTGCCAAATCATTTGCATACAGATTTATAAATCCGGGCGCGTGCATAGAAGTATAACTTCTGCAGCAGTCCCACTGACTGCCACACCCTTTTTTTTTGAAAAGAAACATTTAAGAACAATTTATTGTGCAAAAATATGATAAAAGATTATTTAAAGACTATTATTAATAAGTATTTCAATCCATTTTTCTTTAATAACAATCAAATATATGGCATAAGATAATCCGTTTATCATTTGTTTAAATAATTGCAACAATTTTGCACTAAATTGACAATATCTCTGGATCTAATGGTTGAATTTTAATTTTTTTTAAAGTTTAGTTAATTGTTTTTTTTTTCATAAGGAATCAGAATAATTTGGAAAAAATACTTATCTTTCTTATTTTTATAGTTGCAGCCATTAAAGTAATTAAACTATTAATAACAATTTTCCTGACGATTAGTCGAACGGATACCCTCAAAATTCAGAAGGTCAAAATACATACAAACCACTTGGGTAAAGCCACCACCATAAAATGTTAACAAAAACGCTCCTGGCGCCCGTACTGTATCAATTGTTTTCAAATTTTTAACATTCGGTTACAGTATAAGTGGGTTTTTATAAAAAAATATAGTGTGTGTATTTTGCACTTATAGTAATTATTTAATTAAGAACGTAGATGTGATATAAGGAGTATTTACCCGACGTTAATTAAAGGTCTATTAAAACTTTACTCAATTAATTTTATTTAGAATAATTATTATCGAAAATGTCTATACCGGAGATTATGATCAATACCGCTCAAAGGTTACTTTCAAAAGATCTTTGTCGAGGAATTCGTATTTCTTTCTATGAGTGGATGACCTGATCGGAATGAATTAATTCATGAATGGACATGGATGGACCACATTCTCATGGGTAACAAGTTTGTGCATACCACTAGAATTACTCACTCAAAGGTATCTGCGTCCGCATATTTTTATCTTATTTAGTTTGGCTTAAACTATTTGAATCTGTGTTACTATTAAAAAATTAATAATAGTAGGTAGGTGTGTATCTACTTAGATTCTATTAGATTTTTAAGAACAGTGAGACACATTCCAAGTAATGTTCGAAAATGATTTAATAACATTTTATTACGATTTTGTTGGTGAAAATCATACAATAATAAATGTACTAAAAGTAATTTAATTAGATAAAAAAATTCATAAAAAAATCAATTATAGGTATGTTCGTTAACAATAATGTTTAACAATAAAATAATGATTAATCAAAGAAGACTTACTATAGAAGTTTGTATGCTATTTCATTGTAATAAATAATAGTTTAAAAAACTGAAATACAAGCTTATAAAAAATGAAAACCAAATTTGTTAATGAGTCTTTGAAGTCACCTGGGAACAGCGGACCGTCCATAAATACAAACCTTTTCTCGACCCTCACAGCATGCGATGATATGCACTCATGATTTTACAATCTATTGTTTAAATTAAAAAAATATGTGTGATTAATTTTTTATAAGTACAAATAAATAAATACGGAAAACGATAATTTTTTCTGATTTTAACCATATATAATACTTAAGCACAACTTATGAAGATAAGAAACCAAATTATTCTACATTACACAGAGAAAAGAACAACACTCAATATAAATGCATAATTATCATTAAATTTAAATTACAAATAAGAGAGTAAGAATTAAAGAGATTTAAGCTTATGATTTTTAATCTTAATGATAAAACTAATGCATTCCAAAACATTGTAATGGCATTTTTGGCAATATCAATTTGTTGGGCAGTATACATTGGCAATTATTTGTGTTTTGTTTTACATACCCTATACATTATCCTATGGTTGTTCGGTAGTGACAGTAAATATATAAAGTGTGTTTTCCATGGGAAATTTGTGTTTTGTTTTCCACACGATATACATTTTATGATGGAGTTCCTCCAAATTTCTACAGCGTTAAAGGATCACATAAAGAAATTGGGTTTGGTAAATGTTTTGATCGATTTGTTTTTAGTTTCATGACATGTGTATATGGATAGTGATGGTATCCAATGTGGTTTAAATCAGTTATCCTCTCCACAAAACAGTCATTACAATAAATCCGGGCAAACCATTTTCCTGGATAACACGCTTTAATGCTTTAGCGTTTCTGTTAGGAACAAACATGCCTTTGTTTGTCAGTCTCTTCCTAAAAGGACCCACCGCGTCCTTTGCAGATGTCCTCGATAATACTTTCGTTTCCTGTAAGCACTTTCATCAATTTCCACTACGTGTCCAGGACCATCTATTTGCTCATCGATTTCCAGCATCCAGCATCCTGATATGTAACAGCTCACAACTTTCCTGAAAACTCCAGTTTCCGCTACTGTTACTGTGTCTGGATTTTCCTTAAACTAAAATGATCAGCAACTAAATTATAGGAAGTAACGAAAAATCTAGAAACGAATTTGTCCTGCAGGACGTTTTAGTACAACAGTTTCGTCTGCGACACCGGTAACTTGGTTCTCTTGTCTTTTTTGTAGTTCTTATATTTGGGTCTACCACTTAATTTTTTTTATATTAAAGAAGGGTCTAGTTTACGAAACTGATTTATTTTATTTAGCTTACTTTATCTTATTAGGTCGGATTGTGGAAGGGTTGTTAGTGCCTATTACATCTAGGGGTTTCCGGCTTGTACCGTCTAAGTCGGTGGAGCGGCTTACTTGTTTAACATCCTTCTACGGCTGAGCTCGGGCATAATTTGCTAGTAGAGTGACCACTAACAAACCTTGCGCAATTTGTTTAATTATTGATATTCGATTTTTTCTTAAATAGTCCTTAACCTTTTGTTAAGTGAGAAAAAGAAACGTGGCAGGTTCATTCCCTTCTCTGCTCACCTTTCTGTGTCCCTTCAATCCCCTCCTTTCTGTTAAACCCTTTTCTTTTCTAGAAAATACCATCTCGGGTTCTCCAAAGGTTAAATGTTCCAAAAGTAAAATAGTTCCCCATTCGGATCTCCGGGGGAGACAATCTCGAAGAAGACATCATGGAAATTCAGCCAATTCTACCCAGAAGCCAAAACGCAAAACAGATTGCATATTAACTTTCACTAACATCTGCGGGTTAAATTCCAACATTAACGCAACCCATCACCATCTACAGTGTATAAAACCTCACGTTCTTGTTCTTACCGAAACACAGATTTCTGGGAAAAATACCCTGAAGCATCTTAAATTTCTAGGTTACGAACTTTACCCCAACTTCAAACGACAACATGGAGTATGTGTTTACGTAAGAAGCACACTTTCTTGCTCTAGATTACCTGCACTAGAAAACAACAGAGACAACATCCTTTGGCTAAAATTAACACTAAAAGCCTCTAGCAAATTTATATGTTGTATTTATCCGCCATCAAACTGTAATTGCGATGAACTACTAGACTATTTATCACAAAAGATCGGGTAAAGCCAGTCCCCAAGAAAGGCTGTAAAACCATGCCTACTAACTACAGACCCATAGCTCTTCTTTTTGTTATTAGCAAAGCTATGGAGAAATACGTCAATCACGAGATCTTGAGACACACAACCTTTTAAGTGACAAGCAATATGGTTTTCGCCAACAACGGTCAACAGCCGATTTGCTAGCATATGTAACTCATGTCTGGAGTGATGCCATCCGCCGCTATGGAGAGACTCAAATAGTATCACTAGACATCTCAAATACATTTGAACAAGTGTGGCATGCAGCTCTTTTGAACAAACTGCCTTCATACGAACTCTCGCAAAACGTTTGCAGATGGATATCCAACTTTCTCTCCAACAGGCGCATCCAAGTTGCTATAGATGGACATTCCTCCTATACAAGATCAACGCTGGAGTTCCCCAAGGATCGGCTCTAGCTCTACTCTATTCCTATTACGCATTAATGATCTACTAGAAGCCACTAATACCCCGATATACAGTTTTTCAGATTAGCAACCTACACTGTAGCAAAGCGCAAAACCGTCCCCTATCTTTTGATATTTTGGAAGAGGACCGAAGATCCACAACGGCTTCTCTTAATCAAGATTTGAGAATTGTTGACGAGTGGGGAAGAAAGAATCTTGTTAATTTTAACGCTTCCAAGACAAAGACATGTTGCCTATCCAACAAGAGGCAAACAAACGACTCATCCATCACAATGAACGATTAGACACTAGTAGCAAGTGACTCCATTAGACAGGTTGGTATAACGGTCTCCCAGGACTTACTCTGGAACGAACATATTGCATCCATAGCAACTCCAACAGGAAAGAAATTAGGATTTCTGTTTAGAGCACGGAAATATTTCTCTCTATCCAACTTAGCTACTCTTTACAAAGCCCAAATACGACCTAATCTTGAATACTGCTCGCATGTATGGGCATTGGCGGCTCCGTCAAGGCTATGAGTTCTTGATGTAATACAGAGCAGAGCAGTTCGACTAATAAACTACACCAGTATCACTAAAAACCTAGCACCATTGTCCCACCGAAGAGCAGCATCTTTCCTAGCTCTAGCGATACTTAAACGGATTTTGCTCAGAAGAATTCCGCTCTATAATGCCTCCACTCTTATACTGTTCAGTGACATTGAGAACGGATTGATTCGATCGGTCCTTCATCCCCGGGGATTCCAGATTGTGGAACTCCTTACCTGCCCACGTCTTTCCCACTCGTCCTAAGTTGCAGTCCTTTAAATCCGAAATTAATAAATTGTCTCTTCTGCTCCAATAGATGATCTCGGTACATTTGTATTTAGATCACCACTTACGAGGACATCCTTAAATAAAAAAAAACTTATGCAGAATCTAAAAGTATTCGCTGATAAAGTCGAAGCGATAAAGGGATTTCCCAACTCCAGGTAACTAGTAGGCTTAATGAAGTTGATATTTTATTTTGTATGTATGTATTTACTTGAGATTACATACTTATTTTAAATAACAATAGTTTTTTCATTAAATTAATAATAATAAGTCAATATTAATAAATATGAACCTTTTAAAACGAGTAAATATTACATCACATAGGTATTATGTATTTTGTTAAATCTGAATCACTATCACTGTCGTCTCCTAAATTGATGATAATATTTTGTACTAGCTTTTGCCCGCGACTTCGTCTGCGTGTAATTCGAATAAAAGCAAGGTCTTTATGTATCAATAACTGGTGCCCGCGACTTCGTGTGCGCAGTATTAGTATTTCGAGTAGCTTATATTAGCGTGAAAAGAACTAACATTATGACATTAAAATTATAACATACATAATTTTTGGGTCGTATTTGAAAAATATAACAGTCTGACAATATTGAGATGTTACATTCGCACTGTAATAACGTAACAATATTGTCAACATAAGAAATACAGTAATTTTTTCAGACTTAAATGACATTTATCGTTATATTTTGGACAATTCACACAATATCTTTATAAATTATAGCCTATATGTTATTCTGATCTATAAGCTACATTACTGTAAAGTTTCATTAAAATCCGTTTAGTAGTTTTTGCGTGAAAGAGGAACAAACATCCATACATCCATCCAAACAAACTTTCGCCTATATAATATTAGTAGGATCTTACGTGTTTGAAAATATGAATCTTTCATGATATGTGAGATTGTATTTTTCCAATTATTCGCATCAATGTTGACAATTCCAAACAATTCTTCTATCGCACTTAATTTCAGTGTTGTCAACGTGAAGCCTATCAACTAAAATATCTAGTGTGGGTTTAATTTGATCTTCATATAGGGCATACATACACTTTGCGACGAATAAGATCTTCATCTACACGATCGACTTTCTGATTTCCAAGAAATACTGTTATCCCGTCTTGTTTTTCTTGGTATAATAGGATTACTTACAATTTTTTTAACTGTGGCTTTTTAGTGAAAGTTTCCGTTTCATGTAATGCTTCGTCATAGTCCATGTTTTTTGACAATTCTATACAAAATAATTACATACTTGAAACTCGGGGGTTTTTGGGATCGCAGAATACGAATATTAGGATGGCGATGGTCTCCGAGAAATCTGGTACTTAGAACGGACCTCATCTTCAGGAATTTTATGCAAATTCGATACAAAATAAGTATGCACATGGTACTAGGCGCTTTTTGGGGTTGTTGAACACGAATATCATGGTGCGAATAACGAATTTTTAAGAAATTTGTGTTTGAATGTGTTCTCGCATATTTATTTTTGTGAGAAATTTTACTGAGCAATTGACATCAGTGTATTTGGTTTTAGTTTTTAGTTTCAAATTAGTAGTAGGTACTTAGTAGTAGTAGTAAAACCACATCGGTACGAAACGTTTAAAAATATATTCTAGTGGTTCGTTAGTTTAAAGGCTTTCTAAACTTTAATTGTGGTAATATTTTGTATTCGGTGGTTAATTCGTAACCTGGTCCTTCTTTTAACAAATAAAATCGTTTTCACTCAACCTAAAGCTATCCTTTCTCTTTTCCTTCAAACCGGAATTATCCGAGTGAAGAAGAAAGAAGGAAATTGACCAAGAACACCGCTGAGTACAAATAATTTGCTTTTATTTAACCAACTGAGTTAACGAAGGAACAGAATGTATTTGATAGCCGTTACGAAAAATAAAAAGGTCTCCATCGGTAAAATTGTACCTACTGTGGATGCGATTACACACCTTTTGAAAAGGATATACCTTCAAGTACAGACTTGGCTTAACGGTGATAACTACTTAGATCCAACAAACTGGGGTTGGGAAATTAAAGATAACAACTTAATTCCTATAAAAATGACGCAGCTTCCTGGCTCACCCAGTTATTGCAAATGATTTTCTGCAGTTGTAAAACCGATTGCGGTAATTCTTGTGGTTGCAGAAAACACAGGCTAGTGTGCAATCTTGCATGTAGGTAAGTCTTGCGCTGGCTGCCACTTCTTATCTTTTATTTTTTTATAAATAAAATCTGAAATTTCTTTTTACTTTTGAATATAACTGGTATTCTCCACACATCTTAACAACACATTCAAAAAAACCTGAATAACAAGTTTCGACTAATTTTGTAACAAATTTTTATATCATTCCAGAAGGAGAGGTAGGTACCTTTCACCCTAGACACCAGGTACTTCGGAAACCCCCGAATACAAAAATTGAACCCATTTCCAACAAAACTTACCGAGTAGTAACTTTTCTGCCTATTGCCTTTTCAAATGCAATTTTCCTATGCAGAAATGCAATTTCCCATTTTTACATTATGAAAAATAGCGACAAATTTTCCTGACGCTCTAACGAATCGAATGCAAAAAACCGCATTCTGATTCATCTTAGTTTAAAAATTTCGGAGATCAAAGTGCTTTATTTCCTCGACTAGAAATGTATTTCAGTTAACTTTTTGGGAAATTATGATGTATTTTATAAATAATCGTTTATTATTTCCACAAAATTATTATAAATATTATAAATATTTGAATGTCTTAAATAATAAAAAAAATTGGTGCGGACCTTTTCGGAAACCCTTTAAATTTATATTTACTCATATTAGGTAAAGCAACGAAGCAAACACACCTTGTATTCGATTCGTAAGAGCGGCAAGAAATTTTGTTAACTAATGCGATCATGTCGTAGTAAAAACTTGAATTTGTGCATAAGAAAACTGGATTTGGATAATGCGAATAAAAAAATACGTCCAATTTTGCAGCTTGGGGGGGTTTTGAGTATCACGAATGTCATGTCTGCGAAGGTCTTCGATGGACGTTACCTACTTCGTCTCCAGGAATTTTATGCAGATTCCATACGAAATCATACAAAACTCGTTCCTCGGAGGTTCTCAAGGTCGCTAACGTGTATCAAGGCGGCGAAGGTTTCAGATGAACCTGGTGCTCTGGATTTACAGTACATACCTCATCTTAATGAGTTTTATGCAGTTTCCATAAAAAATCTCGTTTCTTGGAGGTTTTCAAAGTCGCTGAACACGAATATAGTTGATTAGGTACATATAGTAGTGTAACGGGATAACCGTAACGGAAGGGACCTTAATTTAAAAGATTGTTGTTGACAGTTGATTTTTAGAAGTTTGTAAAAAAAATCAACTGACCATTTTAAATAATGTTTCTAGAAAATTCTAGAAACTTCTAAACACACTAACTAGATTAAATAATGTTGTATATAAGGGGATGCACGGACAGTTAACGTCAGTTCGAGTCAAGTGTTCAGAAGAGTTCATTGTATTGTCAAGTAGTTAGACGTTATCCAGCAGAGTTCAGTGTATCTTAACAATTTTGTAAATAAATTGTGTAAAAAGCCCCCATACGTGTTTCAAATTGGTGTCAGGTGTGGGGTGAAGATACAAGAATGCCTGGAAATAAGATAAATGAACTATTGGTGGCAGAGCTCAGAAGAGAGCTCGAAGAATTAGAATTGGAAACTACTGGGACCAAATCTGTATTGTTGAATAGGCTCCGTGAATACTACCTAAGTAATAATTTGGACCCTGACGTTGTGGAGTTCGATGACCCGGTTCAAAAAGAAATTTCTGAACTATCGCAACGAATGACGAGCCAACAAGAAGAACAAACTCAACAACTTTCCCAGCTGTCCCAACGAATGACGAGCCAACAAGAAGAACAAGCTCAACAACTTTCCCGGCAACATGAGGAGCTATCCAGTCAGATGAAGAGCCAGCGCGAAGATATGTCCCAGCTGAAAGAGGAGCTATCAGGACGAATGACGAGCCAGCAAGAGGAGCTATCCAGTCAGATAAAGAGCCAGCAAGAAGAGCTATCACAACGGATGTCTACCATATCAGATGAGTTATCCAGTTCGTTCTCCCAGCAAATATCACATCTTCGTGAAGAACAAAATCAGCAAGTGTCCAGCTTGCGAGACGAACAAAATCAGCAAGTGTCCAGCTTGCGAGACGAACAAAATCAACAAGTCGCCAACTTGCGAGACGAGCAAAACCAGATCAACCAGCAAGTGCAGTCCGAAATAAGAAAGCTTCAACGAGAACAGGAAGCTAGCCGCCGAAACCAAACCATCCACAACGGCGACGGAGATGCAAGAAGGATGGAAACCTGCCACGCAGACGTCGAACGACAAAGAAGCGAGGAGACGACCCATGTACGAACGACGATGAAACCCCCGACCTTCGACGGGAAGACTTCCTGGCCAAATTACCTGAAACAATTCGACGCAGCGGCCAGAGCTAATGGATGGTCATCCCAGGAGAAAGCATTGTCCCTAACCGTAGCTCTGCGAGGCGAAGCTTTAGACGTCTTGCAATCATTGACACCGGATGAAGCTGACAACTTCGAGTTATTGGTGAATCGTCTAGAGATGCGTTATGGTCAAACTCATCTACAACCGGTGTACCGAATGCAGTTAAAGAGCCGAAAACAGAAAAATGGAGAAACTATCCAGGAATTTGAAGCGGATGTAGCAAGAATGGTACGACTTGCGTATTCAAATGCAGCGGAGGATTTCCTGGAGTGCCTAGCAGTCCAAACCTTCACCGATGGTCTTCGAGACGTCGAGTTGCAGCGCGCTGTACGGTTGGCGCGGCCGAAGACTCTTGTGGACGCCTTGACCATTGCCCTGGAGTTTGAGGCGGCGACGGAGGCCTCACGTGGAGTTGCTCGACTAAGGGAAATCACCGGTAACTACGACCATGCCGTTCATTCCGTTAGCGACGTTGAAGCGGTAGTAGAGAGATTAATGAAGTTATCTCCAAAAAGAAGGCGCCAAGTGAGATGCTGGAACTGCGGAGAACTAGGCCATATAAGAAATACTTGCCCCCAAAAAGAAAGATCTTCTGCTGAAGTACCCCAGCAGCAGGAAAACTAGAACGGGTCGACTCCTGGAGGGCGAAATCGACCCCAAACATTCCCAAAGCCCCTCACACCATTAAATTGGCAACTCTGCGACATCACGTGGACAGCTTATATGTGGATGGCCTCATTGATGGGAAGAACTTTAGCATGCTCGTAGACACTGGAGCTACGAAAACTATCGTTCGACCATCCATCATTGTGCGAAAGAAGATGTCGGCTACCAGTTGGAGACTGCGTACCGCTACCGGAGATTCTGCTAGAGTCTACGGTGAGATACAGGTGACGCTACAGTTTGGTTCAACCTCTCTTGTTCACTCAGTGCTGGTGGCTGACGTTGATGAAGATGTTGTTCTGGGCATGGATGTTATGCTCCACTGTGGTTTTCATTTGGATCTTCGCCAACGTATCCTTCGTACTGGTAATGAAGAAATATTCCTGCACCGAAAACAAGTTGACAATGCCTCGATTAAGCTAATCGATGATATCGAACTTCCGGCAAGCTGCGAATGTGTCGTCACAGCGCGGTTGGATGGACTGGAGCCAGATGGTGCCCCAGCCATGATAGAGCCGAAGAACCATGACCATGAATTGGGAAAAGGACTCCTTGTGGGTAAGACTCTTGTTAGATCCGCCAAAGAGGTACCCATCCGAGTTATCAACTTGAACGATCATCCAGTTCTTCTCCGAAAGGACACGGAAATGGGAAGTTTAGAACCAGTAATGGCCATAATTCACAAGATAAATGTTACGGAAACAGATGAGACCAACGAAATTGAACAATTAATGACAAAATTAGACCCCTCTTTGTCAAAATTAGAAAAGAAACAGGTAAGAGATCTACTTTACCGTTATAAACCTGTATTTGGTTCTAAAAGTAAACTGGGAAGAACTGATGTTGTACAACATAGAATTGACACTGGTGATGCACGTCCGATTCGACAGGTACCCCAAAGGATGCCTCAAGTTAAAAAGGAAGAAGCAGACAGAGCCCTTAAAGAAATGATTCAAAATGGCATAGTCGAACCATCCAGTAGTCCGTGGGCTTCTCCTGTGGTATTAGTGAGAAAGAAAGACGGATCAATGCGGTTTTGTGTCGACTATCGAAAGCTAAATGATGTCACTAAGAAGGACAGTTATCCTCTGCCAAGGATTGATGATGCCCTCGACGCTTTGGCGGGTTCTACTCTGTTTTCTACCTTGGACCTTAAAAGCGGATACTGGCAAGTTAAAATGAATCCTGCAGACAAAGAAAAGACTGCCTTTACCAGTGGATCAGGGTTATGGCAATTCACGGTCCTTCCATTTGGCCTCTGTAATGCTCCTGCGACGTTTGAACGACTAATGGAGAACATCCTGCGGGGTTTGTCATGGGAAACTTGTCTAGTTTATCTAGACGACATCATCATAATGGGTAAGACCTTTAAGGAACATTTATCTAACCTGGAAGAAGTTTTTAAAAGATTACAGAACGCTAATCTAACATTGAATGTTAAGAAATGCCACTTGTTCCAGAGACAGGTCAACTATTTAGGACATAACGTAAGCAAGGATGGCGTTGCTGTTGACCCCGCTAAGATACAAGCCGTTCAGGAATGGCCAATCCCTATCGACAAACATCAGCTCCGGAGTTTCTTGGGTCTTTGTTCCTATTACCGACGATATGTCAAGAATTTTGGAGACATCGCCAAACCCTTGACACGTTTGACAGAACAAGATAAGTCCTTCTGTTGGGATCAGGAATGTCAAGAGGCGTTTGAAATATTGAAGAAACAGCTTACGTCAGCACCTGTTCTTGCTTATCCACTTCCTGATGGTAAGCTTATTCTGGACACCGACGCCAGCAATGTGGGAATTGGAGCCGTCTTGTCACAGCTACAAGATGGTAAGGAAAGAGTGGTTGGTTACTTCAGCAAAACTTTATCGAAAGCTGAAAAGAACTACTGTGTAACTCGAAGGGAACTGTTAGCAGTTGTAAAATCCGTCGAACACTTTTATAAATATCTGTATGGCAGAAAATTCCTGATCAGAACAGATCATGCTAGTTTAAAGTGGTTACTAAGCTTTAGGAACCCAGAAGGACAGATAGCAAGATGGCTCGAAAAACTGCAGGAATATGATGTTGAAATCGAGCACAGACCTGGAACAAGACATCGTAATGCTGATGCACTTTCCAGAAGACCATGTCGACCTGATTGCCCCCATTGTACTCGTATGGAGCAGAACGAGGAAAAACTTGCCTTAGTTAAGGTTGTGCCACAAGACGAGAGCTCTATGCTGGAGGAGCAACAAGAAAACGATCCCGTTCTGAGAAAGATTAGGGAGTGGAAGAGAATGGACCGTCGTCCGTTGTGGAGAGAGATATCCTCATCCTCTCCTGCTTTAAAAGCATACTGGTCCCAATGGAACTCTTTAATTTTGGACGGAGGGCTCGTTAAAAGACTTGTAGAAAATTCCGAGGGCACAGAAACAAGGAAACAAATAGTGGTCCCAAGAAATGCTGTACCAGAAATTTTAAAACAGATGCATAATGATAGTTCTGGAGGACATCTGGGTATCACAAAAACGCTGCAAAAGATCCGAGATAGATTTTACTGGGTAAATTGCACTAATGATGTTAAAGATTGGTGTCGTAAATGCACTACATGTGCTGCCAGTAACGGTCCGCACCGAAAACCGAAGGCGGAAATGCAGCAATACCTGGTTGGAAGTCCTTTTGAAAGAATCGCGGTAGATGTATTGGGGCCACTTCCACAGACCGATGAAGGAAACAAATACATCTTTGTTGTAATGGACTACTTCACTAAATGGGTTGAAGCCTATGCAGTTCCCAATCAGGAAGCCACCACTTTAGCAGATATATTGGTTGAAGAATTCGTAAGCCGATTTGGGGTACCACTAGAATTACACTCAGACCAAGGGAGAAATTTTGAGAGCAAGCTGTTTCAAGAAGTTTGCCAAAGATTAGGCATCCGCAAAACGAGAACCACAGCGATGCATCCTCAGTCTGATGGAATGGTGGAACGAATGAACCGGAATATAACCAACTATCTGTCAAAAGTGGTGTCAGATTGTCAGAGGGATTGGGATCGACATATTCCACTATTTCTAATGGCAATTCGATCGGCCATCAACGAATCAACTGGCCAAACGCCTGCGAAGGTCCTGTTCGGTAGAGAAATGAGGCTACCATGTGACTTGGTGTTTGGTTGTAAACCTGGTGAAGAAATGGCACGTGAACAATATGTCGCCGACCTTCAGAATCGAATGGAGAATATACACAACCTGGTGCGTGGAAAACTACAATTATCTAGTGATCGGATGAAGAGGTACTATGACACACGGACAATGGAAAAGAGTTACCAAGTTGGAGATTTAGTCTGGCTCTATAACCCCCGACGGCGTCGAGGTATTTGTCCCAAATTACAAAAGAACTGGGAAGGTCCTTACACCATCAAGAAGAAGATTAACGATGTCATTTATCGGATCGTGAAAATTCCCAGGGGGAAACCCGTCGTGGTCCATCACGATCGTTTGGCGCCTTACCAGGGAAACCACAGTGGAGATGCGCAGCAACTCCAAGAAGATGGTTTGGCTGGCTCAGGGAATGTGCGGGATTCCGATGTAGGAAATAACATTCCAGGAGGAATGAATCTAAGGAGGGGGCAGTGTAACGGGATAACCGTAACGGAAGGGACCTTAATTTAAAAGATTGTTGTTGACAGTTGATTTTTAGAAGTTTGTAAAAAAAATCAACTGACCATTTTAAATAATGTTTCTAGAAAATTCTAGAAACTTCTAAACACACTAACTAGATTAAATAATGTTGTATATAAGGGGATGCACGGACAGTTAACGTCAGTTCGAGTCAAGTGTTCAGAAGAGTTCATTGTATTGTCAAGTAGTTAGACGTTATCCAGCAGAGTTCAGTGTATCTTAACAATTTTGTAAATAAATTGTGTAAAAAGCCCCCATACGTGTTTCAGTAGCAAAATTGTCTGTGCATTGTTATGTCCTATGGCAACTTAGGAATTTTGTCTCTCTGGATATTCTAAAATTGTACTATTTTGCTCATGTTTAGTCAATTTTGCAGTATTGCTAAGTTTGTTGTATTGCTCACGAATAGAAGAGGTGCTTATCCTTCAGAAAAAGATTATTCGGATTATGACGTTTAGAAGGCGCTTGGATTCCTGTAGGCCAATTTTTTGAGAATTATATATTTTAACTGGGATTCGTTGTGCATTTTAAATTGTGTTGTTTACGTAAAGTCCCACAAGAACAGTTTTGTATGCAGGAATGATATTTCTTTGGCAAGTGGGTACAGTTTGCGACATGGATATGACTTGGTTAGTCACTTGGCAGTGGTAAGGAGGGGTCCGTTTGCCACATGCGTTCGTTTGCTTAACAAGTTACCAAGTCATGTCAAGGAAGCTAATATGTATGTCTTTAAAAAGTCTGTTAGGAATTTACTTTTGGAGAGAACTTTTTACTCGTTAGATGAGTAACTGCAGGCATCTTTTTAACTGTGTATGTTTATATGTAAGTATATTTCTTCTTAATTATTGTATTTTGACGTATTTCTATACTCTATGAGGCGAATAAAATAAAGAATTTATTATTATTATGTCATGTTGGCGAAAGTTGGCGAACGTATCAAAAATCCAGGATCAAAAATTTAATTTGCTAGATTTTTTTGAATTGTTCTTTTTTTTAACGTTGGTAGCACTACTATTACAAAAGTTGGTAGCTCTGATGCTACTTTTAAGCTACTTCAAGTAAGGAGCGTTTATACTATTGCAGTATACAGTGAAAGAACTCCTTACCTGAAGTTACCTGAAGTAGGTTATAGGTAGAATCAGTACAACCAGTTTTTTAAAGCAGTGCTACCAACATAACTATAAAAAGAGTAAATTTACAAAAAATCCAGTAAACAAAATTTTTTCTTTGGAAACCAAGGCTCGGTGAATTACTCCAATATGATATTCGTGTTCAGCGACCTCAATAACCCCCGAGAAACAAATTTCGAATGATTTTGTATGGAATCTGCATAATAAAACTCCCGAAGACGAGTTATGTACTGTTCACCCATAGCACCAAGTACATCGAAGAGCTTTTTCATTTTTTCATAATCGTTAGGTCACAAAATTCCCTGACGGTCTTATAAATCGAATGCAACAAGAATCATATAAATCTAACTTACAGCAAAAATTGTTTTCTGTTTTGTTGCCTCGCCTATATTTACGTTTTTAAATACTTTTCAGATGTTTATCGTTAAAATTAATCGACAAAAGTTCTGCTAAACTATCCATTAGTTCTTTAATAATAAAAAAAGAAAACTGGCATAATCTATTCCTAAGAAATCCATTAGAGATACAATTAATTTCGATGTGTCTGTGTATTTTTCAGATCCACTAGAATGGTCCAGCACCCACATAAAGTCATGGTTGGAATGGTGTACTAGGAAATTCTCTTTACATCCGAAACCGGATCCGGGGAAGTTTCCCCGAACTGGTCTCGAGATTTGTAAATTAAGCAGAACTGAATTTGAAGATAAAGCATCTAGTTCCAGATCAGGTAATATAAATAGATATAAAAAACAAAGTTACCAGCTATAATTTTTGTTAAAATTGTAAAATAACAAATTGTTTCACTAAAATACCAAAATAAACACCCTTTTCGATACACTCTTTGATACAGGTATCTAACAGTTGTTTTTAGTGAATTTGGTGATAAAAACATGCAATAAACAAAATATAAAAAATATTTGATGTCATTTTTCACTTATAAATAATATATTCAAACCTGAGGGTGAAGATCGGTAGGTAAATGGTATGAAATAGTGGCATTGATCGAACTGTGCTAAAGTCATTTTCTCACTAACAGCTATACTGACAACAGGTCTTATTAAAGGTAATGTAGCTATAGGACTGAAGGTTTCCTCATAATCTTCTCCAAACTTTTGTGAAAACCCTTTAGCAACTAGCCTTGCTTCATAATTACTTATAGAAATATATGCGCTTGTTTTTATTTTATAAACCCACGTAAAAGGTAGTGCTTTTCTTCCAGCAGCTAAGTCATTTGGGCTCCATGTTTCATTGATTCGATGAGCTTCAATAACTTGCTCCATAGCTATTTTCCATTGATCTATAACTTTACTTTGAATGGTTTCTATGTAAGTTTATGGCTCTTTTATTTGTAGCTACTGTCAGAACATAATCTTTAAATCTTGCTGGTCTTTTTATACTTCTTCTGTCTCTTAAATCTTTATTATCAAAACCGTAGAATTCAGACGTAAGTAGTGCTATTCACTTCATTTTGGCATTCCGAATCTTGAATTCAGTGTACTTCTTCGGTGACTTCTTTACTATTTTCTTTGTCAAGACTACACAAAAGTGTTAATTCAGGATTTAAAAGTGATTTTTTTATAGCTTTCTTTTTAAGCTTTCGTCGGTTTTGCTTGGAAATGTGACAAAAACAATTGCTTCCAATCACACGAAGATCATTTAAAAATAGTTTCTTTTCATACCATATTTCAAAAGGAGACATTTTGCTTTCACCTGAAACTCCTGATATGTTTAGTATGTACACCGTAGTGTTTATCATTTCTGTCCATAAGCTTTGTGACAAACCTTTCCTGGCAAGCATTTGTGCTCTTGCTGTCTCAACTATAGTTCTGCTATTAGCATTACCAATGCTGTTTAAAATTTCTGTAACTCGTGCATTATCAAATTCTCCTCCGTTGTCTGACAAGAACACTTTAGTGGTATGATTTGCAACTTTTACTTCTATTAGAAATGTTCTGAGGTGTCTTGCAACTTTCGACTTTTTTTTTCTATCATAAAGAAAACTCGTCGAAATCTGCTGTATTCATCTTTGTATAGACAAAGCCTCTTCCTGAATGTTCAAAAAAAGCTACATACATCAGAGTGTATCAGATCTCCTGGATTTAATGCTCTTTTTCTTGTAACAAATTTTAAGACATGTGCTTCTTCAACTATGCAGCCTTCACATAATTAAAGATACATTTAATTCTAAATCTCTTTTCAAAATTTCCTTTAAGCCTTTTTTATTCTAATGACCGAGTCTTTCGTGATAAAGTTATCTTTTTTATCTTCTTTTTCAGCATTGACTTGGTTTTTCTGAATAAGACATTTTTCATGGTTTAGGTACAGAGACCACCATGTTTACTTTCGTTACCAATCAAAAAGATTCTTTCTGCAGTTTTAAATTAACATCTGTTTGTTGTGGAAATGAACTTGCTTTTTGGCTGTTTATATTGTGGTGACAACACTGAAAACAGTTTTTTTAATGTCAGGTACATACCAGACATCTTCTAAATAATACTGTTCAGATTTTCTATTCACACAAGCTTCGACTGAAATTCCACCTTTTCCTAAAGCTCTTATACTGACACCAGCACCATTATCTACATACAAATGCTCATAGTTACTTGTAGTAGTTAGTATAGTGACTATAGTTGATATTAGTACCAATTAAGTCTGATTGATTCTGACTGCCATTAGTGGCTTTTTCAGATTCAGAAGGTTGTCCAGCTTATTTCCACTTGGGACATTGTCGTACCGATGACAATAGTCCCATTTGAAATCTTTCTTCTGCTTTGTATTTATTGGTTTTTGTTACAAGAACCTCCTGACTAATATCATTCTGATTTAACAGTTTTTTCAAAAGCGCTAAGCTGACTTATAAAGTGTTGTCTCTGATTTTACTATCAACATCCAGCTAGACTGAAATGAAAAAATCTTGTGTTAATGTACCCGATAGCTTACAAATTAGCAATAGATATGGTAAATCACAGTTGCTTGTGTTAGGTACCATCAGCACACTTTTCTTTGCTGACTTCATTTTGTAACTCATTCCAATAGTTTATAAGTTTTGATATATAAATAGCCATATCATCGTTAACGTCTTTTCTGTGGCTAAAGAACATAGGTCTTTTCTTCAGTAGTACCATCATAGATTCTATGAAGCTCTAACATTACCATCATCTGACACATATCTCTACAAAATGACAATCTAATAATTCAATCAGTCTATAACAATACAAACAAAAATCTTATAATTTCATTCTTGATATTTGTCTTCAAAATACTGGTTAAATAAATAAATAATTTTATTTTATTTATTTAAGGAAAGGTTCTTGCCAAATATATAGCCTACCTCCGGCATAGTGTAACGGGAAGAGCGAGTAGTCCATTAAATGTGGAATGTAAAGAATTTGAAGACGACACAGATGAAGATGAACAAGGTAAGATAAACTAGAATAAGAAATATTAGTATCAAAATATAATTTTATTTAACTTGACTTGTATGTATGTCTTGTATGAGAAGGTGGAATCTGTTGAAGTACTATCCTTAAAGTGAAAATATTTTATATATATATATATATATATATATACCTATACTTTTTGTATAATGATTTTAAAATGAGATGACTTTTTTCTGATTTACATATATTTTTAAACTCAAGTTAATATCCTATATCAACAATTACCAAAGCATACAAATATTTAATAAACTAGATTCTAATCTAATCTAATCTAAATAACCTGGCATGGTCTATCCTGTGAAGCCCCATGTTTGAGCACTGCTTCCTATGGGAATATTGTGACTAGGTTCGGCACCAAGAGTCCTTACATGCACCCGATGAGAGCAGGACTCTAGTTTGTTCAGCTGAAAATCAACATAACGCTGATCTTCAGGTAGGCTAGAATCCGGTGTTCAAAATTCCTTGAGTTACTGTTGCCACAGGGCAGTTCCCTTTATAAGAGATTTGAGTCCCGTGACTACCTCCTCGCAAGGTGGTGATAGGATTCAGGATTCGTGTCACCGAAGATGAGGAACCGTTTATAGTCCAAGGCCTCACACTCGAATAGAATGTGAGTTGCCGTCTCATCGTCCATGGCGCACAGTCGTCACGAGGTGGGTTCCTGTGTTAAAATCCCTATCCTCCGAAGGTGTAGTCTGAATGGTCTATGCCCAGTGAGCAGGCCCACTAGTACTCTTAACTGACTTCTACCAAGATTCAGTATGTCAGACGTCAGTTTTTTAGAGTAGCCTTTGAGCATCAGCTTCGAGTGCCTCAGCCCTACCCAGGTTCTAGGCAGTTCCAATACAGGTTCTGGACCAGTGAATCGTGTATCCGCTCCCTTCTTGGCCAGAACGTCCGCGGTTTCATTACCTTCAAAACCTTTATGCTCTGGTATCCACTCCAAGAAAATAAACTAGATTAGACTAGATCAAATTATACAAGTGCTATTTCAACATCTTCCCTAATTTGATAATTTGTCTAATCACATAACTTGACGTAGGATTTGAAGTCTTATTTTATATAATGACTTTGTAAAAGCATCTGAGACTTGCTTGACAGAATTTATCTTTTGAACGTCAACTTCACCTTCCAGCAAAAATTCTCTGATAAAAACATTCCTGATACGTATACGTCGATAATCGGGGGTTTGTGCTAGTTTTATTGCTGCTTCGTTATCCACCATTAGAATGGGTAAATGATCTAACACTACAATTTCTTCGTACAAACTTTTAAGCCAAATTAATTCTTGTGCAGCTTCAATTGAAGCTACGATTTCGGCTTCTTGTTAAAATTGCAACTGAGGTTTGCCTTTGACTCATCCAGGATAGTGCTCCTCCTACATACATGCAGATTATTCCAGAAGTTGAGCGCCCTGTCTGGAGTTCTCCACCATGATCTGCTTCGCTAAAACTATATATACAATTTTTCTTAAAATTTGGTTTGTAAGTGATGCCATAGTCCAACATCCCATTTAAGTAACTAAAGATTGTTTTTGCCCTGACGTAATCTTCAGGAGGTGGGATTATCAAGATTTTTTGACACAACATCTACTACAAGGGCTACATCGGGTCGGGTACCAGTGATTAAATAGATCAGTGCCCCAACAGCCTCTCTATAAGAAAACGGATTACTATTTTCTAGGTTTTTCTTCCCCTCTTGGGAGTCAGTCCTTTATAACTGGCATTGTTACCGGTTTACAATCTTTCATCCTCAGCTGGAACAGTAATTTCTAAGCATAAACACACTGATTTGTGTTGACAGCTCCGTCGTTACTTCTGCTTATCTCCAAAACAAGAAAGTAGGAGACAGGTTTTATAGTAACATTAAATTCTTTTTTCAAATTTTCATAAAACAAATTTGTGGTATTTTCATCATTGGTAACCAGAAGTTTATCATCTACGCACAGACGTAGAAGGAGCAAACTTTTACCTTGTTTTTTGAATTGGGTACCGCCATTTAGCTAGATTTTTAGTGTTTAAACCGTTTATATTTACACTATAAAAGTAACAGTCTTCGTGATGATTTTGAGGTTCTCGCCAAATGGTTGGTGTTCCAAATTTAAAAGCACTTCTTTTACCACTTTTCCATAATCTTTAATATTCCACACACGATTTACACACACAATTGGGAGCCCAAGATTTATCATTTTTAACCAAGAGTTTTCCAAAGTACTCAAAATAGGTATTTTTCACCAACTTTGATATAACTTTTCTACTGTCTTTAAACACATATTGTCCACATATGTTGCAAAAATTTAGATATTATTTATAACACAATAAAAAACGCAGTTTATCGGTAAATAAATGAGCACAAATGATAAAAATCATAAATAAAGTAACTCTAGTTGCATTATGAAGATAGGACTAGAAGAGCTGCTATAAGTCTGAGGAATCATCAGAAATATAGTAAGAAAAGCGGGACACAATAAATCTTATAGGTGGCAGGTGTATCTGTTACCTCTAACTACATACATACATACATACATACAACTCGAGTTGCACGAAAAATGTTGAGAGTAGTTTTAACATAAACAAGTCAACCACGATTATCAACCATCAAAATCACGGCAACAGACAAAATGTGGAATTTTGTAAACTAGTGTTATTGTTCCCTTTAAAAAACTTATTATTTGTTGCTGAAAGGAATTGGCTATTTTCATTTTTGTAGACTAAAGACTTCACATAAACACAGAGTTGATTTGTTAAGATATTACTCGTCCTTTCTGACTTGATCATCAACATCCAACTGGATTTAAATGAAAAATATTCTGGTGATAGCGTAAAATCAAATTGGCCAAAAACAATATGAAACTTTAAATTTGGTCAAAACTTCAAAGTGCTCATTTGTCGTGTCGGTGAACGTATAATAGTTATTTATGAAACAGTTCGTGAAGTATGCTTTTTGCGCACGCACGCGATGTTTAGAGCACGATCGAAGCGAGTGCTATATATCGCGTAAGTGCGCAAAAAGCACTTCACGCACAGTTTCATACAAAATTTTATCTACGATAAACAAATAAAAAATAATTACAAATTCAAATTTGAAACTACAAAACTGTCAGAATAACTTTGATTGAAATGTAATGCCATGGAGATTAGACAAGGAGTACGAACTCCATGTATGCAAATAGGGTTACCAAAATAAGAGGGCGCTGGTGTTCCATTTGTACCAAAATGACGACCAATAAGGACGTAGTTTGAAATAAAATAAATAATTTTTAATTATTTCATTATTTATTTATTTACACAATGAAAAAAATAGTTGGATCTTTCGGATATAAATAATAAAAACCAATTTAATAATTCACGATTATTTAATTGTCTATATTCATACCGGTACAAAAGGAAAACTAGCGCCGCAAGTGGTGAAAAAAGTAAACCTAATATGTACGATACCGTTGACAGATTTTGGCAATTCTCCCGGTCGAGTGCGTACTCCTTTGTAATGCTCTCATAGCAACACCATGACAACGCGAATGCTAAGGATATTTGATTATATGAAGGTGTGTCAAAAACAGTGCGAAAAAGTAAATCCCATTTAAAATACATTGTTACTTCACGCACACTTTCAATCCTTCACGCACTGCTGTCTACAATGACAGTTTTCACGAACTAAAAATTGATACATAATATGAGGTAGAGTAGATAAATAATCTTATTATATATTTTCAAGATTTTACAGTAATATAACGATGATGATTACAAAATTAAAAAAAAAACATTGCCTTATTTGGATGTGTAACATATACTCAGAACACTGTCACTACATGATAGTTAAGTATCGTCTAAAAAAAGATTTATGAATGTCTGCATTCTAAATAAAGCCGACGACTAACTTCTAACAGTTATTTGGCGCTTAAAAGACTTCAATTCATCGGAAAACCCACAACTTTTTAATTCCGACGATTGCTGCGACTTCGAAGACCGAAGCAAATGCCAAACCACCTTGTCTATTCTGAGAATTGTTTGCTGTTGAAGCCCGCACAGTGTTTTGTTGTTTTATTGCCGAGGAAATAATTGTAATTTTAATCTTACATCTTATATTCAATTCCATTAGTCACACGATAAATTTTTTATTTCTGCAAATAATGGAACAAAGACTTTTTAAATACAATAATATAGTTAAGAAATTATATAAACTGCCCATGCATCCCCTTATATACAACATTATTTAATCTAGTCAGTGTGTTTAGAAGTTTCTAGAATTTTCTAGAAACATTATTTAAAATGGTCAGTTGATTTTTTTACAAACTTCTAAAAATCAACTGTCAACAACAATCTTTCAAATTAAGGTCCCTTCCTTTACGGTTATCCCGTTACACTGCCCCCTCCTTAGATTCATTCCTCCTGGAATGTTATTTCCTACATCGGAATCCCGCACACTCCCTGAGCCAGCCAAACCATCTTCTTGGAGTTGCTGCGCATCTCCACTGTGGTTTCCCTGGTAAGGCGCCAAACGATCATGATGGACCACGACGGGTTTCCCTCTGGGAATTTTCACGATCCGATAAATGACATCGTTAATCTTCTTCCTGATGGTGTAAGGACCTTCCCAGTTCTTTTGTAATTTGGGACAAATACCTCGACGCCGTCGGGGGTTATAGAGCCAGACTAAATCTCCAACTTGGTAACTCTTTTCCATTGTCCGTGTGTCATAGTACCTCTTCATCCGATCACTAGATAATTGTAGTTTTCCACGCACCAGGTTGTGTATATTTTCCATTCGATTCTGAAGGTCTGTGACATATTGTTCACGTGCCATTTCTTCACCAGGTTTACAACCAAACACCAAGTCACATGGTAGCCTCATTTCTCTACCGAACAGGACCTTCGCAGGCGTTTGGCCAGTTGATTCGTTGATGGCCGATCGAATTGCCATTAGAAATAGTGGAATATGTCGATCCCAATCCCTCTGACAATCTGACACCACTTTTGACAGATAGTTGGTTATAGTCCGGTTCATTCGTTCCACCATTCCATCAGACTGAGGGTGCATCGCTGTGGTTCTCGTTTTGTGGATGCCTAATCTTTGGCAAACTTCTTGAAACAGCTTGCTCTCAAAATTTCTTCCTTGGTCTGAATGTAATTCTAATGGTACCCCAAATCGGCTTACGAATTCTTCAACCAATATATCTGCTAAAGTGGTAGCTTCCTGATTGGGAACTGCATATGCTTCAACCCATTTAGTGAAGTAGTCCATTACAACAAAGATGAACTTGTTTCCTACATCGGTCTGTGGAAGTGGCCCCAATACATCTACTGCGATTCTTTCAAAAGGACTTCCAACCAGGTATTGCTGCATTTCCGCCTTCGGTTTTCGGTGCGGACCGTTACTGGCAGCACATGTAGTGCATCTACGACACCAATCTTTAACATCATTAGTGCAATTTACCCAGTAAAATCTATCTCGGATCTTTTGCAGCGTTTTCGTGATACCCAGATGTCCTCCAGAACTATCATTATGCATCTGTTTTAAAATTTCCGGTACAGCATTTCTTGGCACCACTATTTGTTTCCTTGTTTCTGTGCCCTCGGAATTTTCTACAAGTCTTTTAACGAGCCCTCCGTCCAAAATTAAAGAGTTCCATTGGGACCAGTATGCTTTTAAAGCAGGAGAGGATGAGGATATCTCTCTCCACAACGGACGACGGTCCATTCTCTTCCACTCCCTAATCTTTCTCAGAACGGGATCGTTTTCTTGTTGCTCCTCCAGCATAGAGCTCTCGTCTTCTGGCACAACCTTAACCAAGGCAAGTTTTTCCTCGTTCTGCTCCATACGGGTACAATGGGGGCAATCAGGTCGGCATGGTCTTCTGGAAAGTGCATCAGCATTACGATGTCTGGTTCCAGGTCTGTGCTCGATTTCAACATCATATTCCTGCAGTTTTTCGAGCCATCTTGCTATCTGTCCTTCTGGGTTCCTAAAGCTAAGCAGCCACTTTAAACTAGCATGGTCTGTTCTGATCAGGAATTTTCTGCCATACAGATATTTATAAAAGTGTTCGACGGATTTTATAACTGCTAACAGTTCCCTCCGAGTTACACAGTAGTTCTTTTCAGCTTTCGATAACGTTTTGCTGAAGTAACCAACCACTCTTTCCTTACCGTCTTGTAGCTGTGACAAGACGGCTCCAATTCCTACATTGCTGGCGTCGGTATCCAGAATAAGCTTACCATCAGGAAGTGGATAAGCAAGAACAGGTGCTGACGTAAGCTGTTTCTTCAATATTTCAAACGCCTTTTGACATTCCTGATCCCAACAGAAGGACTTATCTTGTTCTGTCAAACGTGTCAAGGGTTTGGCGATGTCTCCAAAATTCTTGACATATCGTCGGTAATAGGAACAAAGACCCAAGAAACTCCGGAGCTGATGTTTGTCGATAGGGATTGGCCATTCCTGAACGGCTTGTATCTTAGCAGGGTCAACAGCAACGCCATCCTTGCTTACGTTATGTCCTAAATAGTTGACCTGTCTCTGGAACAAGTGGCATTTCTTAACATTCAATGTTAGATTAGTGTTCTGTAATCTTTTAAAAACTTCTTCCAGGTTAGATAAATGTTCCTTAAAGGTCTTACCCATTATGATGATGTCGTCTAGATAAACTAGACAAGTTTCCCATGACAAACCCCGCAGGATGGTCTCCATTAGTCGTTCAAACGTCGCAGGAGCATTACAGAGGCCAAATGGAAGGACCGTGAATTGCCATAACCCTGATCCACTGGTAAAGGCAGTCTTTTCTTTGTCTGCAGGATTCATTTTAACTTCCCAGTATCCGCTTTTAAGGTCCAAGGTAGAAAACAGAGTAGAACCCGCCAAAGCGTCGAGGGCATCATCAATCCTTGGCAGAGGATAACTGTCCTTCTTAGTGACATCATTTAGCTTTCGATAGTCGACACAAAACCGCATTGATCCGTCTTTCTTTCTCACTAATACCACAGGAGAAGCCCACGGACTACTGGATGGTTCGACTATGCCATTTTGAATCATTTCTTTAAGGGCTCTGTCTGCTTCTTCCTTTTTAACTTGAGGCATCCTTCGGGGTACCTGTCGAATCGGACGTGCATCACCAGTGTCAATTCTATGTTGTACAACATCAGTTCTTCCCAATTTACTTTTAGAACCAAATACAGGTTTATAACGGTAAAGTAGATCTCTTACCTGTTTCCTTTCTAATTTTGACAAAGAGGGGTCTAATTTTGTCATTAATTGTTCAATTTCGTTGGTCTCATCTGTTTCCGTAACATTTATCTTGTGAATTATGGCCATTACTGGTTCTAAACTTCCCATTTCCGTGTCCTTTCGGAGAAGAACTGGATGATCGTTCAAGTTGATAACTTGGATGGGTACCTCTTTGGCGGATCTAACAAGAGTCTTACCCACAAGGAGTCCTTTTCCCAATTCATGGTCATGGTTCTTCGGCTCTATCATGGCTGGGGCACCATCTGGCTCCAGTCCATCCAACCGCGCTGTGACGACACATTCGCAGCTTGCCGGAAGTTCGATATCATCGATTAGCTTAATCGAGGCATTGTCAACTTGTTTTCGGTGCAGGAATATTTCTTCATTACCAGTACGAAGGATACGTTGGCGAAGATCCAAATGAAAACCACAGTGGAGCATAACATCCATGCCCAGAACAACATCTTCATCAACGTCAGCCACCAGCACTGAGTGAACAAGAGAGGTTGAACCAAACTGTAGCGTCACCTGTATCTCACCGTAGACTCTAGCAGAATCCCCGGTAGCGGTACGCAGTCTCCAACTGGTAGGCAACATCTTATTTCGCATAATGATGGTTGGTTGGACGATAGTTTTTGTAGCTCCAGTGTCTACCAGCATGCTAATATTCTTCCCATCAAGGAGGCCATCTACATATAAGCTGTCCATGTGATGTCGCAGAGTTGCCAATTTAATGGTGTGAGGGGCTTCGGGAATGTTTGGGGTCGATTTCGCCCTCCAGGAGTCGACCCGTTCTAGTTTTCCTGCTGCTGGGGTACTTCAGCAGAAGATCTTTCTTTTTGGGGGCAAGTATTTCTTATATGGCCTAGTTCTCCGCAGTTCCAGCATCTCACTTGGCGCCTTCTTTTTGGAGATAACTTCATTAATCTCTCTACTACCGCTTCAACGTCGCTAACGGAATGAACGGCATGGTCGTAGTTACCGGTGATTTCCCTTAGTCGAGCAACTCCACGTGAGGCCTCCGTCGCCGCCTCAAACTCCAGGGCAATGGTCAAGGCGTCCACAAGAGTCTTCGGCCGCGCCAACCGTACAGCGCGCTGCAACTCGACGTCTCGAAGACCATCGGTGAAGGTTTGGACTGCTAGGCACTCCAGGAAATCCTCCGCTGCATTTGAATACGCAAGTCGTACCATTCTTGCTACATCCGCTTCAAATTCCTGGATAGTTTCTCCATTTTTCTGTTTTCGGCTCTTTAACTGCATTCGGTACACCGGTTGTAGATGAGTTTGACCATAACGCATCTCTAGACGATTCACCAATAACTCGAAGTTGTCAGCTTCATCCGGTGTCAATGATTGCAAGACGTCTAAAGCTTCGCCTCGCAGAGCTACGGTTAGGGACAATGCTTTCTCCTGGGATGACCATCCATTAGCTCTGGCCGCTGCGTCGAATTGTTTCAGGTAATTTGGCCAGGAAGTCTTCCCGTCGAAGGTCGGGGGTTTCATCGTCGTTCGTACATGGGTCATCTCCTCGCTTCTTTGTCGTTCGACGTCTGCGTGGCAGGTTTCCATCCTTCTTGCATCTCCGTCGCCGTTGTGGATGGTTTGGTTTCGGTGGCTAGCTTCCTGTTCTCGTTGAAGCTTTCTTATTTCGGACTGCACTTGCTGGTTGATCTGGTTTTGCTCGTCTCGCAAGTTGGCGACTTGTTGATTTTGTTCGTCTCGCAAGCTGGACACTTGCTGATTTTGTTCGTCTCGCAAGCTGGACACTTGCTGATTTTGTTCTTCACGAAGATGTGATATTTGCTGGGAGAACGAACTGGATAACTCATCTGATATGGTAGACATCCGTTGTGATAGCTCTTCTTGCTGGCTCTTTATCTGACTGGATAGCTCCTCTTGCTGCCGGGAAAGTTGTTGAGTTTGCTCTTCTTGTTGGCTCGTCATTCGTTGCGCCAGCTGGGACATATCTTCGCGCAGGCTTCTCATCTGACTGGATAGCTCCTCTTGCTGGTTCGTCATTCGCTGCGACAGCTGGGACATATCTTCGCGCTGGCTGCTTATCTGACTGGACAACTGGGAAAGTTGTTGAGTTTGTTCTTCTTGTTGGCTCGTCATTCGTTCTGATAGCTCTTCTTGCAGCCGGGAAATTGCTTTTTGAACTGGGTCTTCAAACTCAACAGCGTCAGGGTCCAAATTATTATTTACGTAGTATTCACGGAGCCTTCTCAACAATACGGATTTGCTCCCAGTAGTTTCCAATTCTAATTCCTCGAGCTCTCTTCTGAGCTCAGCCACCAATAAATCAGTTATCTTTTTTCCAGGCATTCTTGTATCTTCACCCCACACCTGACACCAATTTGAAACACGTATGGGGGCTTTTTACACAATTTATTTACAAAATTGTTAAGATACACTGAACTCTGCTGGATAACGTCTAACTACTTGACAATACAATGAACTCTTCTGAACACTTGACTCGAACTGACGTTAACTGTCCGTGCATCCCCTTATATACAACATTATTTAATCTAGTTAGTGTGTTTAGAAGTTTCTAGAATTTTCTAGAAACATTATTTAAAATGGTCAGTTGATTTTTTTACAAACTTCTAAAAATCAACTGTCAACAACAATCTTTCAAATTAAGGTCCCTTCCTTTACGGTTATCCCGTTACAATACTTTAATAGTATCAAGACCAGGGTCTTGTTGTCAAATCGAATTTTGGTTTGCAATTGGAGGTAAAGATGTCACTACTATCACGACGTTTACACTTTCATTACTGAAAGTAATATATCGTTCGTGATTTTAGTCAAATCTTCAGTCAGCGATTATGCCTTAAGCTCGCTGACGGATAACATGTACCTTGTACTGACGAGACCCAATAGGTCAAAAACGGTCTACAAGTTATGTTGTCCCTTCTAACTGCAAACTAAAATGGTTGGTTTAAATTATCTGTTAGATATGCCAACCTCATTTGACTTTGAAGTGTAATTCAATATCCGTCGAGGCACATTAGCCAGGGAAGTACCTACCTAGTTGTTTCTGCTTAGTTAAATGGTCAATTTTTTTGAAAATACTTATCAAAACTCGTAAAGCGATAGAATAACTAATATTCTGCATTTTGCAACATTTGTTCATAACTAAATGTGTATTTATTATAATAGTTATTTACGTAACGAGTTATGAAAAGTCCAATTTTGTTTAACGAGTGTGATGTTGCAGCAAGAGCGTAGCGAGTGCTGCAAATGAACACGAGTTAAACAAAATGGCGTTTTATAACGAGTTCCGTACAAGATTTTTTATAATTTTTACGAAATTCCATAATTAGAAAAAATCATAATTATCTAATAATAATTAAAAACAATACATCTAGTTCTCGTGTTTATTTTGCATTGACACCTTTCTAATGACAATTTAATACAGATATAATTAAAAGGTAAGTTTCTGATTTAAATATTAAGTATACTTATTTAATTTTTTGTTTAAAAATGTCTGCTTTTAAATATTTCTTTAATAAAGTTAGTATAAAATATTTGCTTTATATTTTTCGTAACTTGTTTTGAAATGAAGTTTTCAAAACTAGTTACGTAAAGTTTTACTTTTCAAAACTAGTTATGAAAAGTAATGACTTTCAAAACTGACAGCAGTTTTGAAAAATGTCACTTTACTTGTCAAAATTATAAAAAAATAATTTGTATATTAAGAATTATTGCAAATAGTCATTGACGTTGAAAAAATAGATGTGTGTCCTATATCTGAAACACATCTTACTGGAGAATCATATATCAGATTCCGAGGCTATAAAATATAGGTACCAAACAATACACCCAGATAATGCAGCAAAAGGGTGCGGTTATCATAAAAGAAACCATTAGATATTATCAAGAGACTGGATACCAAAGCTACAGCTGTAAACGTAACGTCTAACTACTTGACAATACAATGAACTCTTGTGAATACTTGAACTTGAACTGACGTTAACTGCCCATGCATCCCCTTATATACAACATTATTTAAGCTAGTCAGTGTGTTTAGAAGTTTCTAGAATTTTCTAGAAACATTATTTAAAATGGTCAGTTGATATTTTTACAAACTTCTAAAAATCAACTGTCAACAACAATCTTTCAAATTAAGGTCCCTTCCTTTACGGTTATCCCGTTACAATATCAACAGTATCCAACAAGCATCTTGGAATAATTCACCAACTATTGTCCACAGAACTAAAGGCAATAATTATTCAGAAGAAATAAGGAATATGATAGCCGAAAAACGAAAACTACGAAGGAACTGTCACATGACTAGAAATCCTGCAGATAAACCTATTGTTACGAGTCTGTCGCCCACAAAGTGAAACGAGACAGACGGGCAGTTCTAAGAACATGAGAATTTTCGAGTAGCTGTTAGAACGTTCGATTCTAGAAAGGTTGTTTTTCGTTGTTAAGTTTGTTTCCTGCTTATCCCGAATCCACGATGGAAAAATATAACACTATTTTGAAAATGCCACGCAGAAACTAAAGCGAGAAATCAAAAGCATTCATCAAGAATTCATAGTGGAGTATTTCAGTGAACTAAAAGCTGATAAAACAAAAGATAATTCTCTATGGAAAGCAACTAAGCGATTTATAACACCCATTTTACAAAATCCTCCTATTTGAAATAGCGATGTCACCTGGTCTCGTAGCAATGAACAAAAAGCAACAACATTTCCAGATAATTAAAAAATATATTTCAACCAAATGATGGAAAAGAACTTTAAGAACACATTGAATTAAATGAAAGCAACATCGTACAGGCCAATATCAGTTCTCCCTTTGATATCAAAACTTTACAAAAAAATGCCTCTTAAAAAGTATAAAACCAATAATTGAAGAAAGACAACTAATTCCATCACAACAGCTTACCCGGCGAATTTTGTACTAAAGTTCGTTCGCTAAACTTACGAGGGTTTTGGATTAAAAATTTTATAAGTATTTTTAGGTAAGTACTGGAAAGTTTGACCTGTTCTTTGGGGAAATATCAACTGGTTAAATGAAATGAAAAATAATGCACAACTTTTTAATTAAATAATAATAGAGAATTTTTTGTCTAATTAAAAGTATATTAGGCATAATTAAACTTTTTCATTAATTTTATATTACACTTCACACAGAAAATATGGTCTAAGTTATTTAGCTCAAATAGAATATTTTATAACATAAAAATTTGTTACATATAGAGAATTTCAAATGAAAAATAAAAACAATTGTAACGTGAAAAATACCCTTGCTAGCTCCAGGGTTGTGGCTTCCTTCTGGCTTTCTTTTTTTTAACTCTCCCCAAACAATTAAATAAGGGCGCCAAATACAGACACACAAATAATAGAGAAAAAATCAGTTTTAAATTTTTTATTCAAGAATTAAAATTGATTTGATGTTAAGCAAAATAATTGAAATTAATTGTAATTAATTTAATCTTATCTTTGTTTGTATTTGATGTCTTCTGTCGGAGTCTTCGATAACAAAAGTAGTATCTGGATTTCTACTTTGTGGTCCTCGGAACAAACAGTAATTGGTTGTTTAGAAGAATTGGTGGTGACTTCAGGAATAGTGGTTTCGATTACGGTAAAGTTGTAAAGATGTTTTCAATAAAATGGTTGGATCGAGAACTCACAATCTCCCTAGGACCCTCTTCAAAAGTGGCATCAGCCCTAATGAAATTAAAAAAAGGCAATCAATCTCCGACCATAAATTCCTTAATTTCATACACAATCGCTAAAGGTTTTCTCCAAAGTTCGAGAAAAAATTAATCACTTACTATGTTTATATTTTAACTCAATAAAAAACTGATTCTTGACAAGCGATTGTGAACGAAATAATTAAATGTTAGTAAAGGAATAAACTTAAATATTAAATAAAATATTCACCAAATTTGGATTTTTACAAACTAAAATTTAAAATAATTAAATTCTTACTCACCGAAACGAGGGTAGTAGAAAGTGAAGAATCAACTAAACTTAATGAATTCTCAAAATAAAATGAAATTATTTAACGTCGAAACATACGAGCAAATTATGAATCTCCTACCAAAACTGATGCGACGCCGCACAATTAACAAGGAAATTCTAAAAATTTAATAGTCAATAGGCCAGGTCACAAATAACGTTTTCAAACGTTACACAATTGAAGAAAAATGAAAATCAGTCATTATGATCCAAAATATCATAATCGTCATTATCATCACAAAATTCAAATTTTAAATTTAAAAATGTTTATTTATAAAGTTTACATGTTTTCTTAAGATTAAATAGAAATATTTAAATTTTTCCCCATACCCTGCTATAGGACTTAGTTTCCTTTTCAGGGTAGTGCTACATTATAATGTTTCCTGCTTTTTACTGCCATCACCATTAATTGTTATTATGATTGGACTTATTTCGTTTATTTTTAACTTCCCGCTAAAAAAAATTAAAATTTTTTTTATAATCGGGAAGTTATTGGTTTCACCCCGTTTTTCGAAAATCGAGTTTTCTTTGGATCTCAACGGTCTTAGGAACCTTCCCTGACTATTTTTACGAGGGTGTCTGTATGTCTGTATGTACGTGTGGATGTGTGTGTGTGTGTGTGTGTGTGGATGTATGTAAACCTCTTATAACTTTGGAACGGCTTGACCGATCGGAATGAAATAAAAAGCATTCCAAAGAGTTTCATCTAACTTAGATTCTCTGTAAGTTTGAACTGATTCGAGCCGGTAGATTTCGAGCAATTTCAAAATAACCTAAAAAAACAATTGGTAAAAATGATGTTTTTTGGGCATATCTTTTTGGCTATTGCATCGATCAATTTCATAACCTAATCAGCTCTCAAGCTTAAAAAGCCACGTCGAATGCCGTTTTGCAAATTAAAATCGGTTAATTCGTTCGTGAGATATCGTTGTCGAAAAATTTCAAAAAAAAGTGTTTTTTTTTTCAATAACTTAGAGATTTTTTGACTAACCGATTTTGCACTCCCAGTAACGTTTTTAGGTCTCAAAAAACTGTGTCAAGTGCCATCTTGAACATCAAAATCGAATAAGGTGTTAAAAAGTTATGGCTTTTTAAACATTTCAAAAAAAGTCAAAAACGTCAAAATACGTCACGTTACTATAGGTTTGCGGTTAAAACTAGCGAGAAGTTGCAAGGATGGCCTTTAAGGTCAACCTCTTTTCGAATTTTTTTTCACGAGTCCACCAATCTTCTATTAGTTTCTCGCACTTGGATATACAGTTCAGCCACACTTCTGGTGTTACCATTGAAAGTGCCTTTCGCCAAGTTTTCCGAACTGCGTCGTCACTATAACCATTAGGCCCAATATGGTTGTCATAATATTGTTTTGCTATTCCCCATACATATTCGATGGGATTAAGCTGGCAATGATAAGGTGGCAGACGTAAAACTTGATGACCGTAACTTTCAATAATCGGATCCACAACAAAAGTTTTTGGTTTAGCATGTATGTTTGCCAAGCGTAATAATTCTGATTTTAATATATGTTGTGTAAATGGTATATGTTCTTTGTCAATCATTCTTTAATTTTACCAACAGTCCAAGAATTCGTTGGACTTTTGTTTAATACTTCAGAATGGTAAGGTGCATTGTCTAAAATAATGACGCTGGGCTCAATTAAACCTGGGAGAAGTTTTTATGCCACCATTTTACAAACATTTTTGTATTCATATTATCGTGATAGTCACTGGATTTTAATTTAGATGAAAATATTAAATCAGCACCTTTTATTAAACCGGATTTCCCTCCTGCATGTAAAATTATGTGTCGTTTCCCTTCTCCATCCGTGTATTAGATAGACTTTATGTTATCATCTTGCCATAGGTATTCTCTTGGTTGCACCCCTAGAAAATGTCTATGTTTCGTCTAAATATATAAAATTCGCCCCTTCTACTTTTAATTTAGAATATGTTCTAAGAAAGTTAATTCTCTTGTGCACGACAGAACTTTTTTCACAAAGGGCCTTTCTGTTATCCTCCATTTGAAATTTGAAACCCAAGTTATGTATCACTTGCCATAGACTTGTTCTGCCAATGTCGTCAAGTTTCCTATATTTTAATTCCGAGAGAATTGAATGTAAGGACACATGTTCCTTGTTGGCCCGCATTCGATAAATGGTATCAAGAATTTCAAATTTCCTTCCATCAGGAATATCTTTCATTTGAATGATGGGCGAGTTTTTCGGTGATCTTCTTTTGGCAGTTTACTATTGTGATTTTGTAATACCCCTCTTAATTTGGTTTCACTATTAAACAAATGTTGTAAAATGCAGAATATTAGTTATTCTATCGCTTTACTAGTTTTGAAAATATTTTCGAAAACATTGACCATTTAACTAAGAAGAAACAACTACTTCCCTGGCTATGTGCCTCGGCGGATATTGAATTACACTTCAAAGTCAAATGGGGTTGGCATATCTAACAGATAATTTAAACCAACCATTTTAGTTTGCAGTTTTTATTTGTTAACTTATTTTAATTACATGATACATTTTTGATACAGGAAATTGCCATTAATTAAAACTAAAACTTGCCTATGCTAGAATTGTTTCCTTCCCGTTACGAAGGAAAGCTGTTGTGAAAATGCGTAGCGTAAGCCATATTATATTTTGAAAAGCTAACGGGATTAGGTCCCGGCAAGACACCACATCTAAAAGTCAAATACTGTCACTTCTCACTCGACCCGTTGACTTTATGGGCTCAAAGTTCCTACCCTTCTTGAAACCTAGTCTTTTGTATTTATTGCACTTCTTTGTTGGGAGATTTCATATATTTTATATACTTTGGTTACTCTTTAGTTTTATTATATAAGGTATATTTTAAATGAACAGTTTAGCCAGTTTAAATTCAAATGTACATAAATAATTGCTTAAAAAACTGTAAAACAAGCTTTTGTGACCCGATACCAGAGTGCAAAAATTTTGATACCTGTAGTGGGTGCGTAGCATGTTTATCGATAAAAATCTATACCATCTTTTCACATCTAGATTGGAAAGAAACTCGGCAGGTGGCGTTATATAGCAATTTCTAAATAATAGAATTAGAAAGATTAGTTGGATTTGTCTTTGTCCTAAAAGAATACCTAATTAAATAAGTATTAAAATATGATTTTCGAAAAATTGTTGACAGTCTTAAAAAGCTGATAAAGATCGTTAAAATGGATAAAAAACCTAAAAAACTTTAGAAAAATCGCTGAATATTTTATATTTTATAAATTATTAATAATATTAAAAAAATTGTTGAAAGTGATAAAACACTTTTGAAAATCCTAATAAAATGTTAAAAATCGTAAAATATTTTGTTGAGAATCTTGGAAAAACGTTAAAAATCATAAAAAATGTTGAAACATCTAAGAAATTGTTAAAAATTGTAAAAATGCTTAACAACCTTGAAAAATTCTAAAAAATGGTAAAAAATGTCAAAAATCGTAAAAAAATGATGAAAAAATCATAAAAAATTGTCTATAATCGTAAAAAATGATTGGAAATGCTAAAAAAGTGTGTAACATCATAAAATATTGAAAGTGGTAAAAAATGGTAAAAAACTCATTGAAAATCGTGAAAAAAATTTTTAAATAAAAAAAAATCAAGACAAGTTTATTTTTTATTTTTCTTCGCCCGGATAAAATAATGAAAATCAAAATATGATTTTTGAAAAATTGTTTTTAAGAAAATTTTGAAAGTGATGAAATATTTTTAAAAATCCTGGTACAATGTTAAAAACCGTAAAAAAATTGTTGCAAACGGTGAAAAAAAGTCGAATATCATTAAAAAAAAATGTTGAAAATCGTAAAAAATTATTTACAATGTTGAAAAACTGTTATAAATCATAAAAAAAATTGTAAAATCGTAAAATTGTTGAATATCCTCAAAAAAATGTTTACAATCGTGAAAAATTGTCAAAAATCAAAAACATAAATAGAAAAGTGGGTAAATCACCAAAAATCAGAACCTAAGTATCAAAAAAATCTAAAAAAAACAGAAAAAGAGGAAAATCTAGCAAATTTAGACACTCTTGACAATTGTTAAGAATTATAAATTGTTTAGTAAACGATTATTTGAGATATCTCTTATGGGATTTTTAGAATTTTTTAGAAAGTATACAAACAAGAATATATTAAATGACATTGAAAATTAAAAAAATGTATCCAACAGGATTTGATAGCTAGGCATTCATAGCTTAGTTGTTACAGGGTCCGCGAGTAGAGCTGAAGGTTGGAGGTTCGAGTCCTACTGAATGCGACATTTTTTCCATTTTTCCTTAATGTTATTAAATAAATTCTTGTTTGCATACTTTTAAAAAAATTTCAAATTTTTTTGAATATCTCAAATAAAATCCCAATAAAATGTTAAATCGTAAAAAAATAAATTAAAAAAAATTGAAAATCTTGTAAAACTGTTGAAAATAGTAAAGAAATATCAATAATCATAACAAAACAAATTTACAAAAGCGTAAAAAATTGTTTCCAATCGTGAAAAAATGTTGTAAATCTTAAAACAATGTGTAAAATAGTAAAAAATGTCCAAATTAGGAAAAATTCCCAGATAACGTAAACAATTGTTAACAATTGTAAAAAATTCTTGACAATCTTAACCAATTGTTGAAAAAATCTGTAAAACCATAAAATATTGTTACAACTTTTCACGATTTTCAACGTTTTTTAAAGATTCTCAACAATTTTTTAACTTGCCGCTAAAAAGATTAAAAAAAAGTTATTGTTTTTATCCCGTTTTTCGAAAATCGAGTTTTCATCAGACCTCAACGTATTGAGGTCTTTGGAACCTCCCCTGACTATTTTTACGAGGGTGTGTGTGTGTGTGTGTGCGCGCGCATGTGTGTGTGTGCGTGTTTGCGTGCGTGCGTGCGTGCGTGTGTGTGTGTGTGTGTGTGTGTGTGTGTGTGTGTGTGTGTGTGTGTGTGTGTGTGTGTGTGTGTGTGTGTGCGTGTGTGTGTGTGTCTGTGTGTGTGTGTGTGTATGTAAACCTCTTATAACTTTTGAACTGCTTGACCTTTTGGAACAAACTAAAGAGCGTTCCAAAGAGTTTCATCTAACTTAGATTCCCTGCAAGTTTTATCCGATTCGGACCGGTAGATTTCGATAAATAAAAAAAAACAAAATTTTTCTTTTGTAAAAATGACGTTTTTTGGGCTATTACATCGATCAATTTCATCACCTAATTAGCTCTCAAGCTTAAAAAATCAGTCGGATGCTGTTTTGCAAATTAAAGTCGGTTGATTCGTTCGTGAGATATCGTTGTCGAAAAATATCAAAAAAAGTGTTTTTTTTTTAATAACTCAGAGATTTTTCGACAAATCGATTTTGCACTCCGAGTAACATTTTAAGGTCTCAAAAAACTGCGTCGAATGCCGTTTCGAATATCAAAATCGAATAACGCGTTAAAAAGTTATGGCTTTTTAAACATTTCAAAAAAAGTCAAAAACGTCAAAATACGTTACGTTACTATAGCTTTGCGGTTAAAATTAGCGGGAAGTTACAAGGATGGCCTTTAAGGTCAACTTCTTTTCGAATTTTTTTAATATTTTATCAGTAGAAATTAGAAATCCGCATAATAATTTTTGGAACTAAGTTCCTTACGGCAGGCTTGGATAAGATAGGGATTTTGCTGCGTGACCGAACTGAAAAAAATGTAATAGTAAAAAACCGTAACACTAAAACCATAACGCTTGTAATAGTGCCACTATATCTAGTAGGCAGGTTACCGCTAGCCTCCACACAACGCTAGCCTCTACTCAGTGTTCAGTATACGATAGACATAATGTTGACAGTTATGATATAATTTTTAACTGTCACCGAAACTTTCTTAAGGTAGTTCCTCCGCGACAGTCCAGTCAAAAAGTTTCGGAATCGCACTATCGTTAAACACGTTTGTTTGTACTATGACTGTACGTTAAATTTGTTAACGTAAGTGTACTTCTATCCGTTAAACGTATACACATATATACTGTGAAATTTAATTCTGTTTGGAAATGTGGCAACGTCGCGTTATTTTTATTCTTATTTCTCCTAACCGCTGAAACTTACTTATAGTTTATACTTTATACGTAAAGTAAACTTGCTATTTTTATTTCAATAAATAAATAAATACTTACGGGTGATCGTATTCGTCATAAAGTATTGCAATAATTAAAAATTTACTATCGTGAAAGTTTCGTTTTTAAATGTTTATTAATACCTATAATATTGTTAAATATATTTTGTATCTATTGTTATAAATAATAATAAATTACAAGATTGCTCTATAAGATTTATTCTCTCATTTTAATAATTATTAATAATTGTTATGATTTATTAAAAAAAAGTTGTGATATCCTTAAAAATATTAAATTCGTTTAAATTTCGCGCTATTTCTTTCTGCTTCACTGCTTACTTTCGTAAGACAAATAGATTTTTACTAAATATAGAAATAAAAATAAACTTTATTAAAATGTGTTTTATTAATAAAATATAATGACAAATAATACAAATTACATATTTAATTCATGTAAGAGCTCTACACACCTTTGATTTTACATTTAAATTATTTATTTTACTCATCTTTTGCTTATTTCTAGAGTTCTCTGAATCTTCTATTGACAACTTCTAAAAATATTCACTCATGTTTATTTCTTTAGAACTTAACAATAAATAAAATCACTCAAACACTATTATAACTACACAATCGACAACAAAAAGTTAGGAAAAGACAATTTAAACACGAAGTAACATGGATTTAAATACAAAACCAAAGTAAACACAACCTTTATTTGCCTCTCAGCGGCCATATTGGTAATAGAAACGTCAAAGTCGCAAAGTCCTGTGACAACGTTGCCACATCGTTTTCATTTCATTAGTCTTTATATCCACTCTTTAAAAAATTATCGCTGAAACGAGTTGTTTATTTCAATTTTTTATCGAAACTACGAGGTAAATAATTTTTATTTATTTTTTTATATCATCTAAATATAGTATTTTACCAAATATCAGTTTTTCATCGAGATGGTGAAAGTCATTCATTCATAAATTAAAATAAATTGATGTTTCCCACGCATCCCCCATGTTACATGTACAATTAATGTCATTTTTAATTGCAAATATCTCATATCTGATGAGGTAAATCGTCTTCAAATTTTAACAGTATGTGTATTATACATTTACGAGCTTATATTCTGAGTTTTGCGAAATTCTTGAAACATTGCATTCATAACCGTACTACCTTAAAAGGGTTTACAAAAAATATAATAGTTATAATGAATCAAGCAAAAGATGATCTTCTCATTACAGAATCTCCTAACAAAAGGTAAGTTTAATAATATAATATAAACATTGTAAACAATATAGAAATATCCAACTTTTGTGATGTCCTATAAATTAATGAAAATCATTGGTTTTTAAATGTAAAATGTGTAAATTATGTTGTAATATTTTATTTAATTGGATTATCTACACCTGTTACTAATGTTAATCTCAAAATTTATAATAAATTATTATTATTAATATGATCAAAATTTATGCAGTAAATACATAAAAATAATTTGACAAGCATATGATAACTCTTCACGATTGGATATCGTTGGAGGATCGAATACGCGGGATGGTAATTTTTTTTTTAGTTTTTTTCCAGTGTTAAACAAAAAACTATAAATATTATTTTAACTTTAAATAAAATTAATTCAGTTATTCAATTATCTTATTCCGATCATTATCATTATAAAAATTATATCTTTAGAGAATTTATTGATATATAAGCTGCCCAGACGAAAAGTACAAATTATAAAAATATATACAACCAAAAGAAATTTAATTATTAATCTATAACGTAGTATAATCCAAGGCTTGGAGGAGATAGGGATTTTGCTGCGCGACCGGACTGAAAAAAATGTAATAGCAAAACCGTAACAAAAAGTCTATGGAATAAAATGAGACGTGCGCAGGCGCTACAGTCGTATACACAAGCGAGTAGTGTCGATTCTACATTAGCCGAAGGAACTTAGTTCCTACCTGGTGTCCCACGACACCATTATAACTTGTTTATAGAAATCGGAGTAATTTTTTAATATTATCCATATTAAGTTTTAACCCCTTGTTTACACCCTTAGGGTGTGAAATCTAATGAACCAAAAAACAATAAAATATTTTGATAAGTCTGAATTTTAATTTTTATAAAAATCGGTACGATATAAAGATTTTTAGACTGATAACCCTTATTCCAGCACTTGATGGTGTGAATACGAATAAACCATTAAACAATGTCAATCTATGTATATAGTGTTATAATTTTTCCTTTGTAGATTCGGGATAAGTGATAAACGCTAGACAAACTTAAGAATTCATTGATAAACACAAATAGATAACAATTTCTTAAACTAATTTATACAACTTTGATACAGTCACAATTACTGAGTAACGTCTTTAAAATATCTCGTACAACAATCCGCACTTTATCGCCAGCTATTACAATTACAATTCTTTTTTCCCGTCCGAAGCGGTCCTTTATTCATAAAATTAAATCATTCTCGAAGCGTTTTTGAAATTACATCTAGAACCATCTCCAAAGTTACAACAAAAACAACCTTTCTAGAATCGAACGCTCTCGAATTATGCGATGGATCGAAAACAAACTAAAGTCTTCGAAAATTCCAAGAACGGGCGTTTGTCTGGCGCTACTTCATGGGCGACAGATCTGGACCGGCTCGTAAAAATATATAAAAGAAAGTCGTGTTAGTTACACTATTTATAACTCAAGAATGGCTAAACCGATTTGGCTGAATATTGGTGGGTAAGTAGCTTAGAATCAGGAGACGGTCATAGGAAACGTTTTATTGCGTTCGACTGTCAGTCCGTAAAGACAAAAAACCATTTGACATAATAATGCAAAATAAGTATGGTTAAAAATTTGACAATTATAAAAATGACAGTTAAACGTAATTTTGTCTATGGTTAAGTATGGTTGTAAATTTGGTATAATATTCCCAACATATCGTACTGGATGTGAAGAACTCAATTTACTAGAAAATGATACCCATTGGGATACGACAATCGTGGAAGCTATTATCTCTGCATCTCCAAGTCAGATAAGCACATTATTTGCATGATCATTTCGACATGCTTTCCATTAAACCCATCTAACTTGTGGCACAAATACAAGTATAATATGACAGAACATATTTTACATCAAATTAGTATCAGTTGCAGAAATCCCCATCTTGAGATGAATTAGGAGATACATAATCAAGCTTTACTGTTGATAGAAGACATGAGTTACTGATAGCTTATTAGTCAGTTAGAAATCGAGAATTGGAACGAGATCGTAAAGAATAGGATCACCAGGAATTGGATTTAGCAGTTCAAACGAATGTACCCCTGTTGAATCCTCAACAAAGAAAGTTGATGATACATGAATAAAAGCAACTGATGATGGAAATGGTGGTTTAATTTTCCTGGATGCCACTGGTGGAACTGGTAAGATATTCCTCATTTCAGTAGTTTTAGCCACTGTTCGTGTGAGATCCAACATTGTGGTTGGAAAAGGAGGCCGGCATTAATATTTTGACATCAAACCTTTCAATTATTGAAGAACTAACATGTAATATTAAAAAAAACTCCACAATGGCCAAAGCATCGAAAATCATCATCTGGAACGAATGCACAATGGCGCATAAACGTGTATTAGGATATTTTAACCGAACGTTGAAAGATACACGCAATGACTCGATGTTATGGAGGCGCAAGGTGAGGAAGTTCTGATTCCGAGGATCCCGATGTTCTCCACCGATATTCCGTTTGAGTTGTATTGCTCATTCTTAATATTTTGCCATTAAACCTTTAAACTATTGAAGAAGCACGGAAGACCATCTGCTTTGTTTGTTTTTGAGCCTGTTATTAAAACAAAAAACATCGCATATCAAAAGGTGTTTAACTGAAGAAAATAAGCACAATTTACAAAAAGAACTTTTTATAATAGAAAGTTTTTTACTGATTTATAGGTCATATTTTGTGTCATCTCAACAATGCACAGCATCCCTGACATTGTAAAAATATTAAGTCATACAACGCTGTGATTGATCATAGAGAAGATTGTTTCCTTGTTAACAAAATCAAGGGTAGTTGTATCTAAAAACTTTCTAAAACAGTTTATTTTATTACCAGTTAAAATAATAATTACTGTTTTCACATGTAAGAACAAAAAAAAAAGAAAAAAAAACTTCTCTGTCGCGTAATCGATCCCATTATGATAACATAACAGAACTGTCACAAGTGGACTGATCCGCCGCCTAACCAACTACGCTACGAACGATTTATTTAATAACTTTCAAAATAATATTATCTATACACAACTTAGATCATGTTTAATATCAATTCGGTATAAATTTCGAAATCTATGTATATGCCTAAACACACTTGAAACATGCATTGTCATCCAGTTCTTAGCTATCCTGAAAATTTCAGAGCTCTAGGTAGTCGGGAAATAGGTTTAAATTCGATTAGAAATTCCACGGAATGACACAGAACACGGCGAAAATATAAAAAACTTTCTAAAAAGAGAGCATAAAAAGCCTATTAAAAAATGGTTAAAAAACTATATTTTTTTCATGTATCTCAAACCTAATAAAAAATGAAATGGATAAAATCTATTTATCTATTTATTACCTGTTAGGCGAAACAAAGTTCGCCGGGTCAGCTAGTTTTTTTATAAAAAATCGGTACCAATTTAAAGATTTTTCCGTATAAACTTTCAACCCTTATTTCACCCCTTTAGGGTTAAAATTTTTTAACACCCCCTTCTTAATGGGTGTTCACATTATGAAACTAAACATCTTTTCAAATTTCACGTTTTTACCATCATCTATTTTATTCATTTTTTAATAGCATTGTTGCTAAATAAACATTTTCTCTATTTCTTTATCTTCTTGTGCACATTACAAAAATAAAGTATGTGTGATTAAGTTTGTTTAAAAATATCCCAAGAAAAGCAGCAGAGCATTAAAATTTTCGCCGGCGAGGAGTCGTCATCGGTACAGGTAATCAAGAAAACAATTTCGCGGATCCCGCTGCGCCGTATAATGAGACCGGAGGGCGGGATTAAGGATAAACCCGGAGCCGGGACACGGGATTATCCTCGGAAAGGATCTGGAATGCACGGGGCCAGCCTTCACTCTACACCCTCAACTACAATATTAGCCCGCTAAGTTATTTATTGCCTCATAATTAAGTTGCCAAGTGTCATCGCATTTGCATATTGTTTTCAAATTGTATGGCACCATTTGATGATACAACACCGAGATTTTAATTTAATTTAAAGATACTTAGCGGAAGCCATAAAGTAAAAAGGTAAGAATTTAATTGGAAGATAATGAAAAGAAATTAATGTCTGTTAATGGGCTTCGAATAATACTGACAAAATTAAAATGAAAAATTGTGTCTAAAATAGATTGTAATTCAGTTACCATGTAATAGCAAAGTGCTGTTCTGACTATCATCTATTATGAGGGTTGTCTTTTTAGTTTTACATATAGGTAGCCATAAATACAAAAAATATATAGGCTTACAGTGCTTTATTGCTTTTCAAAACATGTCTCACCACGAGCAATACACTTTTTCATACGTTTAAACCAATTGGTAAAACAGTCTTTAGTTGACACCTGCAAAATCTTCTTCTGGCGACTAGAATCGCTGCCCACGCATTGTATTCGTGATCTTTGGGAACGTAAAGAAGTTGGCGGTACTTAATTCCGGACTATTCGGTGGATGGTTTAACAATTGGGCAGTGTGAGCAGTGAGCACTTCCATTGTCCTTATGTAGGATGATCTGCCGTTTTGTGTTGCTTTATCGGAGTTTCGCGATAACTTCTGGTAAACAAACGTTTATATACAAATCGGAAGTAATCGTTCTTTGATCTTCTAAAGCATGACCAGATTTTGACCCAAATTTGCTACCATTTTCTTTGAGAACGGATTACTTTTTTTTGGTTTTTCCTCATCGTGAAATACCCACACAGCGGATTGGTGTTTATTTTCCGGTTCGTAAAAGTAAATCCAAGATTCATTGCCACTAACAATACTATAAACGTTTTTTGAGCTTCCTTTGTAAAACCGTTTCAATGTTTGTCGAGATCAATTGAGTTGAACTGCTTTCTGTAAGAAAACGAGGGGTCCAAAAGGAAAGCAAATTGTAACACCCAATTTTTATGCAGGTCTTTCAAATACCCAAAGATGCCTCTATTTTTTGGTATGTAACAAGATGGTTATCCTAAACTAGCTTACAATGTTTTGCTGTATGACTGCTGTTTTGGGTGGATTCGTCGCTGAGACTGGAGCAACCACGTTAAAATCCCCAATACCAGCGGGAAATAGTTGACTGGTGTGTTACTTCATTCTTAAACACAGAAACCATAATAAGACATTGCTTTTGGGATAATACTCTTAAAACATTAATGCTCGAAAATCTTCTCGGCTATGATCCATTTTTTGACCAACTTACTAATTTTAAAAATTCACTGTACCTACACGACTTGTATCGCAATGAAACTCTGGATTTATGTCAACAAATGATTTGGTTTAGATTTGTGTCTAAAGGTTCTATTGTTGACGCCTTCTAAGCTGTTATATGGAAAACTAAAAACACAACTTGTACATTTCAGGTAACATTTCACAAGTTCATTCTTCTTTACTTATGATTAATATTAATAACAATTTTATTCATTAAATAGCTGAACCGGCGAACTTTGTACAATGATGTTTTTCTCATTTGGCATTTTTACTACTTTATATGATTCTTTTCTCGTTTTTTCGATGTTCCTTTTTCTGTTTTTGTCGAGTTTATCATACTTTTTGTCTGTTTCCAGCTTTTATTATTTTTTTTTTCATTGTATTTTATAATTTTTCCGGTTCTGTCATTTCTAAGTTGTTTTTTTCGATTTTCTACATTTTTATTTTATTTACAAGTTTTAAAGTCATTTCTGGTCTTCTTTCATTTTATTTTTGTTTTTGCCCATTTTACTTTAGTTTCTCGTTGTAGCCTTTTTTTTCAATTTTTTTAATCGCTCCCTATTTTGATTTTCTATTCATGAATTATTTTTATTTATTAAAAGTTTATTTAGGTACATATTTTTGTCATTTTTCTTCTTCGCCTATTTTTTGTATATTCTATATTTTTGTGGTTTGTTTTTATCGGTATGAGACAAAACAGCACGGCCATAAGAGCGCTGCCAGAAGATCGCCGCCGAAACAGCGCGAGACAAAACAGCGCCGGCCCAAAATAGCGCCGACCCAAAACAGCGCCGGACAAAACAGCGATGGGACAAAACAGCGCCATATTATTTTCACATTAAAGTTTTGAACTTAAAAAATAATTTTCATGGCTTAAAATTCTGTAGTGAATATTAATAAATAGAACGTATAAAAGAAATAATTTCTTTGAAAAAATTGAGGTATTCAATTAATCAGTAAAGCGAGCAAAAACCAAATTTAAAAAATCTGGAGGGTGTTCCATTTAAAAAAATATAACTTTACACTGGCACGACATAACTATGCATTGTGTATAATTCAAAATAATTTGAAAATGTGACGTTTTATAATGCACATCTTTTATATTAATTACTTTGTGCGGTCACTTTTAACATAACAGATAAATTAGGCTTTGCCATACAAATGGGACATCCTGCATATAATACGGTAAACTAAAAAAATGAACAGGAAAACATCCACTAAAAAAATCCACAGATAATAAAAACTCGAAAGGAGAGTAAGGTCTTTTGTCCCGTCGCTGTTTTGGGTCGGCGCTGTTTTGTCTCGCGCTGTTTCGGCGGCGCTCTTATGGCACGTCTCTTAAGCTAGAAAGGTCAAGTCGGCAGAATCACTCGTATTATATCTCAAAATTGAGTGCTCATTTAGTGCTAATTTAGTGCTGATAACAGATATTTGGTGCTGTGATGGGGGCACTAAAAAACACTGCTAACTTTTCATTAAGCTAGTAGTGTACTATTCATGACCGCGCTAAAATGGAAACTAATGAAATTAAAAGACGTTTCTATTTAGTGCTCAATTAGTGCTGCCAGTACAGCAAAACATTTTTGAAAAATAATTTTTTTTTATTTTTTTTTCAAATCGACTACTGCTAGTATAACGACGCTAGCAGCCTTAAGAGTTAGAGAGAGACTTTAAAACGGAAACTAATGGAATTGAAAGACGTCACTATTTAGTGCTGAAATAGTGCTGTCGTTGTAGTAAAGGAGTTTTAAACAATATTTTTGATGTGAAACATCTATAGCCGCACGTGAATCAGATTTCTCGCGTGGCGACGGTGACGTATGATTCGTATGACGTAAAAAACATAACGCATCGATAATATATATTAAAGAGATGTACTGATACCTTATATGAAATTGGTCTCATGTTTTGAGCGACGCCGACGGTGGCGCGCCAACAATAGGGGGAAGAAGCTCATCGATTTAAAAATTTGGCGGGACAGGGTATGAATTGTTTCATAAAAACCTAACTCGATTCCGCCTACTATCTATTCTATATATATAAAAATGTTTGTTTGTATAGGCAACATAATATACCTACATATTTTGCTGACCTGTAAAATTGACAGCTTGTTAATCAAAATAGATTGTTGGTGAATAGTCCCTGTAAAATTTGTGTATAAAGTGTTTGTTTTAAATATGAATAAACAAAGTGTTAATAAAGAAAGTGATAAAAAATATTGAATAAAAATGAGTGAGTACCTACCTACTCTATATACATTAGGGTGTCCGTTATTTCCCAAATTTGGTTTTGTTCTCCAAACACCCATCAAATTTTTAGATTATGACCTAACAAAAATTATCAGACCCAAACCAGCCCTTAATATTCACATTAACCCGTGCCTAAATCATAATACATTTCCCATTTAAATACCGTTTAAAAGTTATTCAACGATAAAGTTGTATTCATAGTTAAATTCATCATTTTTCTATTTTCTATTTAGTATCGCTTTTTGTTTGTACTAAAATTATGAAGTAACTACAATTATATTAATATAGTAACGTACTTCTATATAAATTTGTGTTTTAATAATTTCCTTTTTTAAGATTATTGAATCTAAGGCAATTAAATAAAAAGCTAAACGAAATCACGTTTTAAATTTATTTTCGTTCTGTAATCTAACGACATCTGTGAGCAATCTGAGAAAACGTACAATAAATATTGTAATACCATTGTGATACTATTATTTATAAGCGATAATATACTTTATTTTGTATCCAAATTTTGTATTTTGTACAAAAAAAATCGTGAATTTAACTCTGATGACAAATTTATTGCAAATTTCCTACAAGAAATAGATATTTAATTATTTTTAGCTACATTTGTTTCAGTAAAAAAAATTAACGACAAAAAGTGCAAAAATGCCATGTTATTTAAATTGGAAATGTCTTATGATTTAGGCACCGGTTAATGTCGATGTTTCACATCTGCCAGGCGTCCCGTGACGGCTCACATTTTTTTTTTTTCAAAGCAACTACTGCTAGTACCTATAACGACTTCAGCAGTCTCAAGAACGAGGAGAAGAATCTAAAACGGAAACTAATGGAATTAAAAGACGTCACCATTTAGTGCTCAATTCGTACTGCCAGTACAGCAAAAGATTTTTAAAAAATAATTTATTTTTTATTTTTTTTCAAATCAACTCCTGCTAGTATAACTACGCTAGCAGCCTTAATTATTTTTACTCATCGTTAAATATAAATTATCTTAATATTTTCTAATTACAAATCTTAAAATAAAATTCGGTGAGTCGTTAGCTTAGTTTAAAAACACATTTTTTACAAAAGTAAATATTATTTTTATCATTGAAAATTATATTTTTTTCATACAACATTGGAATTTAATATAATTCAAGTAATAATTTTGAGACTGCTCGAGTCGTTATACTAGCAGTAGTTGATTTAAAAAAAAATAAAAAAATAATTCGTTTTCAAAAATCTTTTGCTGCACTGACAGCACTAACTGAGCACTAAATGGTGACGTCTTTTAATTCCATTAGTTTCCGATTTAGAGTCTTCTTCTAGCTCTCAAGACTGCTAGCTTCGTTATATTAGCAGTAGTTGATTTGAAAAAAAATATATATTTTTCAAAAATCTTTTGCTGTACTGGCAGCACTAATTTAAAATAAATTATCTTTTCAGATGTTCGCAGCATTTATCTAAGTGGTCGAGGCTGGTTTTATTTAATTCTCTAATACTGCCTCACTTCGCTTACTGCTCAACAGTATTATATCTCTTAAATCAGAATGAAATATATCGATTCCAAAAGTTGCAGAATAGAGCTATGCGAATAATATTATCATGTCCTAGATTGACCCCTACTGTAGAAATGCGGACAGCCTTAAACTGGCTCTCAATTAAAGATATGTTCCTTTACCAAACATTAATTTTTATATTTAAAATAAAAATAGGTTACGCGCCTGACTATCTCCAACATAAAATTACTTACAACCATCATGTTCACACCCATAATACAAGACTTAGAAATAATTTTTATATTAGGACCGTCAACACCAGCGGTGCTCAAAATTCAATCTTTTTTAAAGGCTTACAGCAATTTAATGACTTGCCAGACGATCTAAAGAAATTAGATTCAATTAATGTATTCAAGCGTAAGCTCAAACAATATTTGTTAGATGTAAGTAGGTAATTTAGGTCAAGTATTTATTATCATTAATTATTCTTTGTGTTGTCTCATTGTATTTTATTGTATTTTATTTGATTACAGTTAGCTTAATAACTTATTTATATATATGTGTATATTTTTTGACCATGTATTAGTTGTTTTTGACTAAATAAAGCATTAATATAATTGAGCACTAAATAGTGACGTCTTTTAAATCCATTAGTTTCCGTTTTAGCGCGGTCACGAATGGTACACTGCTAGCTTAATAAAAAGTTAGCAGTGTTCTCATTTTTAGTCCCCCTATCACACCACCAAATATCTGTTATCAGCACTAAATTAGCACTAAATGAGCACTAAATTTTGAGATATAATACGAGTGATTCTGCCAACTTGACCTTTCTAGCTTTACAGACGTTCTTATGGCTGCGCTGTTTTGTCCTAGACCCCTTTTTTATTGTTGTTTCGGTCTTTTAGTTTTTTTTTAATTTTGTTGCTAAAATTTAGTATGAACGGTGTAAGTTAATTTATTGAAAAAAAATCTATACCTACGTTTAACATCTAAATTGCGGAGAACCACGTTATATACCAATTTTTTAAAAATACAGTTAGAAAATGTTGAAAATTTTATTAACAATTTTTAGATATTGTCGAAAAAAATAAAAAATGTCGATAATCACAAATAAATTTTTAAACTTCTAAGAAATTGTTAAAAATTGTAAAAATCGTGAAAAATTTACGAAAATCTTGCAAAAATGTTGAAAATCGAAAAATTGTTAACAATTTTCAAATATGGTTGAAAAAGATAAAAATTGTCGATAATCACAAAGAAATGTTTAAACATCTAATAAATTGTTAAAAATTGTAATAATCGTAAAAAATTTACGAAAATCCTGCAAAAATGTTGAAAATCGAAAAATTGTTGACAATTTTCAAATATTGTTGAAAAAGATAAAAATTGTCGATAATCACAAAGAAATGTTTAAACATTTTAGAAATTGTTATAAATAGTAAAAACTTCTTGACAATCTTGAAAATGGTTAAAAAAATGTCGGAAAACAAAGATTATTGAGAATAGTAAAAAATCATTGAAAATTGTAATATTTTGTCTAAAATCGAACAAAAATAAAGAGGGGTTAAATAAAAAAATCGATTACCTATTTAGTTTTTTTTTGTCCAGATAAAATAATAAATATTAAAATATAATTTTCGAAAATTTGTAAACAGTCTTGAAAAATTGTTACAAATCGTGAAAAATTTACGAAAATCCTGAAATAATGTTGGAAATCCAAAAATATTCTTGGAATCCTAAATAAAAAATGATAAAAATCGTAAAAACTTTTAATGATCTTAAAAAAATTGTTGAAAATGATAAAAAAAATTTAAATTTTTTTATAAAATGTTAAAAATTGAAAATCATTAAAAAAATGTGTAAAATATTGTAAAAAGGGAAAAAATAGAAAAAAATTAAAAAAACAGGTAAAGCAAAGAAAGTTGAAAAACACGTAAACTTAAAAAAATACATACAAAAATGAATAAATAAGAAAAAAATGATAGTAAAAGAGAAGAAAAAATCACGAAATGTAGAAAAATTTGTATATTATGAACTCCTAATAGATAAAATGAAATCCATGGAATAAAAGGAAAAAAAAGAACCCTCGTAAAAAATTAGAAAAATAAAATATAGGAAACAATACAGGGAGAGATTAAAAAAAAGGGAAAAATTGAAAAAAGGAAGGAAAAAATAGTTAAACACAAGAAACTATAGCAAAATAAAAAATAGCCAAAGAAACAGTACTAAGGAAAAAAATTAAGAAAATTGAAAAAATTAATTTTTTTCTGCGACGAGAAAAAAGTTTGACATTTTATCTCTGTTAACGGGGCACAAAACGTCACTTTTTATGAAATTATTACTTTTTTACCATGGGAAAAAAGTGAGTACTTTTTTCCCGGATATATACACATAAATTACAGAATCAAATTGACAGATAGTTGATTGATAACGCAGGTCTAATTGTCACTATAAGGACAAAAGCCTACTAGTTTTAAAATTCAAATTTTGCATCAGTAATTTTCTGATTTTATTTAAAATATTAAATCGTCGTCACAGAAAAAAATAGTGTATTATACACGGGAAAAATATTAGATTTTAGCTCTCGGTTTTTTGTCTCCCTCCGCTTCGCGTCGGGAGACAACACAACCTCGAGCTAAAATCTAATACTTTTTTCCCTTGTATAATAAATAACTATAAAATTACAAAACCGGTGAAAATTACAAAATAGAACAAAATAAACGTACAAACCTGGAAATAATAAAAAAATACGATAACATCTATTTGGATATGGAAATTAATCAAAAAAACAATAAAAAATCGTAAAAAGCAGAAAAAATGTCAAATAAGAAAAAAAACTAGAAATTATAGGTACTTCTATGCACGCGCATGAATTCATAAATTTGTATGCGAATGATTTAACAAACTCATTATATGATATTCGCGGTAAGCGAACCCAAACCATCCTAGTACCGTGTGCACACTCTTTTTGTATCGAATTTGCATAAATTTCCTGGAGCCGAGGTCCGTCTTAAGCACCAGGTGTTTCGAACACCATCGCCATTATTATAATCGTATTTAGCGACTCAAAAAACCAACGAGTACCAAGTGCACTGATACCCCAGGAGAAGAGGTAAATACCCTAGACACCAAGTGCCCCGGAGACTTTCGGTATCGTGATATTCGTGTTCAGCGACTCCAAAAACCCCTTGAATATAAATTGAACCCATTTTCAGCAATACTTACCGAGTTCTAAGTTTTTTCTCTATTGTCTGTTTGGAATGTACTTTTTGAATTCAGAAATGCAATTTCCATTTTTACATTATAAAATATAGCGACAAATTTCCTGATACTTTAACGAATCCAATGCAAAAAAACGCATTTCGATCCAGCTTACGTTACAAAACTCGGAGGTTTTGATGCTTTATTTCCTCGACTATTCGTAAAAACTCTGTTTATGTAGCCAACAACCTCAAAAGCATAGTGCAGGATATACTGAAACCATGTGACGGTATTTTAGACTACAATACAATACTCATTACTGAATATTATTATTAATATAAAATTCTAAACTTAATATGTTAACTTACTTGACAGAATTATAAAATAATCTGTCAAATAATCATGTGGTCCGTCACTATGATATTCATACATTAGTTCAGACTGTTTTTTGTATATCTATCCCTTTTCAATGTATTGAATGTTGAAACGGTATTCAAAGGACTTTAGTTATGACTAAAAACATGTGATAAATATTTCATCTTTGGTTTTACCGACCAATATACCTAATAAGTGTGCCTGTCTCTCTCTTACTCATATGTCATGATTTTTCCCATTTAACTGTACACAAATCCTTTCCAACGAGTGCATGAATAGAAGTATAACTTCAAAATAATTAATGGTTGTAATCTGGATTAGGTATAAATTGTCGAACGTTTTTAGCTTCTTTACATTGTTTCTATTCTTCTTCTTATTTTTATTATTACATTTCTAAACATCTAATTATCGAATGATCTTGATTTGAAGAAAATTTATCATCATTTTAGATCTAATGAACTTTATCTTAACTGAAATGTGTTCACAGAATGAAATAAAGAGCAACATTTCGTGTGTAGGTAGTGGATTTGGGTTTAATTCAATGGAAAAATATCTGGCAATTTCGGGAAAGCAGAGATAAGAGATAACCATTGACCGGAACGCGTAAATCGGTTCTAGCAGGAAAACGAGTGGAATTGGAAATGGAAACGATTAAGCAGCAAAAGAAAAGAGTAAATTGACCACTTCGGAAAGAGCTATTATCACATTTACAACTGTATATAAATTGCGCTAGGGAATACGATTATTTTGATAACGTCTATAATCGAATCATGCCGAATTAGAATCAATGACATTACATATTTCACAAAGAAAGTCTTTATCGTTAAATAAAAAACTAAAAAAGGATTTTTTATGTGTCTATAGAAACATAAAATAATACAAAAGAAATTAGTTTTTACATTAGTACATAAAACTAATAGTCGCTAATAAAACCATATTCATAATCTAGGTATACATACTTATAATAAAACTGCAACTGCGCTGTTTTACTCGGTGTATCCGGATTGCGGCGATTGGTATCAAATGCTAAAGTCAAATAACCGTATTGCGGCTGTCTCAGTTTTTGCCCCCAATACCCCATGACCGGATTGCGGCGAGTGACAGGTAGGCCGATAAAGATTAGGGTAATGACACCCTGTCGTAATGACCCTGGGAATGATTCTACTTCAGAAGACTCTGACAATTCTTGTTAGTCATTCCAACAAATTTATTTTACAACTATCGTGATGTATCTTGAAAACTTGTTTTCAAAAACAAACTAATTTTATATTTTTACTAACATACCCAACCCTTTCCTTTCCAGGCAAGAAAGGCTCATACCTCCTCGTGGTCCTTGCTGGACAGACAATCTTTTAAGATTGTCTGAAAAAATGAGTATTATTTGTAGACAATTGTTATAAAAATATTATGAGTTATAGGTATACTATTTGAATAATGAGTCAAATGTTCTTATTAATAACTAAAATTAACAAGTTTTAATTTGAAAGAATTAATTTGAAACAAAAATTAATAAAAATTTATGAACAGACCCTTTTTATTTAATTACACGCCAATGGTCGGCATTGTTTCCAAAGAAATTAAAATTCCGACAAAGACCAAAGGATATTACATTAACTTTGGAAAGAGTTTTTTTATACAAATAATTTTTTATCTGTTTAGGTACTGTAAATAGCTGTATACACAAAATATACAAAATATGTAGGTTAAATTGTATGGTATACTTTGTGTTTATAATTGATTAATGATTATATGTAGGTACGTGTAAACTATTATTTTTGAGATAATTCTCAACGTATTTTTGAAATTTTTGAAATTTAGAAATTATACAAACAAGAAATTATTAAACTGACATTAAGGAGAAATTCAAAAAAATGTCACATCCAGTGGGACTCGAACCCACCATCACTGCCTTATACGCAGGCATGCTTTAACCACTTAAGCTATTGGATGATCAAGTGGTTAGGAAGCGAAACGTTATAATGAACTCAAATCCCATCAGATATGCCCGTTTTACATGGAAAATTTATTTAAAGATACAGAATGGGGGGTCCTTTATACACGCAAGAGAACCCAAAACAATGTTTTCATTTTATCTGTTTGTTCCGACTGTTCCGATATTAACAGTTTTTCTGTAGGTATTTTTCATTCCTTTTGTATCGTTAGTTTCTTTTATACCAGAAAATTCTGCACGTTTATTAAGGGGAAAACAGGTTTTGTTGATCCTCGACGATCATATTTCGAACTTGCACTTGTGTCATCGATGATGGATTGTTGTTTGGGCAGTCATATTTCAGTGGGAAGTGTGTCTACTTTTGTTTTGGTGAAGCCATCATACCCAAATATTATTTAAACCGCTATTTCTTGTGACTTAAGGTACAAAAAGAAAAAAAAAGAGGCCAGGCAGTTATGGATCAAAGTAAACATGGAATCAGAGATAGAAGCCATAAACTCGAAACAAATTGGTTGGAAACTAGCTGCCAGAACATTTAATGTCCCAAGAAGCACTTTGAAAAGAAAAGCTCAAGGTCGCAAGAAAATTATGAAGCAATGTGAAAAAGGCTTTTTTGGTGGTCGAGTCCCTCTTTTCGCTCCAAAAATTGAAATGGAATTAGTAAATCATATTAAAATGATGTCTGATAGATATTTTGGGTGCACTTTAAATAATGTAAAGAAAATTGTGTTTTAACTTAAAGAAAAATTAATACTAAATCATCCTTTTAACAATAAATCCCAAATAATCGGCTGGGATTGGGCACATGCACTAATAAAGCGATATGAAAAAATAATATCATTACGAATACCCTAGGATTTTCCACACAGTCCAATCCAAAACTGAAAAAATTCTGATTTCCAAGAAAAAACATGTAAAACGAGTTAATGGAGAAGACTCCTATTGATTCAGTTAGATATGCGAATAAGAATTTTCATTAAATGACTGAAACACTTTAAAGATTTTACAAATCCTTCTACAAAAAGAAAAATTTTGCTTCTGCGGGATGATCACTCAAGCCATAAAAATTGGAAGTACTGGTATATGCCAAGGTAACAATATAATTCTTTTCTGTTTTCATGCCCATTATACACATCATCTACAAGCTTCAGATGTATCATTTTATGGGCCACTTACTACTTATTACAATCCATCTATCAGATGTTGGCTCAAAGCACACCCTTGGCGAGCTTTGACTCATTATAAAGAAAAGAGTTGTTCAATGAAGCCTTTTTAAAAGCGGCAACTTTGGGTAACGCAAGAAGTGGCTTCCAGAAAACTGGCAAAGTTCCATTAAATATAGACGTATTTGCAGAATGGATGTGTAGTCCTTCAGATATCATTGATAGCATTGCCTAGCTGGATTTCGAACAAATGTCTCTGCCATCTACATCAAGATCAAAACCATTGGATAGCAACTCCGAAATAACAGCTGATTCGTCCTTATTAAAATCTCCGAACAATGATCCGTTAGCTTTTGGATGTATTAAACTGCAAATCAGAAAAAGTGGTTGAACTAATTCAATGCTAATTCGTCAATTTTTGAGTACAATTCGTCAATTTTTGATGACAATTCATCCATTTTTGATGACAATTCGTCAATTTCTAATAACAATTCGTCAATTTTTGTTAACAGTTCGTCAATTTTCGATGACAATTCGTCAATTTTCGATGACAATTCGTCAATTTTCGATGACAATTCGTCACTTTTCGATGACAATTCGCCAATTTTCGATGACAATTCGTCAATTTTCGATGACAAATCGTCAATTTTTTATCACAATTTGTCATTTTTGGTACAATTCGTCAATTTGCGATGACAATTCGTCAATTTTCGATGACAATTCTTCAATTTTTGATGACATTCGTCATTTTTCGATGACAATTCGTCAATTTTCGATGACAATTTGTCATTTTGAGTACAAGTCGTCAATTTTTCGATGCTTCAACTATTTACCAACAGTTGAAGCAACGAAAGTGGCTTCGAGAAAACTGGCAAAGTTCCATTAAATATAGACGTATTTGCAGAATGGATGTGTAGTCCTTCAGATATCATTGATAGCATTGCCTAGCTGGATTTCGAACAAATGTCTCTGCCATCTACATCAAGATCAAAACCATTGGATAGCAACTCCGAAATAACAGCTGATTCGTCCACATCAAAATCTCCGAACAATGATCCGTTAGCTTTTGGATGTATTAAACTGCAAATCAGAAAAAGTGGTTGAACTAATTCAATGCTAATTCGTCAATTTTTGAGTACAATTCGTCAATTTTTGATGACAATTCATCCATTTTTGATGACAAGTCGTCAATTTCTAATAACAAAATTTTTGATAACAGTTCGTCAATTTTAGATGACAATTCGTCAATTTTCGATGACAATTCTTCAATTTTGTATGACAATTCGTCAAATTTGAGTAAAGGTTGTTATTTTTGTGTCAATTCGTCAATTTTTCGATGTCAATTCGTCAATTTTTCGATGACAATTCCTCAATTTTCGATGACAATTCGTCACTATTCGATGACAATTCACCAATTTTCGATGACAATTCGTCAATTTTCGATGACAAATCGTCAATTTTTGATCACAATTTGTCATTTTTAGTACAATTCGTCAATGTTCGATGACAATTCGTCAATTTTCGATGACAATTCTTCAATTTTTGATGACATTCGTCATTTTTCGATGACAATTCGTCAATTTTCGATGACAATTTGTCATTTTGAGTACAATTCGTCAGTTTTAGATGACAATTCGTCAATTTTTCGATGACAATTCGTCAATTTTCGATGACAATTCGTCACTATTCGATGACAATTCACCAATTTTCGATGACAATTCGTCAATTTTCGATGACAAATCGTCAATTTTTTATCACAATTTGTCATTTTTAGTACAATTCGTCAATGTTCGATGACAATTCGTCAATTTTTCAATGTCAATTCGTCAATTTTCGATGCCAATTCGTCAATTTTCGATGCCAATTCGTCAATTTTTCGATGACAATTCGCCAATTTTCGATGACAATTCGTCAATTTTTGAGGACAAATCGTTAATTTTTGATCACAATTTGTCATTTGTAGTACAATTCGTCAATTTGCGATGACAATTCGTCAATTTTCGATGACAATTCTTCAATTTTTGATGACATTCGTCATTTTTCGATGACAATTCGTCAATTTTCGATGACAATTTGTCAGTTTGAGTACAAGTCGTTAATTTTTCGATGCTTCAACTATTTACCAACAGTTGAAGCAACGAAAGGGAAGAGGGTACAGTGAAAAAAAGCAAAAATGTGGGATAACTAATAGGACATCAGAAAGAGAGGAGTTAAATATAAAGGGTTGAAGCATCGAAAGAGTAGAAAGTTCAGCGCAAAAAGGAAAAAATGTGGGATAATTAATTCAACACCAGAAATAGAGAAGATAAACATAATTAGAAGGCAAAAAGGGAAGTGGAAGACAGAAAAGCAGCCAAAAGAGCAAAGAAGAATTTGTCACAGTACAAAAGAAACCAAAGAAATATTAATTCAGGAAAGTGATGAAGATGAAGATGCTTCCTGCCTCTTCTGTATATAATTGGTCTGTATTCCGAATCAAGGAGAAATGACTTTTAGATTCGTTGCCAAATCTGCAAAAAGTGGAGCCACGTCGATTGCGCAGGAGTCGATAGAAAAATAAAGTGGTTTGTATGCGGCATTTGCCAGTAACTTACCTACAGACTTTTTTACGTTCTTAGTTATTCTTGTTTTGTAATCCTTTTTTTTTTCTTGATGACTATACTTATTTTTGAATCTTGTTATTTTTTTTAATCTTGATTTTGCTTCTGCGGGATAATCACTTAAGCCATAAAAATTGAAAGTACTGGTATTTGCCAAGGTAACAATATAATTCTTTTCTGTTTTCATGCCCATTATACACATCATCTACAAGCTTCAGATGTATCATTTTATGGGCCACTTACTACTTATTACAATCCATCTATCAGATGTTGGCTCAAAGCACACCCTTGGCGAGCTTTGACTCATTATAAAGAAAAGAGTTGTTCAATGAAGCCTTTTTAAAAGCGGCAGCTTTGGGTAACGCAAGAAGTGGCTTCCAGAAAACTGGCAAAGTTCCATTAAATATAGACGTATTTGCAGAATGGATGTGTAGTCCTTCAGATATCATTGATAGCATTGCCTAGCTGGATTTCGAACAAATGTCTCTGCCATCTACATCAAGATCAAAACCATTGGATAGCAACTCCGAAATAACAGCTGATTCGTCCTTATTAAAATCTCCGAACAATGATCCGTTAGCTTTTGGATGTATTAAACTGCAAATCAGAAAAAGTGGTTGAACTAATTCAATGCTAATTCGTCAATTTTTGAGTACAATTCGTCAATTTTTGATGACAATTCATCCATTTTTGATGACAAGTCGTCAATTTCTAATAACAAAATTTTTGATAACAGTTCGTCAATTTTAGATGACAATTCGTCAATTTTCGATGACAATTCTTCAATTTTGTATGACAATTCGTTAAATTTGAGTAAAGGTTGTTATTTTTGTGTCAATTCGTCAATTTTTCGATGTCAATTCGTCAATTTTTCGATGACAATTCCTCAATTTTCGATGACAATTCGTCACTATTCGATGACAATTCACCAATTTTCGATGACAATTCGTCAATTTTCGATGACAAATCGTCAATTTTTGATCACAATTTGTCATTTTTAGTACAATTCGTCAATGTTCGATGACAATTCGTCAATTTTCGATGACAATTCTTCAATTTTTGATGACATTCGTCATTTTTCGATGACAATTCGTCAATTTTCGATGACAATTTGTCATTTTGAGTACAATTCGTCAGTTTTCGATGACAATTCGTCAATTTTCGATGACAATTTGTCATTTTGAGTACAATTCGTCAAATTTTCGATGCTTCAACTATTTACCAACAGTTGAAGCATCGAAAGGGAAGAGGGTACAGTGCAAAAAAGCAAAAATGTGGGACAATTAATAGGACATCAGAAATAGAGGAGTTAAATATAAACGGTTGAAGCATCGAAAGAGTATAGAGTTCAGCGCAAAAAGGGAAAAATGTGGGATAATTAATTCAACATCAGAAAAAGAGAAGATAAACATAATTAGAAGGCAAAAAGGGAAGTGGAAGAAAGAAAAGCAGCCAAAAGAGCAAAGAAGAATTTGTCATAGTTTGGTACAAAAGAAACCAAAGAAATATTAATTCAGGAAAGTGATGAAGATGAAGATGCTTCCTGCCTCTTCTGTAATTGGTCTGTATTTCGAATCAACGAGAAATGACTTCTGGATTCGTTGCCAAATATGCAAAAAGTGGAGCCACGTCGGTTGCGCAGGAGTCGATAGAAAAATAAAGTGGTTTGTGTGCGGCATTTGCCAGTAACTTACAGACTTTTTTTACGTTCTTAGTTATTCTTGTTTTGTAATTCTTTTTTTTTTTCTTGATGATTATACTTATTTTTTTTTAATCTTGATGTTAATTATTGACAAAGGGTTCATCATATCACTGAGTTGTCACGAGTGCACAGGTTTAAATAAAAATAAGGGGTTATACACTATATGACAACAATATTATGTAAAGAACTGTAAAATGCCAATAAAAAACTTAAAAGAAAAGGGTTTGGATTAGAAATTGGATGGCCAGACGATCTTTAGGGACAACACCTATCATATTCAACGAGTTTTGCTATGAAGATCCTCGAGAATATACAGGAGTAATGAAAGTGACACTTGAACAAGACCAAATAGGTACTTTTAAATTTGATAAAAAGAAAAATAGAACGATAAGACACATTGATGAGAAATGCCATAGCAGCAAGGTTAAAGTTGGAGTGACCTTGTGTTTCCTAAGCTCAGACCCGTTGTTGACCCGTTTGCCTATTTTTTTTAAATGTCACTGTTTGAAAAATGTTAATAATTTTAATACTATAACCTTATCTTTAGATTGCTTCGAATAAAGTTTTTTGATTTAGTTAATGTCATATTTTAAAGAACTGTATATAACCAAAGCGCAATTATTTTAAAAAGGGGGTTCAACAAAGCTCGTTGAAAATAATTTCAAACAAACCTACCTATAAAAATAAAAGCGATACTGTAATAAATAAGTATATAATGGTCGTAATCCACAACCGCTTCTCATTCTTTTAAGGATGTGATAAATTGATCATGTAATTGAATTATTATACGGTTCACCCTAGACCTCAGTTTGATAAAAGAGGGTGAGGAAGCACGTGTTTATCTATGCTTATATAAACATGACGTTTTGCTGCTTCAGCCGTTTCAAATGTTCACTGACAAACTGACCTGGCGAATTTTGTATCACCTAACACTGATGTATTTTTCTCATTTTCCTTTTTTTCAATTTTTTACAATTTAGTCTCGTTTTTTTTTTGTCGTTTTTATCGGATTTTCTCGTCAGTTCCAACTTTTCACTATTTTTTTCTTTGTATTTTATAATTTATCGATTAAATATTATTTGATATTAACTGCTTCACCTTACGGTGGCCTCATAGTACTAATTTAGTTTAAATGAAATATCAACTGCGCCACCTTACTGTGGCGTCATGTTTCTTAATTAAGTTAGGATTGCTCGTTTCAGTATATGAAATATCAATTGCGCCACCTTATGGGCTTACTTAATTTAATAATCACAATGTATAAAAATAACTTTTTATATACCTACTACCTTTATAGAATTTATATGTATAAATTTATAAATGATATTGTCATGTTTTTGGAACAATATGCGCCCAAGTGATGTTCCCGATGTAATTAGTGTTTTGAGTTATCCAGAGCGACTTCTTCAACATGTTGTTCCTCATATTAAGATTGTTAAGATTCCCTGTCGACTCGGCCATTTTGGTTTAAAAAAACACGCTACTCTGTTTGCTTTTAAGATTTGTTAAGTTCTGAGAAGATACCTCGAATGTTGCCTCGTACCAGCAACCAAAAAAAAAACGGTTACAAAAGTTTTGCATAGGTTATATTATAATAGCGCCATCTATTGCAAAAAAGTTTAAAATAGTTTACCAAGTAAAATTGAAAATTAGTAATAAAACCCCCAAACATCTGTATATAAACACTACAATCATGCAGTGTCATCGAGTTCTGAGCGACCCTGAAAGTTTCAGATCTGGAAATAAGTTTAAAGTCGATTACAAAATTCCACCCGGACAGACAAAGAGACAAGCGAAGAATATAAAAAGATAGTTATACTATTTGCTCATTCAAATATATAAACTATCAACTGCGCCACCTTTTGGTGGTTCATAGTACTTTAGAAAATAAAATACAACGCTATCCTCCGAGTTTTCTCGCAACCTAGATGTTAAACAATGCTATATATTATAACATATATAACTTGCTCAAAATTATTTTATAAGTTATTATGCTATGATAATAATAAATTTTACCTTTTTTATTTTAAATTTGAAATGAGATTGTAATTATGGTAAATGCAAATTAATATTTATGATTTTAAATACAATTAGTTTCTTTATATACACCTGGCAATACTCATATCTCAGGGCAGAATTCAATGATTAAAAAAAATTAAATAAATTAATTTTGATACTCTTATGTGCAGAATATAAATTTTTAACTCTTATAAACCAAACTACGTTCTAATAATGAATTTCTAAAGGAAGAATTTCTTAACCTTACTTTATATCTTGAACGGTAAATAGTAAAATGCACTCTGAATCTAATTACAACTTGAAAAATGAAAATTATCTTACAAACTAGTGAAAAAGTGTTCAGTTAAATAGTGGAAAAGTGTTCATTTATAGTATAAAAAGAAATAACACACAAATTTGTATTTCTAAATGAGAATAAGGTACCGTGATTACTGAAGATCTTCCTTTATGCCTTGGCTGCATCCATTCAGGACCAATTTTGAAGATTTCAAAAGAAAAATTTCTTTGTATCTCTGGATAATCTGCTATCTAATAAACTGGTAAGTCGATCTATTACTTCTTATCTGGTTATATGCTGAATTACTCTTCTTAAACTCAATAAACGTACTCCTCTGCCAATATACTGCTATGCTTCCGCTTTTCAAGACTTTATATTTACTTAAAAATCAAATTCTCTTCTTACCATTTACTTTCCATTACTTCTTCTTAACTTTGACAATAATCTTAATTTGATTCAACCTTTATTTGTTAAATATTTTACAAAAAAACTCAAAATTTCAACGGGAGAAAATTTATTACGTGTGACTTCTTTTACAGCAAAAAAACAAGAGAGCGTTCAATTAATAAACAAACTAACAATTTAATTCCTTCAACAAACTTAAACTATACATATTTCATTTCTTTTTACCTACTTGATTACCTATATGTCCAATAAATTAAAATTTGAATACTTGATTCATTACTCTGATTTGTACAATTTCTGTTATGTCAAAATCCTATTAGATTCATTATGAATTTACAATTTCTCATTTTCTTAACTTTTATCTAATATAAATTTAAATTTCAGAATTTTTCATTTCCTTAAAAGTTAATCCGATAACAAACAAATATTATGGCTTTGAAAATTGATATTGCATATTTTAAACGTAAGTATTTCTTTATTCCGTCCATGAATTAAATTATTTTATATTAGAAATTATGTATCTTTAATATTTATGTTTTAACATTTATTTTTCTTGTTTTATTTAATTGTAATTATTTAATTTAAATTATTTCAAATTAACAATATTGTAACGTAATTACCCCTTAACTGTCGCCAGATTGTAGCCAAAACAATCCCTTCGAGAAAAAGATATAAAGATAAAGAAATATCTCAAAGAAATTGTTTCAACAACGTCGGGCGCCAGTTTGTAACGTAATTACTACCCCTGGCTAGCTCCAGGGATGGTGGCTTCCTTCTGGTTTTCTTTAACACCCCCCAAACAAATATATAAGGGCGCCAAAATACAGACAAGCAAATAAAAGAAATTTGAATCAGTGTTAAATTGTTTATTCAAACTTTAAAAAAATTGAATTTGATGTTAAGTAAAAAATATTGAAAAATTGTAATTAATTTAATCTTATCTTATTGGTTTACGATGTCTTCTGTCGGAGCCTTAGTTGCCCAAGTAATAAAGTGAAATTCCAATGGGTAGTCCCCGGAACAAACAATTTCAGATTGTTAAAACAAAATGGAGGTGGCTTCTGGAATATCGATATCCTTTATGTTAGGTTTTGAAATGCTGATTTCAGGAAAATAAATTGATGTGTCGAGAAATCTATCTCTTCCTAGGACCCTCTTCAAAAGTGGCAGCAGCCCTAATGAAATAAAAAAAAAGGCAATGAATCTCCGACCATAAAATCCTTAATTTCGTACACAATCGCTAAAGGTTTTTTCCAAAGATCGAGAAAAAATTAATTACTACTATGTTTACATTTTTTACTCAATAAAAAACTGATTCTTGACAAGCGATTGTGAACGAAATAATTAAATATTAGTAATAGAATAAACTTAAATATTAAATAAAATATTCACCAATTTTGGATTTTACAACTAACATTAAAATAATTAAATTCAACTCACCAGAACGAGGGTAGAAGAAATTGAAGAATCAACTGAATTTAATGAATTCTCAAAATAAAATGAAATTATTTAACGTCGAAACATACGAGCAAATGCGTACTCCTACCATATCAGATGCGACGACGCACAATTTAACAAGAAAATTAAAAATAATTTATAGTCAAGAGGCCAGACCAAAAATAACGATGTAATCGTTACAATATGTATCATTAAAATTTATATATTTTTTTTATATTTAATTTTTGTGTTTTACTTAAACGTGATTATTTTAATTTAAATTATGTCAACTAATTAGATAAATTTTTAAAATAGATATATCTTAAATATCTAATCTTATATTCGATTTTTTTATTTTGATTTTCCTTTTTTAGGAATGAAGAGAATAATTATTCTTAAAATACTGAAGAAAATTAGAACGAATTATGCAAATTCTAATTCTTTGTACTCCACCCTGGGATCAAGAATATTTTCCTTTTTTTTATTTAATCATTATTTTATTTTATTTATTTTATTAAATATAGCATATAATCTCATATCATTTCAATATATTTTTTTGATCAATTAACTTACTATTAGGAATTTATAAAAATAAATAATAAATACACATTGACGTGACGTGCTTCGTTTCGCGTAACCATTAATGTTTTTTTAACCGCTTCCTTTATTTAAAGAATATGTGATTGTTTATCAATTTTTGATTCTTGTCTCTTTCAAAGTGAATAATTTAAAACTCAACACACAGAGCTATCTGCCGGGTGTCTACACAAAATAGATGTCCAACGTTGATAGAGAATTATATCAATTAACTTACACGACCGTCTATTAGGAATTCGTAGTACTAAACAATAAATACACTCAATAATAAGTAGAAAATTAATTAAAAAAACCTTTTTTAGTGGACCAAATAGTAAATCCAAACCATTCTTGGATTCGAACGCCTCCCGCACTCCATAACCTTGCGCTTTTCGCTGGTCTCATCGGTTTAGATCTAACCTCTATTTTACTTGTTACATATTACGTGACAGACATAAAGTTACATAATTTCTTTATTTGTTAACTGATTTAAATGAAAAAAACCTTAAATGTTAAGTAAAACTTATATAAAACAATATATTCCCAAAACTGCATATAAATCGGTTAAGCCGTTTCTGAGATTAGCGTCGACAAACATACAGATATACAGACATAAGTACAGAAAAACAGTCGAAATGAAAAAATATTGTTTTGGGTTCTCTCGCGTATATAAAGGCACCCCACCCCCCCCTAATATGTATTTTTATATATATTTGCCATGTATAGACAACGATTAGTTACTGTTTTATTATATGAGAGATTTACATGTAATCGACGACATTTGGCCATACAGTGACCAAATATGGTTCTTTATAGCGTTCAAAATCTAACTGAAATGTGTCTATATTGTACAGTTATCTTCGGACTTTGTTTAATTTTTTTTTTGACGCTTTAGTTGTCTTTATGCTGATCTGGAAGTGCATACAAAACATCAATAAACTGGCTAGACACAAAAGGGTCTTCTTGGAGTGGGTGCTAGGGCATAAGAGTTTTGAAGGCAATGAAATCGTGGACCTTCTGGCCAAGAAAGGAGCGGATAAACGATTCATTGGTCCAGAACCTGTATTGGGACTGCCTAGAGCCTGGGTAAGGACCAAAATCAGGAACTGGGTCTGGGAAGAGTCTACCAAACACTGGAGTAATACTGTAGGGCTGAGGCATTCGAAGCTGACTCTCAAAGGCTACTCCAAAAAACTGACGTCTGACATATTGAATCTTGACAGGAGTCAGATAAGAGTACTGGTGGGTCTGCTCACTGGGCATGGACCATTCAGACTACACCTTCGAAGGATGGAGATTTCGACACAGAAACCAACCTCGTGCCGATTGTGCGAAATGGAAGATGAGACTGCAACTCACATTCTATTCGAGTGTGAGGCCTTGGATCATTAACAGTTCCTCATCTTCGGTGCCACGAACCCTAAATCCTATCACCAGGACTCAGATCTCTTATAAAGTGAACTGCCCTGTGGCAACAGTAACTCAAGGATAGTCATTCAAATAAGAACTTGGGACACCTGGATTTAAGCCTACCTGAAGATCAGCGATGGTGTTGATTTTCAGCTGAACAAACTAGATTCCTGCACATGGAGCTCCACAGGAGAGACCATGCCAGGTTTACTTAGATTAGATTAGATTAGTTGTCTTATCTATCTTGTCATCTACTAATCCTAGTTTCTTCATATGTCCTCTTAATCGACAGTGACCGGTTAGTATTCCTGTTATAATTCGGAGGTTTTTCTTACTCAGGTTAAGACAGCTGTGAGATCTCTTCTGGTTATAGTTTCCCAGGAGCGTCTTCGATTGTCTTAGTCCTTCTAGATCATTCCAGTACTTGGATTTTTCGCTATCCATTTTTTTCTTTATTTTTCCAAGATGGTACTACTGCTGATCCCACAGGATGGTTCTGGTCCCAGGTATGGGGTTTCAGCTCCTTTTTTGCCAGCTTATCTGCTGTTTCATTTCCTTCTATTCCTACGTGTCCTGGAACCCATAGGAGGGTAACAGTGTTATTCTGTCCTAGTTCATTTAATTTGCCTAGGCATTCCCAGACCATCTTTGAATTGATTGTATCTGAGTTCAGAGCTTTAATGGCTACTTGACTATTTGACATGATTACAATCTTCTGTCTGCGATAGTTCCTTTCAATGTTAAATTCTATACATCTTTCGATGGCACGAATTTCCGCTTGAAAGATGCTTGGGTACGTACCGAAGCTTTCTGAGTATTTGGTTCTAGGTCCAAACACCCCTGCTCCTGTTCCTTTATCTGTCTTGGAGCCGTCCATTTTATGGCGTTTTGGCTTAGCCCCAATATGGTGTTTTCGTCCCATTCAGATTTGCTTCCCAGTTTAGTGGTAAATTTCCTTACAAAGTTAAATTTCTTTGGCATGTCATCTTGGGGCATTTCACAAGTTTGATCAAGTTGAAGTGATCCAGGTTTTTCCTTGATTATTCCTTATTTGATAATTCTATATATTGTTTTCTTCCTAGCATTTTCTACTTGAATATGCAGTGGCGAGAGATTTAGTATTACTTCCATTAGTTCCATTGCAGCAGTGGGACATGTTCTCATTGCTCCAGTGATACATGCACAGGCTAGTCTCTGAATCTTTGAGAGGTTTGTCCTCGTAGTGATCAGATTAGCTCTCGTGCCCCATATGTGATGATAGGTCTCACTATTGCTTTGTACATCCATTGCAATGTCTTTGGGTTACAACCCCAATTTTTCCCAGCAATGTTTTTGCACACCATAAGGGCTTTTGTAGCTTTGTGTATAATTTCGTTTTCGTGTTTGTTCCAGAGTAACTTATTATCTAGGATTAGCCCTAGATATTTGACCTCTGTCTTCCACTCAACGGTATTTCCACCTATTTTTATAGTTTTTAGTTTAGGTTTCTTTTTCCTTGTAAAGGCTACTAACGTGGAATTGGTGGGGTTGATATTAAGTCCCACTGACTCACACCACTGCTTTGCTGTGTTCAGTCCTCTTTGCACTATGTCGCAGAGGACGTTTTCATATTTCCCTCTTGCGAGGATAACTACGTCATCACAGTAACCCTGGCAAGGTATACCTAATCAATTGCCAGAGTAAGCTGTCTACGGTGAGGCTCCACATGAGCGGGGATGCAACTCCCCCTTGCGGACAACCTCTGGTCGTATTGATGGAGATAGTGTCTTGGCCTACCTCCATTTCTGCGATTCGTGTAGACAGTAATTGCGAAAACCAGGTGGAAGTCGTTCTATCTACTTCTTTATCACTGAATGCTCTTTTGACAGCCTGGTGTGGAGTATTGTCCTCACCTTTATTTGATCAATTATTTAATGAATTAATAGGTAGGTACCTAATGTTTACCTGATATCTGTGTTTTTATTTAAACTGTTTTTTGAATTGTTTTAATAACTCTATTTACTTTATTTATACCGACCATCTTGTATAATATCTAATTCCAAACAAAAAGTTACTGTTTTAATTTCTTTTCGTTAACTGTCATTGTCTTCGTATCGTCTAAATCCTTTCATCGTGGGTAGAACGATCATTAATATTGTGGCATTATGTTGAATCAGGAAAGTTTTCGGAAGTACGTCGCTGTTGAGGAAGGAAACTCCGTACACAGGAAGGATGGGTAACGATGGGGCGTAAAGGGGAAGTTCCTGCTGAAACGAAGGACGTTCCTTAAACACTGACAGCGCTTAGAAGGGGTTTTCAAATCAAACATTATCAAGTTTTCTAATTTTATTTATGATTTTCACAAACAAAAAAAATACCGTAAACTATAAAAATATTTAGTTGACGAAAGCGAGTTCATACCGACACAATTAAATATCTGATAAGTCGTAACTACTGACGCAAGTTCAAGCTGGTTAACAGATAAAAGATTTTTATCCGCCAGTTTACACAAACTGTTTATTTATTTGAAAGTACGTCCAGATGATATTAAAAACAAGCTAAATAACTCTATTCTCGCAAAAAGAATCATAAGGAGCTCTAAGAATTTTAAGCTTTACTTAAGACAGGGTTTGATGTATAGATTTAAAAATGCAGTTAGATTAGATTAGATGTTTATTGGGTTGGCCGTTAGCCTGTATCACTGCGACTTTTGCAGATCTATTGTGACCACCCATTATCTCAAGAATAGAATTAGAGCATCTTGTCCAGCCCTGCCCTCTTAATGAGACTTAATAGCCTTAGCAGTGGCCACTCCGCATAACTTGAAGCAGCCGGTTTCTCCTCTCCCAGTACTGGGTACCCCGTCCTTGCATGGCTTTCACATTGGCATAGGACATGAAATGCGGTTTCCTCCTTCTCTTGGCAGTATGGACAGATGTATTCATCTGCTAAGTTCAGCTGACTCATATGTTTTCTGAGCCAACAATGTCCTGAGAAGATACTGACAATTATTCTGACATCGTTTCGCCTTTGTGATAGCAGTTCTGCAGTAAATTTCGCCGAGTGTCCCTTTATGAAGACTTTGACTTGTCGCTTGCCCGGTAATTTTTATTACCACTTCTTGGCTTTCTCTAGCCTTCATTTATCAATGGCTGCCTTTCTGAATATGTCAGCAACTCCGCCGAATGTTTCCGGGCCAATCATTGGGGTATTATCTCCCGCACGGGCCAATTCATCAGCCTTCTCATTGCCTCGAAACTGGTATCCATGTCAGTATGTCATGGGGAAGAACCATATTGATTTTGGTCCAGATCGGATAACCCAAACGGTAAAATTTTAACGGTTCTCCGAAACTCTTGTATATAATTCATATTTGCCTCAGTCTGTGTGCGCTAAAAGTCTTAAGGGAAGATAACAGGGTCATTATATTTGGTATATAGAATTCTTATGTTATAAAGAAGAACTCTGGTATCTACAAATCAAATAGCCTTAACGGTAAAATTGTAACGGTTGTCCAAAATTCGTATATATAATGCATTTTTATAAATTTTGTTACGAGGATATAATTAAAATAAGGTCTCCAACGCCACTGCGTTGAAACGAACATTGCTATTCTAAATCTGGCCACAGAACAGGGTAGCTTGGTTCCTCTTTCAACGTTTGATAGCTGGTAGAGCTTAATCCGATGCCTATCGTGTCAACCATTCGCGATGGAACACGTTCTGCTGTCGCCCGTCAAGTACGAAATCGGTTCAGTCATACGTTTTTTGAATGCAAAAAAGTATCTTCTACCGAAATTCATAGTGCAATAGTACAAATATACGGCGCCAATTGTATGGACATCAAGAACGTTTGCAAATGGTGTCGCCAGTTTTCTTCTGGGCAAACGAACGTCCACGACGAAGCACAATCTGGCTGACCCAGCTTGACGGACTGAACATTGGCAAAAATTTAACAGATTGTGCTCAATAATCGAAGAGCAGCCCTCGACGAGATTACCGATTAGCTGTAAATAAATTAAGGTAGTTCCTCCGCGACAGTCCAGTCAAAAAGTTTCGGAATCGCACTATCGTTAAACACGTTTGTTTGTACTATGACTGTACGTTAAATTTGTTAACGTGAGTGTACTTCCATCCCTTAAACGTATACACATATACTGTGAAATATAATTCTGTTTGGAAATGTGGCAACGTCGCGTTATTTTTATTCTTATTTCTCCTAACCGCTGAAACTTACTTATAGTTTATACTTTATACGTAAAGTAAACTTACTATTTTTATTGCAATAAATAAATAAATACTTACGGGTGATCGTATTCGTCATAAAGTATTGCAATAATTAAAAATTTACTATCGTGAAAGTTTCGTTTTTAAATGTTTATTAATACCTATAATATTGTTGAATATATTTTGTATCTATTGTTATAATTAATAATAAATCACAAGATTGCTCTAGAAGATTTATTCTCTCATTTTAATAATTATTAATAATTGTTATGATTTATTAAAAAAAAGTTGAGAAGTGATATCCTTAAAAATATTAAATTCGTTTAAATTTCGCGCTATTTCTTTCTGCTTTAACTGCTTACTTTCGTAAGCCAAATAGATTTTTACTAAATATAGAAATAAAAATAAACTTTATTAAAATGTGTTTTATTAATAAAATATAATGACAAATAATACAAATTACATATTTAATTCATGTAAGAGCTCTACACACCTTTAATTTTACATTTAAATTATTTATTTTACTCATCTTTTGCTTATTTCTAGAGGTAACATCTGAATCTTCTAATGACAATTTCTAAAAATATTCACTCATGTTTATTTCTTTAGAACTTAACAATAAATAAAGTCACTCAAACACTATTATAACTACACAATCGGCAACAAAAAGTTAGGAAAAGACAATTTAAACACGAAGTAACATGGATTTAAATACAAAACCAAAGTAAACACAACCTTTATTTGCCTCTCAGCGGCCATATTGGTAATTGAAACGTCAAAGTCCTGTGACAACGTTGCCACATCGTTTTCATTTCATTAGTCTTTATATCCACTCCTTAGAAAATTGTCGCTGAAACGAGTTGTTTATTTTAATTTTTTATCGAAACTACGAGGTAAATAATTTTAAAATTTTTTTTTATATCATCTAAATATGGTATTTTACCAAATATCAGTTTTTCATCGAGATGGTGAAAGTCATTCATTCATAAATTAAAATTAATTGATGTTTCCCACGCATCCCCCATGTTACATGTACAATTAATGTCATTTTTAATTGCAAATATCTCATATCTGATGAGGTAAATCGTCTTCAAATTTTAACAGTATGTGTATTATACATTTACGAGCTTATATTCTGAGTTTTGCGAAATTCTTGAAACATTGCTTTCATAACCGTACTACCTTAAAGTAAATACCTTTACTCTGATAATAACCGCATTTTTTTACTTTATTATCAACGTAATCATTTTTGATGTGAAACATCTATAGCGGCACGTAAATCAGATTTCTTGCGTGGTGACGGTGACGTCATGACGTAAAAAACCTAACGCATCGATAATAATCGATAAGAGATGTACTGATATCTTATATGAAATTGGTGTCATGTTTTGAGCGACGCGACGGTGGCGCGCCAACAATAGGGGGAAGAAGCTCATCGATTCAAAAATATGGCGGGACAGGGTATGAATTGTTTCATAAAAACCTAACTCGATTCCGCCTACTATCTATTCTATATATATAAAAATGATTTGTTTATATAGGCAACATAATATACCTACATATTTTGCTGACCTGTAAAATTGACAGCTAGTCCATCAAAATAGATTGTTGGTAAATAGTTGTCATATAGTTGTCCGCGTAAAATTTGTGTATTTAGTTTTAAATATGAATAAACAAAGTGTTAATAAAGAAAGTGATGAAAAAATATGAATAAAAATGAGTGAGTACCTACTCTGTATACATTGGGGTGTCCCTTATTTCCCAGGTTTGGTTTTTTTCTCCAAACACCCATCAAATTTTTAGATTATGACCTAACAAAAATTATCAGACCTTAACCAGCCCTTAATATTCACATTAACCCATGCCTAAATCATAATACATTTCCCATTTAAATACCGTTTAAAAGTTATTCAACGATAAAGTTGTATTCATAGTTAAATTCATCATTTTCCTATTTTTTATTTAGTATCGCTTTTTGTTTGTACTAAAATTATGAAGTAACTACAATTATATTAATATAGTAACGTACTTTTATATAAATTTGTGTTTTAATAATTTCCTTTTTTAAGATTATTGAATTTAAGGCAATTAAATAAAAAGCTAAACGAAATCACTTTTTAAATTTATTCAATAAATAGTCATCGTTATCTGGAAAAAATCGTAATATTTTATTTTATCATTATGACATATTTAGTTCCTATCACAATCTGTTCTTTTCTGCATATTACTTTTACACAATAATGTCGATGTTTCACATCTGCCAGGCGTCCCGTGACGGCTCACATTTTTTTTTATTTCCAGTGTAACTATACTTAAAAAAGATAACAAAGTCAATATAAGAAAATTTCATCGAATTATACATATGCATTTTTTCTCATAATATGAGGATTCTATACACCAAATTTTATGACCCTGTGATCTTCTGTTCAAGAGTTATAGCGCACACAAGGCATTATATACACGAGTTTTAAAAAACCGTTAAAATTCTACCCTTAGGATTATCCGATCTTTGCCTCGATGGTACAAGAGAAATATGCATTGGGAAACCGTTAAAATTTTACCCTTAAAGTTATCCAATCTGAGCTTATATCAGTAACATCCTTTCCTATGTAATGAGAATTCTATAGACCAAATTTCATGACCCTTTGACCTTCCGTTCAAGAGTTATAACGCACACGAACGGAGGGACACATAAGCCGATCACATAAAGTTCCTTGATGGTACTTACTTAAAAATAACATTTTAGTATTTTTTATTAGTAAGTATATCTTGATAACTGAAAAAATCTTACCTACTTAAATGTCCGCCACTGTTAAAGAGGAAGAACTTGGTTATATATTGCCTTTATATCACCTCGGTAGCTTCTTCTTGCTGAATTTCAAGTGGGATTTACACTTCGAACGGGATGAGAAGTTACTCGAACGACGTGAATGGAGTAAAGTTTAAGATTCGAGGTGAGATTTCAGAGTAGAGGGCGCTAATATTCCGGATAGTTAAATTTTATATAAAGTTGAAAGTTCACAAAGCTCACATTTTGAAGTAGTTTACGATCCTTGATAGAAAAAAAGCGTTTTACACCATTCATTACTTGAGATGGGCATAAGTTTGGATTTATTTTTATTAATTAAAAAAGAAACCGTTAAATAAATTACAAAATTAAATATTTAAGTTATTATTATTAAATTTAGTTAAAAATTTTTGTATTGTTTATTATATTTTTTGTTGTAATTTTAACATTAATTTTAGGTTTTTAGTAACCTAATTATGTTTCAAGATATCTCTCATGAGCTTATTGAAATTTAAAAAATGTACAAACAAGAATATATTAAATGAAATTAAAGAAAACTTGAAAAAATTTCGCATCCGGCAGGACTCGAACCCGCAACCTTTATCTTAACGCGGTATGCATTAGCCACTAAGCTACATATACATTTTTTATGTTGCAATTTAGGATTTACACGAATGAAACTTTTCAAGGACTTAAAAATTTTGCGGCACGCTAAAGGTCGTAATTTGTGTCAAGAATGAAAAAGAAAAAAAAATTGTAGGTCTGAACACGCCCTATAAGTTTAATATCGGGCGTTTTTTTGATATCTTTCACAAAAAAAAAAAAAAAAAATCTAAAAACCTAATTCACTCCTCAAATGTTTGGCTTTTTTCGTCGATTTCTTAATAACGACCAACAATACGTGGAAAATACAAAATACCTTAATTGTAATTTAATGCATGTGATATGAAAAATATAGTCTGTGGCAAGGGGTGACCGGGCCATGACAGCCCTCGCTTCGCTCGGGCAGTCAACTCTTGCCCTAGTCAGAAATCTTCTTGTTAAACACCTTGCTACACAATATACTAATAAAAATACATAATCAGAGGCCTTTATATACACAACAGAACACAAAACAGTGTTTTTTCAATTAGTCTGTTTGTCTGTATGTTTGTTAACGCTAATCTCAGAAAAGGCTTAAATGATTAGGATGCAGTATTTGGTAAAATATTGTGATTGACAAGTAAAATAAAGCTCAGATTTATATTATGAAATACCAAACAAATATTACAAACTTTTCAACTCAACTAATAGAGTCTTAAGTTAAAAAATTTACTTCAATGATAATCAGAGGTTGATAAAGAACCTAAAACTATTTTTCGAATAAGGTAGATATAGATTCTTGATGCCAATATACAGAAGAACTTATACTCTAGTCAACATCTTCAAAAACGTGAAAAATTAAAAGGTCCTAAAAATATGAGCGATAGCTCATTCGATTCGGAATCACCTCTAGAAAAATGTTTTTGAAGGAAAAGTGTGCAGGCAAAAAATTGCAATTGTTATTAACAAAATAAGATGAAAAAAAAAGATATTTATGTTTTTGTTAATAACTCGAAAAAAATTAATATTTAAGCAATTTTGAAAAATGCTCGTTAAAGAGAAGGAAATTTCCGAAAAAAAAGTCCGTTCTCCTGGAACTCTATCTCCATTATTTATAATTTTAATTTGATGTTGAAAATAGGGCTCCGCGCGGCTTTTACGGCATGTGCGCGCCACCGCTAAACGGTGTTTATCAGATAAAATATTTTTTTTATGACATAAAATGTTATTTTAAAAATTTCAAAAAATTCCAGTATTTTCCTAACAAACGTATAATTACAGAAAACTGTATCATTGTCATATTTAATAAAGCGTGTTTGTCAATAGATGGCAAAGAATAATATAATTTCATTCTGAACGCTTTACAAGTTTTTGAAAAAACATTTTCAAAGACAATGACCGTTCAACTAAGAAGAAACAACTACCTCCTGGGCTATATGCCCCAACGGATATTGGATTACACTTCAAAGTCAAACGGGGTTGGGATATCTACAAGATAACTTAAACCAACCATTCCAGTTTGCAGTTAGAAGGGACAACATAACTTATAGACCGGTTTCGGTGTATTTGCACCTCGTCAGTAAAGCGTTCAAAATGAAATTATATTATTCTTTGCCATCTATTTTCCTAACACTTAAAGGAATCTAAGTCAGTTGGAAAAAACATTTTATCACTGTTTTTCAAAAAGTTATTCAATTGTTAACTAACAATTTTTTTCCTAATCTCTGTTGACATAAACAATGGGATAAAAGGTATAAATAATTAGCCTCAAAATTTGAAACTTCGTGGAGCCTTTTTCATGTGTATACTTTACAAGATCCTGCGAGAAATGTTCATTTTTCAAAATTGCTTAAATATTAATATTTTTCGAGTTATTAACAAAAACATAAATATCTTTTTTTTTTCATCTTATTTTGTTAATAACAATTGCAATTTTTTGCCCGCACACTTTTCCTTCAAAAACATTTTTCTACAGGTGATTCCGAATCCAATGAGCTATCGCTCATATTTTTAGGACCTTTATTTTAATTTTTCACGTTTTTGAAGATGTTGACTAGAGTATTAACATTTTACCGAAAGCAGCAAACAATTAAGTACAAAAATATTATCATTTCCTGCATGTTAAATGATGACGCGTTTTTCTCTGTTTGGTGGGGCATTTACAAAGCATTTAAAAGGAGTAGGTACCATAATATGTGAGAATCCAGCAGAAAAAAAGTCAGTCGCAAACAGCAAATAAAGTTCAAAATTTGACCGAATTGGCGCTAATATCATATGAGTGTATGAATTATAGAAAACGTAGAGTATACAGAGTTCGAATAATTTAATAAATATAACATAAAAAGTTTCTGTGAGATAACATTGACAGTCAAATCCTCCAATTTGAAACAAGTATTTTATTCTGTATATATCCACCTAGGTAGGTATATAAGAATAGCTAATTGTGTATTAAGAGCAGAAATTGCTACTTTTCCGTTTGAGATACAGAGTTGCAAAAGAACTTTCTGTTCGAATTACACATAACATTTTTTTTACGATCACATAAAATTACAAAAAAAATATTTTTGATAATTTAGAAGTGCATGAGTATTTTGTGTTCCCTATATTGCTAGTCAAACTAAGTTTAGCACATTTACTTTAATTAAATCATTGTATTTTAATATCTTAAAATATGAGATAGTCAAATAAAATATTCAGTAGCTTAAGTTTTATTTTAATATACCTTAGTATACCCTTTTTATTAATTAATTTTAAATAAAAAATTAGCATTTGAAAAATTATACATTTTCTGCTCTAGAGTGGAAAGTGACAGACGGTGTCAACCGCCAACTTTCTATCAGAGATTTAGATGTAAAAAAAAACTTTCAATTTATATAAGTATTGCAGATTCTGTTGTTTCTAGATAAGAGGTATGATATAACTTTCATCTGGCCGAAAAATATAGGTCTGACACAAAAAAATCGTGTATTTAAAATCAACAACTAAATTTACCCATTGTTTGAGAGAGAGAGAGAGAGTTTATTTGACTGTTTTACGTTTTACAAACATTTACAGCAAGTCAATATAAAAAGTAATTTAAAGACTAGTAGGTATAGATGAAATTTAAAAAATACATCGAAATACATATTAACAAATTAGAAAAATATATATATATATATATATATATATATATATATATATATATATATATATATATATATATAAACAGTACTGTAGCGTGTTTAAAAAACTCTAAGAATAAAATTTATTTTTTTATAATTCTTTCTTACTTATTACCGCCCTGTATTCTCGACTTATTAGATGTTGTTACATTCCTAACGTTTTTTGTTGCTAAGCAGAATATCGATCGGTGAACTAACCAATAAGGTTCCGACTTTAACATCACATGATGAGACGCGAAAGGCAGCGTCCCTTAGTACCGCGATTTTCGAATCATTCTAGCTTAGGCATTTGTACGATCAAGATCATACGTACAGTCACTAGTTTCAAGTTCCCGGCAAATTTTCTTAAGATAGTTAAAAATTACTTGCTATTAAGTGTTTCTGTTATCGTTTACCGTTTATTGTACCGAGGAACCACATAAAGTATTCCAGACAGTGTTTTTTATGTTTTCCTGGGTTTTCTATGTAGCAACGACACGCCCGCCATTGCTACGTCTACCGCTTCCTCGTTCGAAACCCACGCTTCGAAGATTTAGTTTATGGTTTTCTCTAATTATCTATAAATCTAAACAGGAATGGGTTTAGATTATATCGTACCGTTAAGACCAATTACCGAGAGAAAGAAGCCATATACTATAAATATCTCTTAGAAACATTTAGGAGACAATGTAAGTTTTTAATAATATTTTCACCTGTATCAAGCATTAACGTACCATTTATTTTTATGGAACATTTTACCTTAATTGTATTCACCTGTAATCAAGTGATCAGTACCGTAATAAGAAAATTCGGGATGTGTTTTTGTGTTTTAGCTTATCTGTAATTTTTTTTGCTCATATTTTTTGTACCTGCTATTTGTAAACTGTTTTACATATTTTTTTATCTTTTAATTATTATCTCGCCTTATTTAATTAAGATCTCTCTATATTTTTCTATATGGGTACGTTTTATCTCGAGATAATTGAAAAACCAAAAGTGATATTTTTGATTTTTTTTATCTAAATTTTTCTCTCTCACTTTTAGTTTTAAACATACCAAAAATAACAATAGAATTATACTTAGCTGTTGTTTTATGGTAGTAAAAGTTATGTTTTTAAATTTAAACACAAATGTGTTTAATAATATTATTTACTGTTTATGATACCGATATATGATTTACCTACTGTTTATAACGCTGATATTTTCTTTATTTTATTTTATTTATTGTATCTCTTATTTATTATCAACCCAGATAATAAAGTCTGTTTAGTGTTTAACTAGATTTTCTTTTCCTAGCTAGAGCCTGCTACTCTGATCAATACCTTCAGTTTCTCTAATCTATACTTTACCAAAGTAATAGATTTTGTTTCTTAAATATACCTTATCTTATTGAAGTAATAGATTTCATTTCTTAAGCATATATTATTTTATTAAAGCAATAGATTGTGCTTTTTTGAATCTATCTTTATCTTACCGATTAGATTGATAACCATAAGGATGAGTAAAAGAAAAGTGTAAGTATCATTTTTTAGTATCTTAAATAAGAGTGTGTAATTTAAATTTTTAGCAAGAACATCTGCCGGGTTATCTAATTTTACCTTATCTTCTCTTATATTTCCTATATGTTTCTAATTTTAACTTGATCTACAACAACTTATAAATCATCCTATCCAATTAACATAGTCAAATCTTTTTTCCATCCGGGTTTCTTATATTTTCCTATCCTTATGATAAAAAAATAAGTGGCGCCCATTCCCTCTTTCCCTTTTCCGTCATTGCATTCATTTTCTCTTTAGACCTTTTCTAATTTTTAATTTTTTTATCTTTCCAATAAATCATATTTCCTTATATCTTTCCGATATTATATCATCCAGCTCGTTCGAATCCACGGTCGCTCTCCTCCTACCCCCTGAGTGCCGTTCGCATTAGTGAACCTCTATAAAAACGAGCATTTGAAATCACTAGAGAAAAAAGAGGTTACAGTACTATAATATTAGTATTAACATTAACATTGAGATACGAGAAAAAAGACTGATAATACAAACATAATGCAATAATAAGTCGCCGATTTAAAATTGTTTAATGTTAGCAAAAAAATCGTTCAATGAGTAAAAACAGTGTCTTAGTAGACTACATTTAACAGCAGTTTTAAAATGTTTTAAATTTAGCTGTTTGTATTTATTTGGTAGTTTATTATATAGTTCAAAGTTTAGGGATTTTTTTTTGATTTTGTTAATTTGTGTAATGGAATTCTAAGGTTATTTGCATACCTGGTATCGTATGAATGACAGTCAGACTGCAAAACAAAGTTACTTTTTTCTGAATGAATCTCCACCAAATTTGCGTATATGTAGAAAACATGGTAGAGGTAAAATTTTATACTCTTTAAATAAAGGATCACAGTGTTCTAGGTATCCAACATTTCAAATAATACGCACAGCTCTCTTTTGCATTCGAAAAATATCTATCTAACGTGGAATTTCCCCACAAGACCACGCCATAATTGATTATCGAATGAAATAATGCAAAGTAGGTTGTTTTTAATACATTAAAACTAACATAGCTTTTTAATCGCCTCAAAAGAAACAATTGAGATGCCAATCTACCCTTTAGGGACTCAATATGGGTGCTCCAGCTCAAGGAGCTATCCAGATGAACCCCAAGAAGACAGGCAGAACTGCCATCATTATGTTCTCGATTTGTAGAAAAAATAATTTTTTTCCTTTTAGATTCATTCAACAATAAATGGTTGTACGTGAACCATTCTAAAGCCTTTTGGTAATATTCTTTAGAAATAATGTTTAATTCTTGTATGTCACTCGCTGAAGCTTCAGTTGAAACATCATCAGCGAATGCGATATAATGATTTTGTGAAAAATTATAAAAAAGATCATTTATATAAATGATGAAAAGGAGCGGACCTAAGACCGATCCTTGCGGCGGCAGAGACGAATTCACTCCCAAAATAAAAATATTACCTGTTTGCCAAAAAGGTGATGGCCGAATTCACTCCCAGAGTCTAATCAGACTTAGTACTTATGATACCTTAAAATCTAAACATTGTTGCCAAATGTTTGTTATTTTCAACATAACATTTTATATTGTTTTTTAACATGTTCTTTTAGTACCTACTTAAAATAAAATCCCATCAACATACAATTCAGAAATTTCTGCCAAAGCCAGAAGGTTACTTTCACAAGAAAACATGATTATATGATTTTTATCATCATTTTTTAGAAGGAAACGTTTACTTTTATTAGTTTTTGTCTCTACAGCATTTAATAAGTAATGAAATTCAAAGATATCTCTAAGAAGTTTTGGTTTAGTTTTACGTCTAGCAGCATACATATTTTTTCTGATGCGTTTAACGTCATAAGTAGTAATAGTTTCACATGTGGTTTCTCTTACCTGCTTTCTAATTATATTCATGGGTTTTTCCGAAACATCTTCAATTGATTTCATTTTCACTGAATTGCTTATACACTTTGTCTCATTGTCTGTTTAGAAGTTTTTCAGATATGTTTCCATGGTTGTGGTCTAAACAAGATTCTCTCACTTCCACACTGTCTACTTTGGATTTAACAAATGCCTTGTACTGCGGTTTCTCATCTTTTTAAAGTGTCGTTTGCTAAGAACTGGTGAAAAGAGAATTTATAACCGTCGATAACTAGTAGATATGTCTTTGCCTCTTTCACTTTTAACTATTGATGCCCCCATTGCCAAATTTTCTTATCCTTACTGTACTATAAAAACAACTTTCACAACTTTCTTCGTTTTAACAAATGTTTGTTTATTGTAATTAGATTCTCAAAACAACTCTAAATAATCTGCTGTTAAATACTTTTTATTGTTTATTAGATTTTCGAAAGGGACTCTTATTTGCAACGTCGAGGTGGGTACCTACCTTAATAAGCTTTTTTAGATATGATTTTTAGATAAACACCTGAATAAGATGATCCTTTAAATCAGGGGTGAGCAACCTTTTTAACCAACGGGCCAATTTAATTTTGTGGCGGGCCGCACTAATTAATAATTTACAAATCTTTATATATACTAATAAACGTTATAATATAAAAATACAAAATTAAAAAAAGTAAATATTTCATACATAAATTTTAATGCAACAAGAAAAGAACAAAAATACAAAACAAAACGGATACTATATTAACATTACATTATAACTAATTTATTGATGGGAGAAAGTTGATAAAATAAATAAAATTCTATTTTAGAAATGCTTGGCGGGCCGCATAAAAATATTTAAAGGGCCGCATGCGGCCCGCGGGCCGCGGGTTGCTCATCCCTGCTTTAAATCATTGATATTTTCAAATTTTTAAAGTTACCTAAAATTAAATTACATTTTAAAATCTAATTTTCTTTTCAAGTGTCCACCTATAAAATAATTTATGCAATAATCCTCACGTACAACAAGATACTTTTCTGGTTATTATTAAAAGTATGTATAAGACCTATTTACTTATTTCGAATTTTTTTAAATAAATAACCATCTTACCGTCCTTTCATGGATAAAAATTACTATTTGGCAACAACGCTTCAATTTCTGAAACATAATCCCCATTAATTCATATAACTTGGGAGTGAATTCGACCTATACTGGGAGTGAATTCGACCCATGAAAAAACTACCTGCTCAAAACGGGAGTGAATTCGACCCTGCCCCCTTGCGGAACTCCTGTATTAAGAGGTTTGATCAAAGATTTAGATTTATTAAGAGAAACAAATTGTTTCCGTTCACAATTATAACTTTTGAGAACTAGCAAAATCGATCCACTCACACCATAGTGAATTAATTTTTCTATTAGGATACTATGTGAGACACAATCAAAGGCCTTGGAGAGGTCACACATTGTCAGCAATGTTTGTTTGCCCTCCCCAAAGCCCCCGACTATGCCGTTGACAATACGCAAAAGTGCTTTGATTGTGGACTTATTTTTCCTAAAACCGAATTGATTAAAGTTAAGTAGGTCATGTTTGTATATGGAATTTCTTTCAAACTGTTATAGTCTATCCAAGCACAATTTATCAACATAAACACGCCTGCGAATCTTATCACAGAGACCGGCTTTTGAATCAAAGTTATATATATGTCCTAAAATTCTCAAGTTTTGGGCTTTTTAAATCCATAGAAGTGTATTTTTAAAATAAAAAAATTGTCGGTCTGTCCGGATGTATCTTTTACGGGTATTTTCTACTAAACAGATGTAGATGAAATGTAGTACCTAATATACCTAAGTTAAGGACAAAAATTTTATCGATAAAATAATGTATTTAAAATGTATTGTATAAAAAATGCAAGAAAAAGACATTTAAATACATTATAACATTAAAATCTATATCGTCGGATATCGTGTTTGATGATGGCAACACCCCGTATGCTAACAGTCGCGCTTGAAATCAACATCTATTATAATCTTTCATTTTACAATAGGTATAAGTTATATATTTTTTCTCCTACCACTTTGTAAAATAGCGTTTTACATGATACTTTTGAGGAGTGTAAGTGATCATAAACATTCATCGGGATTGTAAAATACAATTCTGTCCAATCAGAAACATGTAAAACAAACTCCCATGGGACTTTTACTTTACACGATTTTTATTGGTTACAACTCGCCTGCAAAGAATAAGTTATGTTCGTAGGGTAAACTACGAATTGTCTCAAAATTAAATGTCAAATACAAATTATAAATTTATAATTGTATTACTATTTTTTAATTATTTATTAATATGTATAACAGCAATGATTTTTCAGTAAATTATACCTATACAAATTTATATTTTTTAGATTTAGAATCATTACTACTAGCAAAGCTATTCTGTTTGACAGCTGTCAAATTTAAATTAACTATTAAATTCGTTGTTATTTTTATAGTACGTATTTTTAAATGGTTGTTTTAAAATTATTGATTTCGAGAGCAGTAGACAGCAAATGAAACTAAAAGAAACTTCTTCCCAATAATCTGAGTTTCGTTGTAAGAAAGAATATTCAAGTTTTATGGAATGGCTGAAATCTAAACATACTTCTTCACAGAGAAAGCAAAAACCTTAAAAGCGTCGTTCATATGGTCTATAGGTACACAGCATGATAAAAGCTACGATAGAAGTAAATCATAATATTATAAGTACATTTGCTAGACTAATAATGTTTCTAAAAACACAAAATGTTGAATACGTTCCAAAGTAATCGAAAGTATTAGATAAGAATATTAGATAAGGTATTTTTTTAAAAGACATTTTTAGGTCGCTCTAATAATGGGAATATCTGGAGCATGTTGGCAAAGTGAGCTTACACAGATGACGGTAGATCACATTGACAAAGACAGTATTTTAATTGTAAAGGTGCCTGCCACCAAAACAAATGTTTCTCGAACATGACTTATGCGCGTGGTAGTAGAAAAAATATTGTACGCAACACGGGAAGTAAGTAATTTGCAGTCTCGAAGTGTTACCGCTCTCGGCTAACGCCTCGAGCGTTAATATCCCTTCTCGACTGCAAACGTCTACTTACTTCCCTTGGTACGTAAATAACTATTGCCGCTAAATGATTAATAATATTACTAAGGCGTTTTGGCAACCATTTAAAACGAGTGATTAAAATGCATAATTTTCTCGAAAAATACGTGTAATGAACTGGCCCTTTTTTTCATTTCCACGCAAATGGTTTATATTAGCCTCAATGAGATTAAAAAGCTGACGATGGTAAACATTGGACGGACTATACACTATACCAAATACCTACCAAACAGCCGCAAATATTTATGAACTGACTAATACTTCCTTATGTCTACCTATAGACGATCTTAAATGTTATGTGGCATCCATTTGTAAGAGGTTTTTCATAATTTAAATTAACACAAATCCTCACAATTCTACTTTATGATATTTAAATTTACAGTCTAGGTCAACTCGGTGTGGCCATCTTGATGTGACCAACTCGGCGCCAGGAATACTCAATGCAATATTTTAACCTTGTCAGAACCACATATTTATATAAAAAAAATGATTAAAATTATACACGCAACAGTTGAAATGGATATTGGTAAAACTAATTCCAATTGAATGTAAAATCAAAGATTGAAATGGAAAATTAACATAATGTTATATTTTTCCTTCGTGGATTCGGGATAAGTGATAAACTGCAGACAAATTTAACAACCTAAGTATTGGTAAACACAAATAGATAACAATTTCTTAAACTAATTTACCCTACACAACTTTACTACAGTCACAATTATTGAGTAACGTCTTTAAAATATCTCGTACCTACAACAATCCGCACTTTATCGCCAGCTATTACAATTACATTTATTCTCACAATCGCAGCCTATTAATCGCTATCTATCGCCAACTAATACAGTCACAATTATTACTTATCGCCAACTATTACCATAACAACTATTCTCTCTCCGTCCAAAGCGGTCCTTTATATACCAAATTAATTCCTTCTAGAACGTCGCTAACGTTACATTTCTAGAATCGAACAAATCGAACATTCCAGAGCTACTCGAATTATTCGGATCTTCCGCAGCGTACTCGAGTCTTCGAAGCTTCTCAGAATTCACTTTCGCACATCTGGTGTCTGGTCGATAGGTCAGAACAATAATATATAATCTAAATAAAATATTTTCTTACAAAAATTGAAATTACTCCCAGGAGTGAGGGTAGGTACCTACGTAGTTAAAAGTTCAGTTTATTTACATTTAAATAGGTTTTTCGTTCGTAAAATATCGTTGTCGAAAAATTTTGAAAAAACTAAGGATAACAGTTTTAGCACTCAAAAACTGCGTCGATTGCCTTCTTTACCTTCAAAATCGTACAACACGTTTATAGCCTTTCATTTTTTCTATGCTTGTAATTATTAAAACAGCAAAAAATTACCTTGTTGAGCACGAGGAATTTAAAACAGCATAAAAAAAGGGTGTGGCTGTCAGTGGGACTGCCGGCAGAAGTTATACTTCTGTGCACTGTTAACTATTAAAACTTAATAACTACAAACACAGGCAAGTAGAAATATTTTTTTTTTAAATTAACTGTATTCAATTAAATAAATACTAAGAAAAATAAGACCAGTTGATGTGTGTCCTTACTTCAAACACGAAAACCAAACAGTTAAACGATCAATGTACAAAAAAGTGTTTACAAAACCCAAATTGCTTACCGTGGGCTATTACAGATTTTAAAACACTAGAAAACAATGCAAAACATTTTCTAACAACATATAGGTACACACTTTTACAAAATTTTAACGCACTTTGAACTGCGCTTTTCAGTAACTTTGCAGGAACAGGTTTTAACTCACACGCATGTCTTCGACTCAAAAGCATAGTGAAGGATATAATGCAACCATGTGACGGTATTTTGGACTACAATACAATACTCATTACTGAATATTATTATTAATATAAAATACTAAACTTAATATGTATACTTACTGGACAGAATTATAAAATAATATGTCAAACATAATGCGATACGTCAATGTAATACAATAACAATAGCTCAGACTGTTTGTTGTATATCTATCTCTTTTCAATGCAATGAATGTTTAAACGGTATTCAAAGGACTTATAGTGATGACTAATAATATGTAGTAAATATTTCATCTTTGTTTTTACCGAACAATATACCTTATATGTGATTCTGTCTCTCTCTTACTCACACCATTACATATGTAATGATTTTTCCCATTTAGCTACACACTAATTCATTCCACACAAATTAGTTTTTGTCGGGAGTGTCCGAATAGAAGTATAACTTCAAAAATACCTTTTTTATAATTCACGTTCACAAAGTTTCTATTTCGACACTAAAAACAGTATCAAAATAGATTCAATGTAACACTGTTTTTGGTAACTTTTTGTTTTACACAATTGGTTGCACTGCACTGATTATCAACGAAAGATGAAAGAGTTCAGGTAGTAAATCAAGAATTATGTTGTATTAACTGCATTATCAGCGAATTTCAGAATATTTTATTCAAATTTGACAAACATTCAAATTTAAAATCATTAAAACTGTCAAGTGTCAAAAGAGCCAAGATGGCCAACATAAATAAATATTTCGAAAAACTCTCATTTTATTTATTTTTTTATACTTTTAAAAGTTCATTATAAAAAATAGTATGTAGTACTCGAATTACAATGACGGTTTGTAGTACTCGTTCTTTGCAAAAGTCAGCGCTTCGCGGTTCGTTTCACAAACTGCACTCGTACTACGAAACCTGTCATTGTAACACTTGTATTACAATATACTATTTGATGTCTGAAATTAGCAGGTAGTTGCAAGGATGACCTGCAGGATCAACCTCCTTTAGAATTTTTGTTCTATTATTTGAAGAAGTCACTAAAATAGATATATAAAGCAATATGTTTAATAATGGCTTTTGCTAATTTTCTTTCTCTTGATGTATAGGTCAAATTTGCCCAGGGTCGTCTTTAAAATCTGAAAAAGTTGAATAAATTTATATAAAAAATAGTTTTAGTTTCTTCTAAGCTTTCGACAAACAGCTTGGTTGTCGTTTTCAGCGATAAAAAATTAATAAATGAAGAAAATTCCCAAATTATATAACGTTTTTCGAAATTTTATTATTATCTTGTGAATTTTGTGAAAAATTAAAAAAATTAAAAAACCCAATATTGAGAAAAATTTTATTCTTTTGTTTTTTTTTTATATTTGAAAATAAACGACAATCGATCTGGTTATGTTATGTCCTTTACTTTAAGATTTAAAAATAAGGAAGGGCCAGTTTCGAACCTATTGATTTATTATTAACTAGGTGTACCCGCAACGTCGTTCGCTTGGCGTGTTGATGGTTATATAAAAACTTCTCCCCCGACCTCGTTAAAGAGGTAGGGGCAAGATTTTTATACACCAGATATTAAGTTAAAAGATAACAAATACATCTGTGAAAACCGCATTTGAATAGGATCAGTAGTTTTAATGTGAGGCGCGCACAAACATACAGACATACAGATAACAAAAATTATTATTTTTTAAATATCTTTAATGTACAGAATTTTTATTTTTACAGATTTATTATATGTACCTATAGATTATTTTTCACGCCCCCGCATGCCCCCTTGTGGGTGAAATTTCGTAAAATCAGTTCCCAATTGACTTCAAACTTATAAAAATAACTATTTTGCAAAGTTTTAAACCTGTAGGACTTATAAATTTTAATTTTTTTTTCACGCTCCCGCAACTTCCCCATGTGGGTGGAATTTCGTAAAATCCATTCACAATTGACCTCAAAATTATAAAAATAACTATTGTGCAAAGTTTCAAACCTGTAGGACTCATAGATTTTAATTTTATTTTTTTTATTTTTCATGCCCCTGCAACCCCCTGTTGGTGAAATTTTGTAAAATAACTATTTTGAAAAGTTTTAAACCTGTAGGACTTATAGATTTTAAATTTTAATTTTTTTTATTTTTCACGCCCCTGCAACTCCCCTTGTGGGTGAAATTTTGTAAAATCCGTTCACAGTTGACCTCCAAATTATAAAAATAAGATGATTTCTGTATAGTTTTAACCATTAAGGTTGCACATGCGACGGAAGCTTAAAAAATAGAGTAACTTCTTCCGTTTTCCTAACATTTCGCTTCACTGCTCTGCTCCCATTGATTGTAGCGTGATGAAAAGTATACTATAACCAGCACAGGAGTATGAAAAATAATTGTACCAAGTTTCGTTAAAATCCGTCCAGTTGTTTTTGTTTCTATAGCGGTTATACAGACAGACAGAGAGACAGACAGACAGACATACAGACATAAATTTTACTGATTGCAGTTTTGGCATCAGTATCGATCCCTAATCACCCCCTGATAGTTATTTTGGAAATATATTTTATGTACAGAATTGACCTCTCTACAGATTTATTATAAGTATCTACCTATAGATATAGTGGCAAAAATAGAAAAAAAAATCAATCGAGTTTTAACGAATTTTTCCTATTTTAAAGCATATTATATATTAAGCAAAACTTCATGTTTGTTAAAATAGGATGAATAAATCATTTTAAAATTAGATCATTTACTTATTTTAGTGTAGGTACCTATAACTAGCTGACCCGGCGAACTTTGGTTTAATGCTAATCAAGGTTTTCCTTTTGATTTTTCTTTTTTTTAAATAAAAATGGGATTCTTTCTTGATTTCTTAAATACTTCCGTTTTTCTTGTTTCGTTTTTTCTTTTTTTTTTTGTTCAACAATTTTTGCGGGGTTTCTCCATCTTATTTCGTTAACCCCTTGTTTTTCTATATGATTTTTTGATGATATTTTATTTTCTTGATTGCTTTAAATTTCTTACTCATTCTTTTTTTTTTTCATTTTTTTTAATTAGGTATTTCGTTTTTTTAATTTAATTTATTTTCACATTTTTCCATTTTTGCTCTTTGTTTCTCAATAGTTCCTATTTTTTGTATTCCTTTTTTTATTTTTTTTTCGGTTATCTTATTTTGTTAATTTCTTTTTTTCGATTTTTCTAATTTTTGGTATTTTAAAATTTTTAATTTTTTTTTCTGTTTCAATTTTATCTTATCTCGTTTGTTTCTAGTAATTAACCCATTTTTTTGTTGTTTTATTTTTCAATTTTTGATTTTTTCCGTTTCCTATATATTTTTCTTATTTCTTTTTTTTTTAATTTTTCCATTTTTTTCTTAATTTTTCAATTGTTTTTACATTATTCGTTTTTTATTTTTTTTTAGTTCTCTACCTATTTTTATTGATAATTTTTTTTTAGCTTTTCGTTTTTCTTTTTTTCTTATTTTTCTTAATTTTGCGATTTTTTTCCCAATGTTTAATTCTGGTTTTTTCCTTATTTTTTATATTTTTGATTTCCGTTTTTTCGATTTTATCGTAGGTACTCTCTCGATTTGTGTATGTTTCAATTTTTCTCATTTTTGGTTTTTTCCGTTTTCTATATTTTTCTTATTTTCTTATATAATTTTTTTTTTAATTTTTCCATTTTTTTCCTCAATTTTTCAATTGTTTTTTACATTATTTGTTTTTTTGTTTTTCAATTTTATCTTTTTTTCTAGTTGTCTACCGATTTTTACTGATGTATGTTTTAGCTTTTCCTTTTTCCTTTTTTCTCATTTATCACAATATTTATATTTAATTCTGTTTTTTCCTTATTTTTTATATTTTCGGTATTTGTTTTTTAGATTTTACCGTATTCTTTAGATTTTTGTATTTTTCAATTTTTCTCAGTTTTTGGTATTTTGTTGCATTTTTTTGATTCGTTGATTTTTGATTCTTTAAAAAAATTTTTCTCAATTTTATTCCTTTATTCCCTATTTTTTCGTTTCTTTTTTACTTTTTCACATTTGTCATTTTTTTATTAATCTTTTTCGTCATTTGTTCTTATTTTTCCGTATGTTCGTGTTAAGCTCTCGGTTTATTTTATCACTAATTCACCCGCTACTTCGTTCACGCCAAAATTTAGAAGAATACTAGCTTACCCGGAGGACTTCGTACCGCAAATCATTTATGTCATTCTTCCATTTTTCGTTTTTTCAATTTATTTTGATTTTATCGTTTTCATCATATTTTCTCGTTAGTTATCAGGTTTATACTATTTTTTTTCGTTATATTTTGTAGTTTATCAATGAAATATATTATATATACTAAAATGGATCCTCCTTCAGGAACACCCTCTCTCAATGAAGTTATCGGTCGTGGATTCCAAAATTCTTAAATTGATTGTCCTTAAATACAAAAATTATAAATATAAAAAAAAATTATCTTCTTTTGAATCTTTCTTCTTCCAATACTCAGCTCTTTCTCTATACCTTCCTCTTCCAACAATTTTCCAACTCCTTCTTGCTGCTGCCTTTCTATCTATCTAACACCTTTCTGCTGCTCAGCTCTTTCTCTATACCTTCCTCTTCCTACAATTTTCCAACTCTCTGCTTTTCTGTACCTTCCAGTTTCTGGTTTCTTTCTATTTTATGTAATTAGATCTTTTGATCAGTACCTTTTCGTTTATTTGGTTATTAATTTCTTTTTATTTTAATTTAAATTCAAATTCTTTCATTTACAATCATTTTATTTTCTGACATTTTTCAAATTAACTTCTTGACAATCTAATCAATAATCATCTTAACAACATAACATCCTATAATCTAAACAAAAACAATCCAAACACAAAAATACTTAATCAAGACAACCGATTTAAAAATCATGACCACGTTCCAACATTTCATTGAAAGAACGTGCACCATGAAGAAAAATCCATATCAATATATATATATATATATATATAACAGTACTTAATTTACTAAGAATTTCTCGTTTAAATATAAGTGATATTAACTGCGCCACCTTCCGGTGGCGTCACAATACTTAAGTAAGGATTGCTCGTTTAAATATATGTGATATTAACTGCGTCACCTTACGGTGGCGGGATTAAAGTAATCAAATAAGTAGTGGTTGCTCGTTTAATGGAAGCGCCATCTGGTGGTAACTTCCATTAATACGAATATCATATTCATATTAACCATTAAAAATACAGCATCCTACTGATTTTCACGACAATCGGTTGAACAGGGCAGAAGTTGTTACTCTGCAGCGCCACCTCAAACCTTCTCCGTGGAAAAATACACATGCATACCAATTTTCATGACAATCGGTTGAACGGGGCAGAAGTTGCTACTCTGCAGCGCCACCTGGTGCCGAGTGGCATCAATGAGCATAGCATATTCGTTTTCTCCGTGATAAAATACATATACATACCAATTTTCATGACAATCGGTTGAACGGGGCAGAAGTTGCTACTTTGCAGTGCCACCTGGTGGCGAGTGGCATCAATAAACATATCATATAAACATTCTCCGTGGAAAAATACATATTGTAACGGGATAACCGTGAAGGAAGGGACCTTAATTTAAAAGATTATTGTTGACAGTTGATTTTTAGAAGTTTGTAAAAAAATCAACTGACCATTTTAAATAATGTTTCTAGAAAATTCTAGAAACTTCTAAACACACTGACTAGATTAAATAATGTTGTATATAAGGGGATGCATGGGCAGTTAACGTCAGTTCGAGTCAAGTGTTCACAAGAGTTCATTGTATTGTCAAGTAGTTAGACGTTATCCAGCAGAGTTCAGTGTATCTTAACAATTTTGTAAATAAATTGTGTAAAAAGCCCCCATCAGTGTTTCAAATTGGTGTCAGGTGTGGGGTGAAGATACAAGAATGCCTGGAAAAAAGATAAATGAACTATTGGTGGCAGAGCTCAGAAGAGAGCTCGAAGAATTAGGATGGAAACCTGCCACGCAGACGTCGAACGACAAAGAAGCGAGGAGACGACCCATGGACGAACGACGATGAAACCCCCGACCTTCGACGGGAAGACTTCCTGGCCAAATTACCTGAAACAATTCGACGCAGCGGCCAGAGCTAATGGATGGTCATCTCAGGAGAAAGCATTGTCCCTAACCGTAGCTCTGCGAGGCGAAGCTTTAGACGTCTTGCAATCATTGACGCCGGATGAAGCTGGCAACTTCGAGTTATTGGTGAATCGTCTAAAGATGCGTTATGGTCAAACTCATCTACAACCTGTGTACCGAATGCAGTTAAAGAGCCGAAAACAGAAAAATGGAGAAACTATCCAGGAATTTGAAGCGGATGTAGCAAGAATGGTACGACTTGCGTATTCAAATGCAGCGGAGGATTTCCTGGAGTGCCTAGCAGTCCAAACCTTCACCAATGGTCTTCGAGACGTCGAGTTGCAGCGCGCTGTACGGTTGGCGCGGCCGAAGACTCTTGTGGACGCCTTGACCATTGCCCTGGAGTTTGAGGCGGCGACGGAGGCCTCACGTGGAGTTGCTCGACTAAGGGAAATCACCGGTAACTACGACCATGCCGTTCATTCCGTTAGCGACGTTGAAGCGGTAATAGAGAGATTAATGAAGTTATCTCCAAGAAGAAGGCGCCAAGTGAGATGCTGGAACTGCGGAGAACTAGGCCATATAAGAAATACTTGCCCCCAAAAAGAAAAATCTTCTGCTGAAGTACCCCAGCAGCAGGAAAACTAGAACGGGTCGACTCCTGGAGGGCGAAATCGACCCCAAACATTCCCGAAGCCCCTCACACCATTAAATTGGCAACTCTGCGACATCACGTGGACAGCTTATATGTAGATGGCCTCCTTGATGGGAAGAATATTAGCATGCTGGTAGACACTGGAGCTACAAAAACTATCGTCCGACCAACCATCATTATGCGAAATAAGATGTTGCCTACCAGTTGGAGACTGCGTACCGCTACCGGAGATTTTGCTAGAGTCTACGGTGAGATACAGGTGACGCTACAGTTTGGTTCAATCTCTCTTGTTCACTCAGTGCTGGTGGCTGACGTTGATGAAGATGTTGTTCTGGGCATGGATGTTATGCTCCACTGTGGTTTTTATTTGGATCTTCGCCAACGTATCCTTCGTACTGGTAATGAAGAAATATTCCTGCACCGAAAACAAGTTGACAATGCCTCGATTAAGCTAATCGATGATATCGAACTTCCGGCAAGCTGCGAATGTGTCGTCACAGCGCGGTTGGATGGACTGGAGCCAGATGGTGCCCCAGCCATGATAGAGCCGAAGAACCATGACCATGAATTGGGAAAAGGACTCCTTGTGGGTAAGACTCTTGTTAGATCCGCCAAAGAGGTACCCATCCGAGTTATCAACTTGAACGATCATCCAGTTCTTCTCCGAAAGGACACGGAAATGGGAAGTTTAGAACCAGTAATGGCCATAATTCACAAGATAAATGTTACGGAAACAGATGAGACCAACGAAATTGAACAATTAATGACAAAATTAGACCCCTCTTTGTCAAAATTAGAAAAGAAACAGGTAAGAGATCTACTTTACCGTTATAAACCTGTATTTGGTTCTAAAAGTAAACTGGGAAGAACTGATGTTGTACAACATAGAATTGACACTGGTGATGCACGTCCGATTCGTCAGGTACCCCGAAGGATGCCTCAAGTTAAAAAGGAAGAAGCAGACAGAGCCCTTAAAGAAATGATTCAAAATGGCATAGTCGAACCATCCAGTAGTCCGTGGGCTTCTCCTGTGGTATTAGTGAGAAAGAAAGACGGATCAATGCGGTTTTGTGTCGACTATCGAAAGCTAAATGATGTCACTAAGAAGGACAGTTATCCTCTGCCAAGGATTGATGATGCCCTCGACGCTTTGGCGGGTTCTACTCTGTTTTCTACCTTGGACCTTAAAAGCGGATACTGGCAAGTTAAAATGAATCCTGCAGACAAAGAAAAGACTGCCTTTACCAGTGGATCAGGGTTATGGCAATTCACGGTCCTTCCATTTGGCCTCTGTAATGCTCCTGCGACGTTCGAACGACTAATGGAGAAAATCCTGCGGGGTTTGTCATGGGAAACTTGTCTAGTTTATCTAGACGACATCATCATAATGGGTAAGACCTTTAAGGAACATTTATCTAACCTGGAAGAAGTTTTTAAAAGATTACAGAACGCTAATCTAACATTGAATGTTAAGAAATGCCACTTGTTCCAGAGATAGGTCAACTATTTAGGACATAACGTAAGCAAGGATGGCGTTGCTGTTGACCCCGCTAAGATACAAGCCGTTCAGGAATGGCCAATCCCTATCGACAAACATCAGCTCCGGAGTTTCTTGGGTCTTTGTTCCTATTACCGACGATATGTCAAGAATTTTGGAGACATCGCCAAACCCTTGACACGTTTGACAGAACAAGATAAGTCCTTCTGTTGGGATCAGGAATGTCAAAAGGCTTTTGAAATATTGAAGAAACAGCTTACGTCAGCACCTGTTCTTGCTTATCCACTTCCTGATGGTAAGCTTATTTTGGACACCGACGCCAGCAATGTGGGAATTGGAGCCGTCTTGTCACAGCTACAAGACGGTAAGGAAAGAGTGCTTGGTTACTTCAGCAAAACTTTATCGAAAGCTGAAAAGAACTACTGTGTAACTCGGAGGGAACTGTTAGCAGTTGTAAAATCCGTCGAACACTTTTATAAATATCTGTATGGCAGAAAATTCCTGATCAGAACAGACCATGCTAGTTTAAAGTGGCTACTTAGCTTTAGGAACCCAGAAGGACAGATAGCAAGATGGTTTGAAAAACTGCAGGAATATGATGTTGAAATCGAGCACAGACCTGGAACCAGACATCGTAATGCTGATGCACTTTCCAGAAGACCATGTCGACCTGATTGCCCCCATTGTACCCGTATGGAGCAGAACGAGGAAAAACTTGCCTTAGTTAAGGTTGTGCCAGAAGACGAGAGCTCTATGCTGGAGGAGCAACAAGAAAACGATCCCGTTCTGAGAAAGATTAGGGAGTGGAAGAGAATGGACCGTCGTCCGTTGTGGAGAGAGATATCCTCATCCTCTCCTGCTTTAAAAGCATACTGGTCCCAATGGAACTCTTTAATTTTGGACGGAGGGCTCGTTAAAAGACTTGTAGAAAATTCCGAGGGCACAGAAACAAGGAAACAAATAGTGGTCCCAAGAAATGCTGTACCAGAAATTTTAAAACAGATGCATAATGATAGTTCTGGAGGACATCTGGGTATCACGAAAACGCTGCAAAAGATCCGAGATAGATTTTACTGGGTAAATTGCACTAATGATGTTAAAGATTGGTGTCGTAAATGCACTACATGTGCTGCCAGTAACGGTCCGCACCGAAAACCGCAGGCGGAAATGCAGCAATACCTGGTTGGAAGTCCTTTTGAAAGAATCGCAGTAGATGTATTGGGGCCACTTCCACAGACCGATGTAGGAAACAAGTACATCTTTGTTGTAATGGACTACTTCACTAAATGGGTTGAAGCATATGCAGTTCCCAATTAGGAAGCTACCACTTTAGCAGATATATTGGTTAAAGAATTCGTAAGCCGATTTGGGGTACCATTAGAATTACATTCAGACCAAGGAAGAAATTTTGAGAGCAAGCTGTTTCAAGAAGTTTGCCAAAGATTAGGCATCCACAAAACAAGAACCACAGCGATGCACCCTCAGTCTGATGGAATGGTGGAACGAATGAACCGGACTATAACCAACTATCTTTCAAAAGTGGTGTCAGATTGTCAGAGGGATTGGGATCGACATATTCCACTATTTCTAATGGCAATTCGATCGGCCATCAACGAATCAACTGGCCAAACGCCTGCGAAGGTCCTGTTCGGTAGAGAAATGAGGCTACCATGTTACTTGGTGTTTGGTTGTAAACCTGGTGAAGAAATGGCACGTGAACAATATGTCGCTGACCTTCAGAATCGAATGGAAAATATACACAACCTGGTGCGTGGAAAACTACAATTATCTAGTGATCGGATGAAGAGGTACTATGACACACGGACAATGGAAAAGAGTTACCAAGTTGGAGATTTAGTCTGGCTCTATAACCCCCGACGGCGTCGAGGTATTTGTCCCAAATTACAAAAGAACTGGGAAGGTCCTTACACCATCAAGAAGAAGATTAACGATGTCATTTATCGGATCGTGAAAATTCCCAGAGGGAAACCCGTCGTGGTCCATCATGATCGTTTGGCGCCTTACCAGGGAAACCACAGTGGAGATGCGCAGCAACTCCAAGAAGACGGTTTGGCTGGCTCAGGGAGTGTGCGGGATTCCGATGTAGGAAATAACATTCCAGGAGGAATGAATCTAAGGAGGGGGCAGTGTAACGGGATAACCGTGAAGGAAGGGACCTTAATTTAAAATATTATTGTTGACAGTTGATTTTTAGAAGTTTGTAAAAAAATCAACTGACCATTTTAAATAATGTTTCTAGAAAATTCTAGAAACTTCTAAACACACTGACTAGATTAAATAATGTTGTATATAAGGGGATGCATGGGCAGTTAACGTCAGTTCGAGTCAAGTGTTCACAAGAGTTCATTGTATTGTCAAGTAGTTAGACGTTATCCAGCAGAGTTCAGTGTATCTTAACAATTTTGTAAATAAATTGTGTAAAAAGCCCCCATAAGTGTTTCAATATATATACCAATTTTCATAATAAACGGTCCAGTAGTTTTTGAGTTCATCGATTTCGTAAATAAAAACATATCCTTTTATATATATATAGATTGCCATTGCGTGATCTGGTGGCTATTGCATATTATATCATACTAAACTTACTTTGACTAGATTTTTTGTTGATTTTAATCATGGATTGAATATTAAATTTTTCATTTTTGTCAGATTTTTTTGAAGCAAGATTGCGTCTAGAAAAGTAATATAAAAAACAAGTTTTTGGGCATAGTATGAGCATTTGGGGGGATAAAAATTTGGCTGGGAGGATTCGAAACTGTTGTGGGTACTTTAGTAAACGATTATTTGAGATTTCTCTCATAGGATGTTTTGAAAATTTTGGAATTTTGAAATTTTTTAGAAAGTATATAAACAAGAATATATTAAATGACATTAAGGAGAAATTGAAAAAATGTCGATCCAATAGTTTACACATAATAACGTTACAAATAAATGGAATCTTAGAATAAACAATTTTAATTTCACAATAACTATTAAGTAAATATTCTTGAAATTCTTACCATTTATTGCTTAAGGCTACTTGACATGGTGCAATACAACGTGCAATGCAATGCAAGACGCAATATTTCTTGACCGAAAGCATTCGCAGTTAAGATCCAGCTGATCAGTTTCTGCAACTCGATGCAATTGCAAGTTTATCGGTTTGGTGCCATTTCTATTGCATGCAATTCGCAATTCTAGGGAGAATTCTAGTGACTTTCAGTATATAAGGTTATCTATGCTAGTTACTTTTGGTTTAACAAAACCACAGAGATGGTGTACTCTGTGACAAAACTAACCTTGTTAATGTAATGTGCTGTGAGTGTGTCGTTGTGTTGCTATTTTCATTTTCACACAAAAAATTAATAAAATTTGAGGTTACACAAATTATTTATTTTTGGAGGGTTGGAGAAAAGGATTCGTTTTGGTTGTTGGTAACCATGACGCTATTGCAAGAGACTTGCATAATGTCAAACAGCGTGAAGAAAGAATGAAAGATTCATCATGCAATACTTTGACCTTGCAAGAAATTGCATGCAATCCCTTGCAGGTTGTATTGCACCATGTCAAGCGGCCTTTATACCTTTGTTCATATTTTTACGCGGAATTTGAATCTTTGATGAATTTTTGGAAAAGTTATTAATATTCTTTAAAAAATAAAAAATAAACGATATTTGAAGCTATTTTCACCATTTGAAGCTAAAAATTAACAAAAATAACTTTATAAACGCTAATTTCTAAGGATTTTCTATGCTTTTTCAGTATAATGTTGCCGCAACTTTATGTAATTCACATAATTCCATATACTGAACTTAATCTAAAAATAGTCCCGAAAGTGGTCTTTTACTGGACAAGTGGGCAAATTGCAGGGCGAGCCATAGGCGTGCCCTGCAAGCCTGCGAGTCCAGTAAAAGCACTTTTGGGACGTATTACGTACAATATTTTTTTAAAACGAGCATTGTTGTACTTCATATTATTCAGTTTACATTTTTATAACAAGAACTCTTTATTAACTAATTTTAACATTTTTTTTAACAAACCTTGCTTGGATGGCCGCCTTAACAATTTCATCTGGTATAATTTCATCTTCCATTAATTCACAATCAAATGCATCATTTTAAATATCCATCTATCTATATATATAAAAATGAATGTTTGTCTGTATCTCTGTATGTCTGTATGTACTCAATGAACTCAAAAACTACTGGACCGCTTATTATGAAAATTGGTATGTAGGTATATGTATTTTTCCACGGAGAAGGTTTGTATGATATGCTCATTGATGCCACTCGCCACCAGGTGGCGCTGCAGAGTAGCAACTTCTGTCCCGTTCAACCGATTGTCATTAAAAATTGGTATGTATATGTATTTTTCTACGGAGAAAGTTTGTATGATATGCTCATTGATGCCACTCGCCACCAGGTGGCGCTGCGAAGTAGCAACTCTGCCCCGTTCAACCGATTGTCATGAAAATTGGTATGCATATGTATTTTTCCACGAAGAAGGTTTGTATGATATGCTCATTGATGCCACTCACCACCAGGTAACGCTGCAGAGTAGCAACTTCTGCCCGTTCAACCGATTGTCATGAAAATTGGTATGTATATGTATTTTTTCACGGAGAAAGTTTGTATGATATGCTCATTGATGCCACTCGCCACCAGGTGGCGCTGCAGAGTAGCAACTTCTGCCCTGTTCAACCGATTGTCATGAAAATTGGTATGCATATGTATTTTTCCACGGAGAAGGTTTGTATGATATGCTTATTGATGCCACTCGCCACTAAGTGGCGCTGCAGAGTAGCAACTTCTGCCCCGTTCAACCGATTGTTACGAAAATCAGTATAATGATGTATTTTTAATGGGTAAAATGAATATGATATTCGTATTAATGAAAGTTATCACCAGATGGCGCTTCCATGTATCAAGTTCAATACTGATTTTAATAGATATCTATACGAATTCGTACAAATAAAAGTTCTTAAAATATATTGTTGGTGCGATAAGTAAAACAAAACTATAAAATTTTCTTTCCTTCCCTATCTCTTCTTCTCTTTTATTTTTCTTAAATTTATTTTATTAGTTGATGGCGTAGCAACGCGCGCCGTGTACAGCTAGTTTTATAAAAAATTTCACATTTTTAACTAAACGTCAAAATATGTCAAGTTATTTTATAGTTTTAAATATATACAAAACTTGGTTACCATAGAAATCAATTGACCGCTATCTTAGACTATTTTATTGTTTTTCATTAAAGATAGGCCGGAAAGTAAATAAAAATAAGTCCGGTAATAGTTATTTGTGACACAAGGACGGAAAATGACATTTTGCAAGAGCGAGTAAAGTTGTGTAGCCGAGGTGCGTAGCACCGAGGCGAAACAATACGAGCACTTGCAAAATATTTTCCGGACGTGTAACACACAATTTTTTGGTCCGACTAATTTTTAATATTTTCAAAAGTTCTGTTATGTTCAACAGTTGACCGTTTGTCCTACCTGAAGTTAGACCAGTGACTAGAAGACGACAGACTGTCAACTGGTATTGGTATAACGTGATGTTAATACATATTATAATTATATTTATAGTTGTATAATAACTTGTTTGATACTGAATATACGTGTTACTAGTGTTATTAGTGTTTTAATTAACATATGTTGCAAACACAACAAGTTCAAAAACTTTTTACCTGTGCTTTTTCTTTGTGACATACAAGATTACATGTTTATTGACATCTATTGCAGGATTAAAAAAATTAGTAATAAGGAATGATTTTCTGATAATCGATTTCAAAGTCCTTAATTTTTATACATACAAATACTGTACTAATAAGCAGCACAGTAAAAATTGTTATATTGAAAATATTAACATTAATATCTAATAATTTTATATAAAGATAGCAGAGACAATGAACTATTTTCATAATCGAATGATAAGTAGTTCTAAATTGACATAAATGTCAAATTTTATAATACAAGTTGTGAGAGAAATTTAGAATCCTGCTTATGTTTGGAAAAAGTTATAGGTAAGTTTAGTATATTATACGCTGTTTTTAAATAAATTTAATTAAAATTTGTATTATTCATTATGTATTTTTGATGACAAAATTTAAACTCATAGCGCCATCTCTTTAGATAATCTAAAAGCTAGGTACTTTGCCGGCCTAGGCCGGAAAATGCCATTTTCCGGACGATTTTGAAGTAATTAATAGTATTGTTTCTGGACGGAGGACCAAAAAAGCTTTTACCGGACTCATTTTTATTTTCTGGCCTTGTCCGACAAAATGAGATTTTCTGACCTATAAATAAACCGGAAAGTATTAATTTCTGGCCGGTTTTAAAAAAATAAAATTTAATTGTTTATAAGTTAAAAAAACAATAACCTTTTACATATATTGTTTAAAGCGAGTTTCCCCGAAAAGGGTGTTTATTTTCTCTGGTCTATCAATGCCTGTATGTATATAATAGAGCAACTACAAAACACTTATTATCTCATAATGAATTTAAAGATCCAGATAAATGCTCCCTTGGGACTTTCCTCGAAGAGGGGATGATCTGACTTATTCACGTTTGGCGCCCCGACGCTTCTCATTTAATGTTTCACTCCCGAAGCGCCAAAACAAGTGACGTCGTCAGTGATTTTTGTTTTTATTGTGATTTACGAAAACAATGAAAATTAGTGTTTTATTGCGAATTTATTATTCCATTAATAAGTTTATTTAAAATTTGTTTACTAAAACAAGTAAATAAAGAGATTAAAAATTATTTAAATGAATAAATATGTTTCGGATTTGATTCTTACGTAGCTGTAAAAAAACAAACACGTAGGTTTGAAAGCTGTTTTAAACACTATAAATTCAAACAAAATATATACTTATATACCTTTGGATCTTGATTTATAAAATATGACATTTTTAATAAAAACCATATTATGGACTGTTGAATCATATAAAGAAGTATTAAAAATATAAAAACTAAAATGTTAAGTGCTTAAAGGGCAGCCATGTGGAGGCTGCCCCCCGGTTGTACCCCGGAGGATCTCTTAGTGGCAAGAAGATTAGCTGTAAGATCACAATCTGTACATCATAAAATTCATTCAAATATGGTTTATAGCGGTAAGTAATTCCTAATCTATATTGTTATGATATCACTGTCTTTAACTCAAAAGAAAAAAGAATATAAGAGACGACTATGACGACAAGGAGACGGTGACGAGTTTTTTGTTTTGATTTTGTGATAAATAAAAATGTGAATGTCATTTTTGGGAAAAAGATAGTTATTAATTATAAAAAGAGAGTTGTTGAAATCGTAGTAAAGTATTTATAAATAAAAAATTATATGAATTAAATTAAAAAAATGCATAAAAAGGAAGAAATATACTGATGCCAAAAATGCAATCAGTAAAATTTTTGTCTGTCTGTCTGTCTGTCTGTCTGTATAACCGTTATAGAAACAAAAACTACTTAACGGATTTTAACAAAACTTGGTACAATTATTTTTCATACTCCTGAGCTGGTTATAGTATACTTTTCATCACGCTAAAATTAATACGAGCAGAGCAGTGAAGGGAAATGTTGGGAAAACGGGCGTAGTTACTCCATTTTTAAGCTTCCGCTGCGTGTGCAACCTTAATGGTAAGATCTATACAGAAATCATGTTATTTTTATAATTCAGAGGTCAACTGTAAACGAATTTTACAAAATTTCACCCACAGGAGGGGTTGCGGGGGCGTGAAAAATAAAATTTAAAATCTATAAGTCCTACATGTTCAAAACTTTGCAAAATAGTTATTTTTATAATTTGTAGGTCAACTGTAAACGGATTTTACAAAAGATCACCCACAAGGGGGGTTGAGGGAGCGTGAAAAAAAAAATTTAAAATCTATGAGTCCTACGGGTTTAACACTTTGCACAATAGTTATTTTTATAATTTTGAGGTCAATTGTGAACAGATTTTAAAAAATTCCACCCACAAGGGGGTTGTGGGGGCACAAAAAAGATCTATAAGTCCTACAGGTTTAAAACTTTGCAAAATAGTTATTTTTATAATTTTGAGGTCAATTGTGAACGGATTTTAGAAAATTTCACCCACAACGGGGTTGCAGGCGCGAGAAAAATAATCTATACCTACATAAACTGTACAAATGAAAATTCTGTACATTAAAGATATTAAGAAAAATAGTAGCGTGGGGTGTTACTACATCGATATAGAACCCAAAAATGTGATTAGATTTTTTTATCTGTCTGTCACTGTCTGTATGTTTGTGCGCGCATCACATTAAAACTACTTATCCGATTCAAATGCGGTTTTCACAGATGTATTTGTCTTCATTCAACTTAACATCTGGTGTAAAAAAAAATTTCCCTAACTTCTTAACGAAGTCGGGGGAGAAATTTTTATATAACAATCAACACGCCACGCAAACGACGTTGCGGGTACAGCTAGTATATAGTATATAGTATATAGGTAATAAAACTGTAGAAGAGTCTGTTTGCTGTCCTGCTTTAACGCAAAAACTACTGGATGGATTTTTATGAAACTTTTATAATTTTTAATTCTTTATAATAATTTATAAAACGACAAGTTTTCAATGCATGTTTTATAAATTTTTAATAGAGTGAAGTGTAAATTAATTTATCGAAAAAAACTCTTAACATCTAGATTGCGGACAAACTCGCTAGATGGCGTTATATTGCGATATCTAAATAACATAGTTAGAAAAATTACTTGGATTTATCTTCGGCCGGATAGAATAGTGAGTAATAATATATGCTTTTCTAAAAATTGTTGAGTCTTGAACCACTGTTAAAAATCTTAAAAATTTACGAAAATCCTGAAAAAATATTGATAAAATCTAGAAATACTATCGGACATAGTGAAAAAAACATTAAAAATCCTGAAAATTCTTAATAATTTTTAAAAATTGTACAAAAAGATGAAATTTTTTAAAAAATTTTGATAAAATGTTAAAAATCATGAAAACTTATGTTGAGAATATTATAAAAACAATAAAATCGATAATGAAAATCGTAAAAAATTGTTGAAAATCTTAAAATATTCATCCAAAAAATAAAAAATTAAAAGAAAACCGAGAGATCATTTCTC